>PVIH01001928.1:0-58882 GCA_004025045.1 Sigmodon hispidus
ATCTACTCAAAGTACACATTCACTTTGGTAGACTTCAGTGTAGGACAGTTCATGACAAACATATTTGCCCTTATTCCCCCAGAGCTGATCAGCTTCCAAGCTAATGGTTAAATCATTTTTAACTGAGATTTTATCATGTTGGTATCTGGTTCATTCCACATCATCTTCAGCCAAGCTCTGAGCACTTACAATTCTCTGAAAGAAAAAGAAAATTAATTTTGAGAAGTGTCTAATTTCAACTCAAATTGCTCTTCACACTCAAAGAACCAACTCCTGCTAAAATTCTCCCACTTTGATGCTGATTCCACACTTCACAAATTATCATCTAAACAGACAAAGATCAGCTGGGCAACATTTACCCAGCTGATTTAGGTAACAAATACCTAAAATCTCAGCAGTAGGGATGCTGGTGATGGGGTTGTGTTGGGGGTATGATTATACAAATTTCAGTTCCATATCAAAATTCAAATGAATAAAGGAAGTGCATTACATAATGCTGTCAATTATACTTTTTGGCCCCACAGACCAAGAACAGCAATGAAGAGTTCTCACCAAGCCTTCTTTCTATGCTTTGTAATTTCCCTTTCCAGCTCAAAATCATTACAGGAATTAACACTCCCCAAAAACTGCATATATAACTTATGAAAAAACAAGGTTACAAAGTAATAATACAAGCTGTTGAAGAACAACAACCAGGTAAATCTACGACATTGTTACAATGCTGCCTTGTTCTCAACAGTCCCTAAGGTACCAGTGAGGCAGTATTGAGAATCTGGGATCATAAGGCCTAGGAGACAAAGAGACTTGCAATCTTCAACTGTATCAGTTCCTGAACAAGCAGCTAGCTACTGACCCCAGCTTTTCACTGCCCATTTCATATAGGCTGATTCTCCTTACAATTCTGTCTCAACATGTGACACAGCCAGGTGGCTCCTAAACAAATAGAACAGCCAAATACTAATTCTTAAGCATTCCCAGAACTGGCACTGATTACAGCAACACAAAACAGACTACCCTTCCTTCAACAGCATATACCATTGACTGAGGTATCGACAGAATGGAACCATGTTCATCTACTTTAAAAGACTTAGTTCTGGGCTGAATAGATGGCTCAGAGGTTGAGAGTGCTGACTGTTCTTCCAGAGGTCCTAAGTTCAATTCCCAGCAACCACATCTGGTGCTCTCTTCTGTACACTGTATACATAATAAATAAATAAATCTTAAAGAAAAAAAAAAAAAGACTTAGTTGTTGACTTTCTAAATCTCCCTCAAATCTTTGGGGGAGTTCAATTTTTCACCAAGCCTCTAGCAGAGTTAAAAATCAGTATGAAGGAGCTAAGAATGACTCAATAGTAAAACTTCTGCCTAACGAATAAAACACAAAACCATGAGGAAGGAAAACTGTGAAAACTTACTTGTCATCATCACTTTGCTACTTCTTAATCATATCAAACTGAGAATCAGCACATGCAGTAGCTGTTTTGACATTCATTTTGGACTCGAATTTGTATGAACAGAATGCACTATATGGTGAATGTTTAGCCCAATTAATACCTAATGTTTTGAGACAAAATTTCACTAGACAGCTCTGGCTCAGCCCCATCCAACCCCCAGAACTCAGCTATATTAATTATTAACCCATGCCCTTTGTGCTTCTGAATAGAAATCTGAGGATATATAGTCAAACAGCATCAAATTCAAAGCCCACAATAGCAGAAAGAGGAAGAGACAATACCAAATCTGACACAGGGACACTAGGATGGTCCAAGGCTTCTGAATACCTGCTAACTAAACTGATGCTTGATATGATGTCCAGCATGCCCAGGGTCTTAAGCACAATGGGCAAGGGTTTCAAAATGCACTGTATCCTCAGCAGTAGTAGCCAACTGGCCTTACACTCAATATCAAGCATCTACACTTAGGATTCACACCTGACACAAGCCTGGACTTTATTTATGTAGCAACCCGCCCAAAGTATCATTAGGAAAACCATTTCCAGGTCTGCCATGTCCAATATTATATGCTCAGCAGACTTGCCCATCACCATGCAGCTCTCAGCTTAGTTCATGTGTTACTCTGAAGCACTTCAATTCATTACCTGACTAATGGTTGGAAGCTTGGTCAGAAGCATCTGGAACACTGGTGGCGGAAGAGTCTGCTGTAACACTTGCAGCAGCTGCTGAGGCTGTCCACACACAGCAATTGCATTTGTCAGATGGTCTACACCCTTCTCGTATTCACCTGCAAAATTGCACAAAACTACGTCATCTGAAGCCCTCAAAATTAGTAACCAACTGATCCTAGCTCAAATCACTGACAAGTAAAAAATTGGTACTGAATTTCCTTGCATCTGTAGAATGAACATATTTTTACCAACTGACTGTTATGGAAAGACAGAGAGGCACCAATATCTAGAGTTTCCAGAGCCTCAAGTATGGTCGTAAATAGCTAAATCTCTGCTAAAATGGAATTATGGCTATTCCACCTACACAAATCACACAACTGTGTTGCCTCCGTTATCTGAGTATCTGCAGTCAACACTCTTGGCTTTGTATGGCCAGTTCCTTTCCTGGGGTACTGAGATGTAATGATGTCCACCAGGAGAACCTGCCCAGAGTCAGGTACTGAAACTGTGTGATGTAGAGCTGAATAGTAACTGATTGACTACCGTACTCAGCTCCCACTCCGGTAGACACCAGGCCTCTTCTAAACACTAACACTGTAAATAATTTTTTTTGTTTAACCAGTCGTGCTGATGCTGCAGCTGGCCAGACCAGAGGAACTGTATTCCTTGGAAAATCTAATCTTCTGTACTTAAGACTTTGATTAGTTTTCCTACTCAAATTGTTCTTAATCTAGAAAAAATTAGAAACTAGTTAAGTTAGCTAGTTATTTGATTACAAGAAGTAAGCTACCTCAAGTTGGTGAAACCAACTAAAGAAAGAAATAAAAGTAAGCTGGGGCCAGTGAGGTGGCTCAGCAGGTGTAAAACAAGCCTAGATGGATACCTTATTTCAAACCCCAGACTCACATAGTTTTCCTCTAACCCCCACACCCAGAATTCATGTACACAGCCCACATACAAAATAATGTTTAAAAAAGAGTAAAGTGGATCGCCACCATAAACTTTCTTCACAAAACAAATAATACAAAATTCATGATGGTCAACTCTATCTGAATCCAGTATAAAATTAGAACATGAGACTAATTTTAATAATGATAGCAACAACTTCAAAAACACTTTTCCAATAAAAGCTAATAACTATCTTTCTGGGAACCATTCTATTGTATAGAACAAAATGTTGCCCCCAATTCTAGAACAAAATACCACAGAGAAAAATAAAACCAAACAAAACAAAACAAATACAAGTGATTGAATAAACAAGGCCCAAAGTAATTTAAGTCAGCTAAATTCTGGGCTACATAACTGATCAAATCTGATATGAGATGCTAAAAACACCTGGTATGATGGCTACTTGCTATCAACTTGACTACATTTGAAATTTAATTAAAACCCAAGCAGCTGAACACATCTGAGTTATTTCTCTGGTTGGATTATCTGAGGTTGGAAATCTACCCTAAATCCTGGCCACACTTTCTGGAGACTGCTAGGCTTTTCTGCCTGCTTGCCCTCGCAAGGGCAAAAATCATCTGTTCTAAGCTATTCCCCTTTGATGTTGTCAGAACATACTTAATGATTCCAACATGGGCTGAAAACTGCCAGCTCTCTAGGACATCCCTGAACTCCAGCATCAGAGTAGGACTGCTGATACATCAGTTTTGTAAAATAGAAAACTACCAAATCCCTGGCCTTTCTGTGAAGACAGCCACTGTGTGTGTGTGTGTGTGTGTGTGTGTTCTTTCTATTGGTCCTGTTCTTCAGAGAACCCTGACTAATACACCTAGTGACCCTGGTTTTAAGTAAATTAACTTTTCTTTTGAACTTTAACAAACACTGGGGGAAAAAACTGATGATCAGGTGAGTATTGGCAAACTTGATCATTATTTACTCAGTTACTATTTATAACTGCACTATGGACACACACACACACACACACACACACACACACACACACGCACGCACGCGCGCTCGCACTCTAGTGTCATCTCTGCAAAACTGATGTTCTCTCCTAGTCTCACTCAATTATTACCTTATTTTCCACATCCTGTGACAGGGCAAGTAAGCCTAAAATTCACTTCAAACACAGTGACAAGACAATGGCAATCCTTGAGTCTGTCTTTCTGGAACCAACCTTAGTATGTAGTACATTAAAAACTCCCCTTGAAATGTTTGAAATCCTTTTCCTACCATCAACTACACAAGAAAATCTTGTCATAAATTTTTATCAATATGGATAATTAATTCTACTTCTTTTTGAATTTTGAAATGACTATTACCTTGTGCTAATAACTCTTCACCAAGCTGTATCTCTTCAAGGAAGAATTTCTGAACAGCTTCTGCATCTTTTAAGTCAGGTAACTGGAAAATGAATATGTAGAAATTAAGCATATGTAGAGAATATAATCACATACAGAAAACCAATAAAACTTTTAAATGACACTGGGTGGTGGCGGCCTAAGCCTTTTTAACCCTAGCACTCAGGAGGCAGAATCAGGTGAATCGGAGTTCCAGGACAGCCAGAACTAGAGACCCTTTCTCAAAACAAACAAACAAAAAAAACCACCAAAAACAAAATGAGCTCATTCTAAGAACAAAAACCCCAGAGTTAAAAAAAAAAAAAAAAAAAAAAAAAAAAAAAAAAAAAAAAAAAAAAAAAAAAAAAAAAAAAAAAAAAAAAAAAAAAAAAAAAAAAAAAAAATCAACTAGTATTGCATGAATTCTATTCTATTTAGTATTGCAATAAAACCTGGCGCCAGATATCAGGGAAAAGCTAAAATATCAGAGACAAGGAACAAACCATAGCCACTTCTCACCCCAGGAACTCCTCAGACGAAACAAGGTAGGTCCTATGCCCACAAGTCCTGACTGACTGGGCATACAGGCAAAAGAACTTCTTCTGCCTTCTCCTGCCTTGTATTTCCCTCAGTCCCCCAGCTATTTTACTTCCTCATTCAATATTCCTAGAACTAAGATTAAAGGCATGAGTCACCATTCCCTGACAATTCATGGCTTGGCTGTCTCCAGATATTTCAGGCTTTTAAAAAAATTAAATATACCACCACAGACTAGCATTTGCTTAGCTTACTTTCACATCACAGATTAGTTTTCATCAAGTAGGAAAAGCCTATGTAGTCATTAAAAATTATGAACATAGGACCTATGAAAAGAAATAATTTATATTCTCCAAGTTATAATTTGTTTTTTAAAATGCATCAGAACCTTGTACAATTCTCATCAATAGGTTTAAAAACTTTTAAGCGCTTTGGAATTGCATATACACAGTTCCTTTTGCTACTGAAGACAGTCTCTTCTATGCTGCCCAGGATGCCTCTGCTTAGATTATCAAATGCTAGGATTGCAGGTGTGGATCTTTTAAATGAGGACACTAAAGGAAGTAAAATCCAATCAAACGCTGCATTTTAACCATTTTAAAACAGCTAAGAACACTTTTACCTCTTAGGGGTCGTTATCTCTAGAGACCTCATCTTGCTGCTTATCCAGTAAGGTGTTTGCTGTTATCACCACCAAAGAAAAATACAGCAGGCCTGGATAACCTGCAGTCTAAGTTACTCTCTTACCTTGGAAAGGCCAGCTCTCTCTTTAGCAAGCTTCTGTTTCTTTCTTCCTACAAGAAAAACAAAATCTCACTTGTCTATCATCAAAGAATCAACACATTTAATTGCTTCAGCAATCATTAACCATATAAAACATTCCTGCCTCCTGATCTGTGGTGGGTGAACTGGCATTTCTGGATAGCAGCTTTCTCTTTTCCTCTGCACCACCAGGTCTAGCAGTTCACAAAATATAGACTATTCCAACAGCTGCACCCCAGCAGAACAAAGCTCCCTTTCCAAAGTAAAAGAATTAAGTGCTTGTTACTGAATTTTACTAGATTCTAGCTCTATCTATTAAAAATTATCCATTCTTAAGCAACTTGACTTTGATGGGTTTGAGCGGGTGGTAGTTTTGGGGTTTTTTGAGACCAAGTTTTGTGTATCCAGGCTGGCCTGCATCTGTTACACAGCCCAGGCTTCTGACCTCTATCTAGATCCTTCTGCTCTAGCTCCCAAGTTCAGGGATTACAGGCATGCAACAAGGTCCCAGAAGTAGTTATATATTTGACCAAAAAAGGAAAGGGCAAGAGGTTGTGCTCCAAAAGCATTCTGAAATCGTTACCCTATGGCTGAATAGTTAAACATGGCCTTACTACTCTGTAATGGTATGCCCCCTTAAAAAGAGCATTAGTATACGGGTATCATCTGCCCTGTTTGTAGGGTTTTACACTAGAGTAAGGAACAGTAGCGGGGCTCTAATTAAAACTGATTTAATAACAGTACCTATATAATTATGGGGGCTTCCAGCAGGCTTATAAATTAACAGATGCAAACATCTGGCAAGAGTGCCTAGGCTCATATTCTGCCATTTTGGCATCCCACAGTCCAATATTCAATACCTAGACAGTAGCAGTCATTCAACACTTTGACCTGTACAATAACAAGGTGACCAAGAGAAAGGCTCTCACTATGCACTAACTAGGTAAATCGTAAACAAGAAAATCTAACCTCAAATCTAAATTCAGAAAGAGAAACTTAGAGTACTCTCTGGATTCAAGTCTCAATGCATGCCTAAAGGAGAACAGGCACTTAGCTTCAGACCTCCTGCCCTCAGAGACTGTACAGACTCACCATTCAGATGAAAAGCACCTCAAAAACAAGGCAAAATTGTGTAAGCAATGAAAAAGCGTACTAAACAAGAATCTTGAAAAAATAACAAAAAGGCAATAAATCTCACTAGTGTTTTCCATAACCATCTAGCTCATTAACACAGTGCATGAGCATAGTTTCACAAAAGCATCTCTGTAATAAAGGGACAGAAGATAACAGACTGGAAAAAAACACAATGGGTAAATACATTTAATCAGCAAAATCAGGCCTTGTTTTTGTTGATATCAATCTCAAATGACATTTGTAAACCTGTAAGTTTAAACAATTATATCCACTTAATAAAAACAAGCAAAAGAACAAACAGGGCCTGTGGCACAAGACTTTTAACACCACCACTTGAGGCAGAGGCAGCTCTAAATTCAAGGACTGCCAGAATTGGAGACCTTGTCTCAAGACAAAACACCAAAAAAAAAAAAGAAAGGCAAAGCCTAAATTCAGAAACACCTCAAATCCAAGCTAAGCTATTATCATTAAACATTTAAACCCTCAACTTAAGCCCCCTTTCATTAAACAAAAATGACTTGGTTCAAACTACCTAAATTGAAACCACCCAGATTTCTAAGAATCACTCAACTAAATAGCTTTAAAGAAACTGAAACAGGGGGCTGGAGAGATGGCTCAGCGGTTAAGAGCACCCTCTGTTCTTCCAGAGGACTCGGGTTCGATTCCCAGCACCCACATGGCAGCTAACAACTGTCTGTGGTTCCAATTCAAGGCAAATAAATATTGCCCCCCCCAAAATAAATTTTAGCATCCATTAATGCCGTTGTTAGCAATAGTACTAAGGACCCCTAAAGTGTGGGCTCGGTGCTGCCTTTTCCTCACAGCTGCAGTTAGTGATTCACTTAAGTCATTAGGTTCTGGCTAAAGGTGAGGGGGTAGGGAGAACACCAACAGAAACCTTCTAGAACAGAACTTGCTAAGTAGGGGCAGTGGTGGAAGACCTGGCCTGCAAAAGGCCATAGATTCAGTCGCCAGAAGGGCAAAAGAAAATGCTGGGTGGTTATTTTGAAAATAATGGGCATGGTGCCCACGGCTTTAATCAGAGGCACAGACAGGTAAATCTGAGTTCCCAGGCTAGCCTAGTCCCTGTCTCAAATAAAATAAAAAGCAAAAACCACAAAATGAGACCCTGAAATGAGACAACTTATGATTTCTTCGACCAAAAACCATTTTCTCAAGATTTCCAACAATGCTTTCGAAAGAAAATTACCCCGCTTAGCTTAGAATTGGGATTCATCTTTGAGAACAGATTGTACCTGTGTACTCAGTCACATTTCACAGCCGGCATTTATTGAGGGGTCTTCCCTATGTCAAGCATAAACTATCGTGGTCGCTTATCTCAGAAAATAAGAGCCAACTTGTACTCCCTTGCTTTAGAGTTAAAAGATTTGGAGTTGCTGCTGGTGGTTAGTGAACAATCTGGTCCGGGAAACGCAGTCTGAATCCATACAGAATTCTTTCCATTACTCTACCTAGCCATGGACAAAAATAAATTCTCTGTATCTCTCACATGATGAAAATGACGGGCTACTGGGGGCCCACAGGCTCAAAAAGGGCTGGAACGCCTACAGTAGGCGGTAAGGTAAGTGCAATGCGTATTAGTCTCCAATCACCTGTAACGATGAAAAAGTTTTAAATGATTTAGGATGGTTTAAACTACAGGCTGACCACCACAAAACAAAGCGCAAAAACGTTAGCTATTCCAAAAAATGTTCTTTTGGACTGTTTTATTAGAGTCATTGAAATTCAAAGGCGAATCTCGCTGGCTAAAGGAGTGCTAGGATTTCCCTCCAGTAAACCTCTTAAAAGATGTCGCAGGTATGAAATAAGACTGAACCACGTGAGGAGCGCAGCCCTTTGGACTCCCCCGCACTTTCTCTAGCATTCACTCATATCTTGGAAGCACCAGAGCGAAGCCACCAAGAGGGTTTAAGAATGCAAGGATGACACTGAGTTTATGGGTTGAAGCTCTAGCTAAAACGCTTCAACACAAAAGGCAACACTTTGGGATAAGGATTGGTTTAGCCATGTGTAGACACCCACTATAAAGCCAGTAACGGGAGGCTCGAGTTCGAAGCCATCCTACAAAATACAGCAAGCCCCTGCCGTAAACAAAGAACAACCTTTTCTCAACAGTAAAGTAGAAGGAAATAGTTCACGCCTATTATCACAGCACTCGAGAGGCTGAAGCAGGGGGTTGGGTCAATGTCGAGGCTAGCGTGGGCTACAGTCTATCGAGCCAACCTGAACTACAGTAGGACCATATCTTAAACACGCACACACCTCACAAGTTTAAAAGGGTGAGTGGAGGCTCGTGCCTCTTCCAATGTCCAAAAAGCTAAGGCAGGAAGACTGCCGTGACTTCCAGCCCACCGAGGACTAAAGATCCGTCTTAAAAAGAAAATTATTGACAAGTGGAAGGTAAAAAGTGCTATCCCTCCCAGCAAGATGGAGCCAAGTCGCTTCCAAGATGGAGGCCCGTGGGCACAGGCTGGGCACAGGCGGGACCCAGGCCAGAGCGCGCGATGCCAGGGAGGCCTCTTGGGGGCGCGTAGGCCTGAGGGGAGCAGGAGGCGCGCGGGCCCACTCACGTTCTCGGAGCCTGTTCTTGAAGTTGGGGTCACTCCGCCTTTTGCGATCAAAGTAGATGCAGTAGCCGATGAAGAGGGCACCGCACACGCCCGCGGCGATGGCACTGTTCCGGCCCACCATCTTCGCTAAGCTGGGGCGTGTGCCGGGCCGCGGAGGCCCGCGAAGCAGCGGTTAACTCCGACCGACCGACCGGAGCACGCCGCCGCTCGCAGCCTCCAGTCCAGACGGAAAAGGCCGAGCACGAGCACTTCCGGTGCGCAAGGACCCCGGAGCGTCCGAGGCGATGCCTGAACGGGAGCTTTCTGCGCACGCGCAGACGGCCTAGTCCAGCCATAGAGTCGCCCCGCTGGGGGAAGGGCGTGCACTGCGGAAGGGTTTATGCGTCATCAGGCGCTTCTCCTCCCTGGCAGCACGTGGTTGTGGACGCTGAGTCAGGAGTCCTTTACCGCCATCCTGTCTGTGTAAAAGACAAAGGTGAGAGCCTACTAGAACGGCACCTCACCTCACTGTGTCCTTCAGGAATCCTGTGACTTGAAGTGTGAGCGTTTGCTTTTTACGGTTTTGAGACAGGCTCTCCCTTTGTATCTTAGTCAGGCCTGGAACTTGCTGTGTGGTCTGCCCTGGCCTCAACCTTGCAATCTTTCTGTCTCATCCTCCTGAGAAATGATATTACGAGCCTGCTGTTAGGACTCTGTCCCACTTCCTGAAGCCCTGGCCAATGAGCCCGGCCCCGCCCAGAGTGCTGACGTCAAGCTGAACTTAAAAAGGCTCTCCGGTTTGACCCCTCCTTCTCCCTACCCTGCCGGAAGTCGTGACCCTCCCTTCCTCTTCCTCCCCCTCCCCCACGTAATCATAATGTAATAATGTACCCCCAGACTTGGCTGCAATTGCTTTTTCAGTTGTGACTGAACTTGGACGCAGTAATTGATTTCAAAATAATTTTATGATGTAGCCCCATCTTATGTCATGGAGAAGAAAAATAGAGTACGGGGATGTAGAAAGGAGGAAAAAAGGCTAGAGAAGGTTTCTATTTGTGCCCTTAAGCTGTCATTAAACTGTAATCGTTACGTGTAGCAATCTCTTGAGTCTTAAGTGAAATTAACTAGTAGTAGGGAAAGCCCCAAACACTTAGACCATCTATCTGTACTGAAGGAACCCACGTCTTCCTGGGGAGCTGGAGCGTAGTTGAACATTATTGAATACTGTAGAACACCGTCAAATGTTATTATAGGTGCCCGTGTGCGGAGCTTACCATGTGGTTTTGTTGTGTACATCTTTCCGGTGCTTTATGTGAGGTAAAGCAACCCACTTGTTTAAACACTCCCCGTGGGGGCTGGAGAGACGGCTCAGCGGTTAAGAGCACCGTCTGCTCTTCCACAGGACCCGGGTTTGATTTCCCAGCACCCACATGGCAGCTAACAACTGTCTGTAGTTCCAGTTCCAGGCAAACACCAAGGCAAATAAGTAAATAAATAATAAAAAGTTTAAAAAAAAAAAAAAAAAAAAAACACTCCCCGTTACTTATAGGACATGCTTGAGCTGCTTGTTGCTGAAGACCGACCTGCTCCAGCCCCAGAAGGCACTGTTTGGAATCCTTGTACTGATCTTTTTGCCTTCAAAAGTCAGTGAATTCTGGATGACTTTGCACCAAGGCTAGGGTGAGAAGCACTTCCCTTGGTATTCCAGAATTAGTGCAAAATACAAGCTTCGTTTGCATGAAGAGTTGTTAGATTAGTGCAAGCACTCATTTCAACCCCTCATCCTCTCCCACAACTAGGTTGTTCAGCTCAATTTTTTTTTTTTTTTTTTTTAATGTGTGTATGTGGAGGGAAACCCGGTCAGGTGATCTGTCACTGCATTGTTTTGAAGCAGGGCCAGCCACCCCCTGAAGGTGGGGCTAGTGTTTTCTATAATGAGCCAGCAAGCCCCAGAAGTCTCTCCTTGCCTGACAGCTGCAGTAAAGGTCTGCACCAGACACCCATCAGCTCAGTTTTTGAGTGAGCCAGGAGGTGCTGTCTTGTATCACTGCCTAGTTTTGCAGCATTGGAACCAATAAAAAGGCTTCTCCCAACTGATTTTTTTTTTAAGGTAACAACTAAAGGGGTGGACCATGCCCAAGCCACCATCTTTCTGTGGCTGTAGCAGCAAGAAGGGGGGGGGGGGAGAAGAAGAGGATGGCATAAAGCCGAAGCTGAAAATTGTGAAGACAGGAAGATTCGAAACTGCTGCCTCTGGTCACTGGAAGAATTCCAGGGAACTGCCACAGCTAGTAGACAAGGATCCTGACCCCAGAGCTATGTAACACTGGCCACCCAGGATGAGGGTCCCAAGGGCTGAGGCCCTCAGGTGTGAGAACATAAGCAGGTGTTGCCAGCATTGCCTGCTCTTAAAGCCAAGGATTTCATTTCACTAACTGACCTATCAGAACCCAAAGCTATCTGGTTTGCAAGACCTAAAACCCTAAATCTCCAGTTCTCAGGACTTGGAATTATAAGCCTCTGGATCTGTAAGTCCCAGCTAATAAGCTTCCAGCACTCAAGGGCCCAGGACTAACAACCCTACAAAGGCCATTCTTTGATTTCCATCTGAGCAAAAGAATGTCTGCCAATTTCGCTAGTAAAGGTAAGGCCCACCTACCACACACTGGCTAGCATTTGAAGGAGAGAACAGTGCACCCTTCACTTAGGAAACTTGGTCTAAGTAGTTGGTATCCAAAGTTACACAGATAATACAGTAAGATGTCACAGGAGGACCTAACCTAGCCTGGGGAAGCCCTGTTTTAAGGATGAACATGAGCCCTCCATCAGAATAAGAATTAACCCTGAAGGCATGTATGCATTACCTGAAATGGGCTTGGGGAAAGGCAAGGGGTAAGGATATAGTGTGGTGGAATGTTCTCTGTATGCTGTAAATAAAGGACTGGTTTGGCCTATGTAGAGCACCGTAGAAGTGGGTGGAGAATCAGAGGACAGGCAGGTAGGAGAAGGGTGGAGTTAGTCGGTCTCCACCTGACCCCCAAAGACAGACATGTAAGAAATACAGGTGAGCCATGGGTCAGGCCACGTGGCAGATAGAATAATAGAAATGGGTTGATTTAAGATGAAAGAGCTAGCTAGTAATGTGCTTGAGATATGAACCAAACAGTATTAAGTTAATATAAGTGTCTGATTCATTTCTTTGGGGGACAAAAGCCGCCACGGGCCAGGTTCCAAACCTCCAGCCCAAACAGGCCGGGAAACCTTCTTACAACAATATAGAAGTACAGATAGAGCAGAACCAAGGGTTCAGACAAGGCCCATGCAACAGAGCAGCACAGGGCAGCTTTCTTATAGCCTGCACACATTGTGATCTTCCTCATCCCCCAAAACTACCTGTGAACCTCAATTTCCTGAGCCTTGGGTACACAGAAAATACTCAAAGCCACAGAGTTGGCATGAGAGGCCTTGAACACCTTACAGTAGTCAGTCTTTGTAGCCATGATGTAGGGATAAGCCATAACAGAATACTCTTATGTATAATAAATGCAATGTGATTGTTGAGATAGCAACACGTTAACACAAAAACACATACAACAAACTTCAGTAATGGAAGCAGCCTGGGGGAAAAAGGCTATACAAGTATTTGTGAATGGAACCATCAGTGGGGTTCTGGGATGACTTAAGTGAATGATAACCAGCATTTTTGTAACTTGTGATACTATGGATTACATGAAGAGTGTCACTCAATGCTAGGTTAGTGCTTTCTCTGCCTCATCAGTGGTGTTTTTAATTAAATGTCACCAGCACATACAGCCATGTGAAATGTTCATGTTGGTTAGATGTGTGCATAATTGTTAATAATGCAAAATTGAAGGTAATTCCATCACATTCAAAGTCCAACTTCTTACTTCTCCTATGAAGGTTAGGAGGTGGGGAGATGTGCTTAATGTTACAGTACTGACCTGGGTCAGACACTTGAAACACCCTTTAAATCCACTCCAGGGGCTTGTTACATGGAAGTGTGGGTCAGGAACAAGCTGTGTTGCAGTCACTTCTACAAGATAAAGGGTAGGCAATCAAAGCTTCCCTAGCCTCTCACAAGATTTCTTGTAGGGCCCTGCCTAATCCTTCCCTGCACTTTGGAGACTTAAGACAAGGCCTGTGGATTGTTGAAACCAAGTTAGGGAAAAAACTGTTCATGAGGAAAAAAACCAAAGACTAATTCTCATGATTAAAAAACATGTACCCAGTATTTTTATAACTAAAAGCCAATTTCTAACCACTGATGATCACTCACACATAGTCTTGTGGCTTTAAGTATTTAATCAGATATAACAAGACAAGTATTTTTCTAGGTTAAAAAAATTACAGAGCATTTTAGAAAAACGTTCTACATATAGTTTTTATTGTTTTAAACAGTAGCACACACATTCTGCTTATGAAAATAAAAATTTCAATAATTAAACAGTAAATTCCAAAACATCTGGGCCAGTGAGTAAAAGTGCATACTATGGAAGGAGAGACCTGCAGAGTTCTCTGACCATCACATGCAAATGGTATGCATGCACCTGCACCCACACTATATACATAATAACAATGTTAAATATATGTGTATTCATTTGTGTAAATATAATTACCTGATATGGTTTAAGCTACTCACAGCAATCAAGTATGCACACAGATCATATATGAACACAATTTAATGTATCTTTATATAACTTATACAAAAGTGCTCAAGAATGATCAAGGAACTTTGTTGAAATTTAACTAAAAGCATTCTAAATACTGTAAGGGAAACAAAGCATAAAATATCTAGACTTGGATACAGGAAATGGAGCTTTCTCTGCTCTCTAGAGCTACACTTCTATTTTTAATTGTATGCGTATGTCTGCATGCTATGCTCTTAACCAAGAAGCCATCTCCAACCTCTAGAGCTACATTTTAAACACCTCATTAATTATCTACATGATATTCCCAAAGACAGAATTTTCAGTGAGTGAAAATTCATCCTACCCTTTTGCCTACCTAAGTGATAGGATGTGTGTTTACTACAGACTCTGCCTGTCTAAATCAGCCACCTTGGCTTACCCTCCCCACAGTTCTTCATCCTGGACCCAGCTTCAGCTTGGTGAGATCAGTGTCATTAGCAATAACTAGGCCAAGCCCCTATGGGACATCAAAGTATGCTCTCCTGACATTCATCTTTAAAATTTGTGATTTAATTACCATAATTCATTAGGAAATGTTGTTTTCAAACTTTCTGGGACAACTATTTCATTCTGAGTGATACTAACTTAAGGAACACATTTTCTTGAGAGAGCTTTATAGCAACCTGTCAAGGACACTAATGACCACTGACCATAGTTGCTGGTTATGTACTAGAAGTCAGTCACACTTCTTCTGCTGTAATTGGTTAGCGATTATTAGATGGACAGCATAAGATAGAAATGTAGACTTGTAGCACAAATGCAAGAGAAAAAAATAAGAGGTGAAGAATGGTTGTATATTATAAACAGCCCACGTCTTTCTTAGGGACCACCACTATATTTGGAATCAAGTGTTTCCACAGTAACCATTTAAACACCTGGTCTAAGCACAACCAGTATTAATGTTTATTTTTCTGTAAATCCAGTTCTAAGAACAATACTTCAAGGAAGCCTTATATGTAATATGAATACAAAAAAACAAAAACAAACAAAAAAACCACTGTGAAAGTCTCCACATTTTCCGCACAATCCATAAGAAACCCAGACACTCATTGCAAGGGTTCACCACAGAAAGGAAGGAGGCGGCTTCTGTCATTACTGCTGTTTTTTTTGTTTCTTTGTTCTGATTTTTTTCTTTTGTCCTTTCTTTTTCATGAGAACTGCCTTTTCTCCAATAAATGCATTTTTGGAGCGTCCTATATCTTTGGAAGTAAAATTAAGTTTCTGCTTAGGTTTACTGGCATTCTTCAAGGTTGGGTTTGAATTCTGTTGTTTTAGTTTTTCTTTATTAACAGAACGCATGACTCTCAGTTTTCTTCCCATTAGCTCAGAATTATTTAACTTCAAAGCAAGATGAACAGCATCTGTATTCTGTAATAATAAAAGAAACATTAATTTCCATCAGAAACTCACATGTAATGAAACCAGTAAAGTCTGAATTCAATGGCTTGGTTTTTTTTAATTATTTAACTTTATTTTATATGCATTGGTGTTTTGCATGGGTGTCAGAACCCCTGGAACTCGAGTTACAGACAGTTGTGAGCTGCCATGTACCGGGGTACTGAGAATTAAACCCTGGTTCCTCTGGAAGAGCAGCCAGTGCTCTTAACTGCTGAGTCATCTCTCCAGCCCCAGCATAAGTCAGTCTTAAAGTTTATACACAAAAAGCCTGTGTGTGCCCTAGAGGTCAAATCCCAAGGGTTTGGGCAACCTTGCTTGAGCCCCTGTTGCTTCTGTTACAAGGCAGCACTCAAGCTACTTCATCAAATGCTCATTGTCACAACCACAGGTTCACTTTTTTCATCATACGAATTTTCTTTAAAACAGAAAACAGCTCACAAGCCAACTTTCTGTAAAATTTGTTGTAGGTGGAAAAGGCAGGTAACTCCTATAGTCACTAGAAGATTCTATGAGTCCAAACTCTTATTCCAACACAGAATGATTATTATTTTGAATGCTGAAAAAACTCTACAAGCTTCTCAAAGAATTACATCTAGACAGAGTAACAAGTAAGATCAGCGCAATAGAGCAACACAGACTTCATGCACACATCTCTTCTAAAACCTCCCAGGTGGGGCTGGAGAGATGGCTCAGCGGTTAAGAGCACTGACCTTCCAGAGGACCTAAGTTCAATTCTCAGCATCCACATGGCAGCTAGCAACTGTCTTTAATTCCAAGATCTGACAGATGGCTCAGAGGTTAAGAGCACTGACTGCTCTTCCTAGAGGTCCTGAGTTCAGTTCCCAGCAACCACATGGTGACATCTATAATGATATCTGGTATCCTCTTCTGTATACTGTATACATAATAAATAAATCTAAATGCCAGTAAGAAGTATATATGTTCTTCTAGTGCTTAAAAATATTAGGAAGCACTGATTAATAGACACTGAACTCAATATACGTAACCTTGTACAGAGACTAAAATTTTCTTCTAATGATCAAGTGTTTGCTTTATCTTACAGAAGGTAAAATTCAGAGGTTTTAGTTTCTCTAACACCTAACATCTAGAGTATTACTTAGTACTGTTAGCATGCACAAACAAGGAGCTACAACATGTTTTGCTTGGGAAAGCTGTAGCCACAGCACTCTGTTATGGTTATGAATTTAGCTTCCCTAAGTCAGAACTTAGGAATTCAAATAACAGCACTAACAATTTTCCCCACAAGCATTTCTTTCTTTTATTTTTTAAAAAAGATTTATTTTATTTTGTATACACACATGCCAGAAGAGGGCACCAGATCTCATTACAGATGGTTGTGAGCCACCATGTGGTTGCTGGGAATTGAACTCAGGACCTCTGGAAGAACAGACTGTGCCTTTAACCTCTGAGCCATGTCTTCAAACCGTCCCCCCCCCCCACAAGCATTTCAGCACATTAGTCTCCCGTACCTCAAAGAGCACATAGCCAAACCCTCTACCAACTCCTGTAAGCGGGTTTCTCAAGATCCTCACTGCCACAATGTTCCCACAGTCCAGAAAGTGTTCCTCCAAAGCAGCCTCTTCAGCTTCTACAAACAAATCCAAGCACAAATGAGGTGAATATGTGGAATCTCCTTAGAAAGCTAGAAAGGTTTGATAACACTTTGAGTTAAGCAAAGCACCATGAAAACAGCATTATACACCATACCTCTGAAAGCTGGTCTTAAGCAAATCATTATATTACTCAAGTTTTGTTTGTATTGGTTCTGGTAGTAAGGGAAATGAACTCAAATGCCATGGAGGTTCTCTGGCCCTAAGCAATAATTCCAGTTCTTTCTAAAGTTTTCTGAGGCAGCTAAATTGGCCTTCATTTTTCAATCTTCCTAACTTGGCCTCAAGTAGCTGGGACTAAAGATACTCACTAAATTAAACCACCACACCCAGAATTACTCAGTTTCCTTTTGTTGTTTTTTACTGCACTGACTACTGTACTCATACAAGGTAGGTAAGCCCCTGGCCAATCCTTCCCTATCATGTAATAACAACAGTTACAGTTTTATTTGTTTAAACAAACTTACTATAAGGAAGATTTCCCACAAATACTGATCTCTTGTCCCTCTGAAACAAGAATAAAGAATAAAACCAGTCAGTGTATTAGAAAACAGAAACTATCCTACACCCCATCCCACCCCATATATCCATTGGCTTTGATTATCTACTTCCTGACTTGATCATATACCTGTCTATGTCTGTTCTTATGTTCCTTGTGCATAGTAAGTGAGCAGCAGAGGAGAGACTTCATTCACAATAGCACCACTCACAGGCAGTGCTTAGGGAAGGCCTACTATTCCTAAGTTGTACCTGAGAGGCAAATCAGCAAACATTTTAGGCTCTAAGACAGTGGTTCTCAACTTGTGGGTCATGCCCCCATAAGTAGGTGAATGGCCCTTTCACAGGGATCACCTAAGACCATCAGAAAACAGACATTTACAATTCGTAACAGTAGCAAAAGTAGTTATGAAGTAGCAATGAAAAATAATCTGTATTAAAGGGCCACAGCATTTAGAAGGTTGAGAACTACTCTAAGGGCCACATGCTCTCCACTGCAACATTTCATCCTGCTGTAATAGCTTAAGAACTGCTTAAGAAAAACAAACTTGCAGTTAGTTGTGTGCAGTTAATTTTATTAACATATGACCCAAGCACCAAAGCTTGTTATCCCTCTGATACTTATTCCAGTCCAGCTGGAGGTTTTGCTGACTGTTTTTCTCTTTCAACTCAGTAACCCTGATACGCTTGTGCAGGCAGACTTTACAATCCTCTTCCACTGTCTGAAGACAGCTGTCATATGCATTCTGGTCATACCGCTCCAGCAATGAAACTTTGAACATGCTCCTGGACAAGACCCAGACTTTGCATGAAGTGAGGCAAAGCAAGGTTTCATGGTTTGCCTGCTAACCTATCTACCCCGCAGCAGCACTCTTAGCCCCCATACACCCATTAACCATACAAAGCTCTTGACACTCCCTGGACAAGTTAGGTTTCCGTCCCCAGTGCCTATACGTCATAGATACTGGCATTGTGATTTGAAAATATTTTCCTGCCTAGGTGAATCTTTCAAGACTCATATGAGATCTGTTCTCCTACAAACTGTCCTTAACCCTTCTTGTTGGCCTGTCCCCAGGTGCACCATTCCTGAGTGGACAAAGCTTATGACAGCATTTACCATAAAACAGAGCCACAGCCTGCCCCTCTGTGTGTCTCCAGGATATACCAAACACACACAGTCTTCAGAATGCTCCTTATCTCTAACAAGTAACAACTTTGCTTTTGGTTTCTGAGACAGGGTCTCACTGTATAGTCCAGGGTGGCCTAAAATGTGTGATGTTCTTGCCTCTGCCTCCCCAGCACTGCCACAGGCATGAGCTACCAGCCTAACATGAATAACAACTTCCCTGACTTTAGTCTGTTAAGGTGATGGACCTGATGACCTCTTACTTTCTCTAATTTTCTCATCATGGGAGCGTATCTTCAAATGGAAAGTGATCTGTTTATGAAGGTAATGTTCACCTGAGTCTTGTGACCCTCTAGGCCTCTTTCTCTGTTTCCCTCCTGCTCACTCCAATGGTTCCACCTTTCCACAAGACTCATGTTAAGATCTTTGTTGTTGTCTTGTTTTCTTTTATATTTCTTTGGGACAGTCTCACATTGTCACCCAGGTGGGCCTGTACTTCCTATCACTGCTTCTCTTCTGTCTCACCCTCCCAATGCAGAGATTACAGGCATGAGCTACCATATCTAGCTGTCTTGTTAAGATTCTTAAGTAAATCACATTCTACTTACAGAAGTGGTTTCAGATGCAAGATCAACTCGAATACGAAATCCTTCTGCAATCTGGGCCCCATTTCTAATTATAAAGACAAGGGGTTGGGGGTGGTTGTTGAAAATGAGCACTTAGTTATGGAAACATTTGCTGTAATGAAGGCAAATAATAAACTCATCTCTACAGGACAGAGGACAATAGTTAATCAGCCCGGGCAGGATTACCTTTGCAGTGCTTTTGCAGCCGCACTCTCATCCTTAAACACTACATATGCGTTGATGCTTTTCTGGTCAGGATGAAATTTACGTCTTTAGAGAAAACAGAAGGAAAAAAGGATCATGTAAAACTCGTTAAACTCAAAAGAAAAATCTATAGTTTTGCTTTCTACAATCCATACATGTTAAGACTTGCAGAGTGGAAGTTCCACATTTTCAAGTAAAGATCCAGTAATTTGAAAAAGAACATAGATATATAAAGACAGCAAAAAGAACAATGAGCCCACACTTTCTTGGGAGTCATCACTGTAAGGGAATGGTAAGAACAGGACACCCACATGTGTCAACTATAACAATAGAAGGATGATAAATGTCATCTTGGTTCCAACTCTGCTCTTAGCAAAATGGTTCTTTTTCACTGCAAGATACACACCTAGAAAGTGCACATCCACAAACAGCTCAGCACACAGGAGGCAAAGCCCTGGCAGCCACAGCCCACCCCAGAGCCCATCCATCCTTCTGATGGTTATCACCATCCCTACTTCTACATGAGACTGCTTCCCTCTTATAATCCAGCCCTATATACTCCTGCATTGTACCACACACGTTTTCTTATCCATTCCATTCCCCTTTAATCTGTCTCTTTGTTTGACCTGCAGTATTTGTAACAGCCAGAATCTGCTGGCTGTGAAAAGCAATTTGACAAGTACCTTTGTCTTCTGTACCTTGTGAACTTGCTATTGGACCCAAAAGTTTGATCTGGCTCTGAAATGGCCCCTTTGTTAGGACCACAGTGTTTTATTCTTTCTCTGCAAGGCAGTTATAGCTGCTCTTCACTTTTGTGTGTGTGCTTTTACATATCTACATGTATGTGTGGAGGCCAGGGTCAAATCTCATCTGTCATCCCTCATGTGCTGTGTGCCATTTATGTGTATATTTTTAAAACATTTAATTAGCTGTATATATTTTTAAAACATTTGTTTATTTAGTTGTATGTATTTTTAAAACATTTGTTTATTTAATAGTAGGTAAGGGGGGCATGCACACTCATATGGAGGCAGAGGATTAATCCTTCCCTTCCACTGTGTGGGTCCAAGGTTTGAACCAACGTCATCAAGCTTGGAAGCAGGCACTTTTCCTTGCTGAGCCATGCTGCACCACCTAAACTTTTGAGACAGGGTTTCTCATTGGCCTAAGTCTCACCATCCAGACTACCTAGCCACTGGTTGCGAGGGATCTACCTGTCTCACCTCTCTAGCACAGCACTGAGATTACAAGTGTGCTAACCAGGCTGGAGAAATGGCTCAGAGGTTAAGAGCACTGACTACTCTTCCTAGAAGTCCTGAGTTTGATTCCCAGCAACCACATGGTGGCTCACAACCATCTATGATGACATCTGTTACCCTCTTCTGTATACATAATAAATAAATCTACAAGTATGCTAACCACTGTGGCCAGCTTTTTAACAAGGGATCTATCTAGGGATCAAGTTTAGGTCCTCATGCTTGCAAGGCACCCACTTACCTGACTGAGCCACTTACCTAGGCTAGCTGTTCACCTCTAATGATTATGGCCAGTGCCGAGACCCAAGACCTACACTTGAAAAGGGTAATATTATAATATGGGTGTGCTTCCATAGAAAATAGTAATTAATATTACTGGTAAGACAGACTGGGGCTGAACAAAGGGCTCAGTCATTAAGACCACTATTTGGTCTTGAAGGGGACCTGGGTCAGTTCCCAGCACCCACATAGCAGCTTGCAACCATCTATAACTCCAGATCTGACATCCTTTTCTGGCCTCCTCAGACACCACACAAACACACACAGTGCACATATATACACACAGGAAAAAAAATTTACATAAGAAACAAAAATAAATAAATCTTAGACAAAACAGTAAAACAGACTTAGTAATGATCACTGATCCTTGCCTAAAGATGTCCACCTACCACTGAAGTGAGAAAAAGACAACCCACAAATGAGCAGGATTAAGAAGTTAGCCAGTAAACAGTGCCAGGCAAACACATGGCATGCTGCAGACACTATACCACCTGAAGTCTTTTCTTTTTTGGTGAAAAAGCAAAGTATTTTTCAAGCCAGGTGTGACGGCACACACCTTTAATCCCAGCACTAGAGAGGCAGAAGTTAGTTCAAAGCCAGCTTGGTCTACAAAGCAAATTCCAAGACAGGAGTCAGGACAGTTACACAAAAAACTTTGTCTCAAAGAAAAGAAAATTTCCCTCCTTTATCTTCTCTCCCCTCCTCGCCCCCCACCCAACAAACAGACTAAACAAATAAATAAACAAAAGAAAGCATGAAAAAATATACAGAAACTATACTATGTAAGCAAAGGACCAATAAGGTTTTTTAAAATGACCAAACAAAATAAAATAAAATATAAATAAAACTTACAAAGTACCACTGAGTTTGTTTTGTGTTAGCCACAGGCTCTCATTTAATTGTGGTGTATCAGTGAGACTCCACTGGAAAACACTAATTTTTCCTACATAAACGGTTGACAACTGTGGACAGCTTCTGGACTAGAGATAGGGGAGCATGTTCACTTCCCATCTTAGCAAGGAGACCCCATATGCTGCCATAGTCTCTGTGATTTCCCCTGTACAACCTGACAGTTTTCTACTGAGGAAAACAGCTATGATTTACCAGATGCAAAATACTGCCAAGCATTGAGCTAGCCATTTCACACGTCACTTAACCTTACACCTGATGTGAGTGTTATTTTTCTGATTTTATGAATGAAAAAACAGCAGTCTGGAGAAGTGTATAATGGTGATCAAAACGCTAGCAACCTAGCCCAGGATAGAAATTCAATCTAGGGGTCTCCGCACCTAACTCTCCCCACAATGCACAGCTGCTAACAAACACAAACTGACAACACCCCAGCAACACAGAACAGAATGTGGCTTTGCTAGTCTGTCTAAGAAGATCTTTGTCACATGAATACCAGTGGCAAGCAAGTGGGTCTACTTCAATGAACTTGGTTAAGAGCTGGCCTTACATCAGTCTCAAGGGCAGATACGAACTGCTAATGACAGGTAGTGCTCTGCTGTAACACAGAAGCCAGAAAGAGCATCCCTCCTGACTTTAGCAGTTAATTCACAGCATCAAAGCTTTGGTGGAACCCATCAGAGAGCAAGTGTCTTGGAGAAAGCAGCCTGGACACTGAGGCCAGGCTCCTGCCTCCAGAGAGACAATAACAGCACAGTTCAGTCTCAGCCAGAACTCTAAAGGTTCTGATATGCTGCAAGGGGATTGTCTACAGGGTGCACTCCAATCTAAGCTGGCATCCACAGAAGCTGGAGCATGGGCATGAGCCCCAGAGAACACCTATGCTAACAACAGGCTAGAGACAAGTGGCCAGGCCCCACCAGGCTTCTCCTCCAGATGAAGGAAAAGGTGAAGGCACTGTAGAGAGGAACAATAATCCTGCTGCCCAGGACAGAAGAGGAGGAAGGGGAACCTCTTGTCATTGAGATGGTATGGAACATTAAAATCCAAAGGCAAAAGGCTGAGCCTAGCCTAAAAGATGGCTCAGTGGTAAAGATGCCTGCCACCGATATTGACAACTTGAGTTTGATCCTCTAGTACCCATTTGGTGGGAGAGAGCCAATTCCCCCCAAGCACACTGTAGCACACGCATGCCCACACAACATACATTATAAACAAACACTAAAGTGGGGGAGCCTGAGGGACACAACAAGGAGGAGCTGACTGCTGCTACTTGACAGACCCCTGGGCCTGCCCGGCTCTGAGACTAGGCCAGGACAACAAAGCGTTGTGCCCTCATTCCCACTACACCAGACTCACTAACAAATGAATCCTCAGTAAGATGCGTAATTTCTTATCCTTTTGATCCTTTAAAAGACACCAAAGCTTTTGCATGCAGAATATGTAACTCTCCCCAAACTCTATCTCTCCCTCAGAAATAAGAGAAAAAAGACAAGTGAAGCTTTTACAATACTTGACCAAACATGGAAATACCCAGTAAGTACATACAAGATGTTTACCATCTTAAACTGTAAGAAAAATACAAAAGCATAGCAAGCAGCTTCCAAAAAGGCTAACACTGAGTAACAGGCAGCACCTAGTACTGGGAGGACATGAACATCTGGTATTCTCACCTAATGCTGGTGGAATGTAAAACCATGCAAAAATGATGTGGTGGTAGGTAGCTATTTTTTAGGAAGCTAAAATACACCAACTTTAAGGTGCAGCCAGCCATTCTACCTCAGGGACTTTTGTCAGAAATACCCTGTACACAAATGACTTTAGTCCTTTATGCATGAAATCTGAAATCACCTGAATGTTGAAGGACTAGTGAATAACTAAGCTTACTGCTAATTTTCCACATAAACAGTATTAACAAACAAAAGAACACTGATGCACACAGCTCGAATCTCAAAGCCATGCTGAGGAAAGTCAGACCAGAAAACAGAGTGGGCTGGAGTGAGTTCACAAGTATTGTGTGTGCTTAACATAAACCAGGCCCCACATCACATCCCCAGAATCAAGGAAACAAAGCATTCATAAAGTGTGGGGAGTCTGTTTACATAACACACTAGCACATATAGCTCAGAAACAAAAGTGAGTACAGACAGAGGTAGAGGGCATAGAAGTAGACTGGGCTAAGGAGCCATTCAGGATGCAGACAGTGGCAATACTTTAACCAGAGCCCAAACATCATGGTCCTAAAGGTGGCCAGATGTGGTAGTGTTCCCCTATATGCTCGGCACTCAGGAAACAAAGCTAGAAGAATCAGGAGTTTCATGCCTACTGAGTTACACATCAAAAAACTATCCCAAAAATATAAAGGCAGGCTGGGCATGGTAGTGCATGCCTTTAATCTCAGAACTTAGGAGGCATGGATAGGCAGACCTCTGAGAGTTCAAGGCCAGCCAGTCAGTCAGGGCTACATAATGAGACCTTATTTCAAAAAACCAAACCAAATCAAATTAACCAGGGTTGAGTATAGTTTACCAGCATGTGCAAGTCTTTAGTTCAACCTCAAAATAGCAAGAAAAAAAAAAAAACTCAAATATGAAGTTTTACTGAAGGTAAATTACATTTTTAATCAAAACCAAAAAACCAAAAAACAAACCTAAGCATAAATTTTTCCATGACAAAATTTCTCATATCTCTACCCCCAAAGTATCTGAAACAAACATTTTGTAACTTCTATCACAAATGGCTGGCTGACTTCACCCTTCTCAAGCAATTAAAACAACAATTAACTCAACAGTCAAAAGAGAGCAATCACTTATTATAAAAAGGCAGGAACACTCCCTGCACACAGGTGGATGCTCATTCACCTTGAACCACAAAGATCACTTTTACCTTCCAGCCTGCCATTGACCAAAAAAGCCAAAACTATAATTTTTATAAAATAAAACCTCTGCTCTTTATAAATGTGTGACTATAGGCAGATGACCAACTTTATGAAATAACAGTTAAAATTATAAATGCAAAGTAACCTTGCTACTTCAAGTTCATCCTATGGAAAAGTCAGCACAAGTACAAAAGTACCCAGATATAAGATCATTCACACCAGTTAATTATTAAACAACAGAAATCCACTAATTAGCCACCAGCAGGTATACTTAAATAAATCAGGGTAGACCTTACAGAACACTAGGATGGTCTTAAAAAAAGAAAAAAGAAAAGAACCTAATTATAAACTTACTTTATTGCAGCCAACTTTTTGGTCAATGTTCCCTCTGCTGGCATCTTTTAAGGAGAAAAAAAAAAAAAAAAACATTAAAAATTTGAATGTGAAGTATTTTTTTCAAATTGGCTAACATTTTTATTCTTCTCCTTTTTTCATCGATGGAAACTGATTTCAGGGCTTCATGCACGCCAACACATGGTCTACCTCTACTACATCTAGCCACAGAAATTATATTCTAGTTAAAGCCAAAATGTTCTAACCACACATAACTCAAAAAACTAGAGAAATCAAATCAGAAACAACTATCCCAATGCTGTTGAGCAGCACTTATGGTACACATCTATAATCCTATTATCCCAGCACTCAAGACAAGAACATGAGGAATGTAAAGTCATCCTCAACTACACAGTAAGAATGAGTTTGAGTAAGTAACAAGCCAGGTGGTCCAAAGCAGTTAAAGGCAATGCCACATCTTGCAGGGGATAAACATAGGCATCCTGTAACTAAGGTGTGGGCCAAAACACTCCAGTTAGTGGGTCAGGTAAGGGCTTCATATTGAGAAACGGGGCTCTGCAGAGCAGATAAAATAGGTGGAAATAGTGGGAAATAAACACGTCAACAAAAATGATGAGGACTGTCAAAATCTTAGAACAGGGTTATTTTATTTGTTTCGTTTTTTTGTTTTTTGTTTTTTTTGAGACAGGGTTTCTCTATGCAGCTTTGACTGTCCTGGAACTCACTCTGTAGATCAGACTGTCCTCAGACTCACAGAGATTTGCTTACCTCTGCCTCCCCAATGCTAGGATTAAAGGCATGTGCTACCACTACCCAGCAAAAATGTCTACTTTTGAAGAAGTCAGTTTTTTCATGGGACCCTTAGCAACCTTCAGGGATGCCTTTGTTGGATGGGGAAAGACTGCTGGCATTTAGTGGGTAATCCAAGAAAGGGGCAGAACATTCTGGAATGCACAAGACAATAGCAACAAAACCATTCAGCTCACACCTTAATGGTGTGGAGACTGAGAAACTACAAGTGCCAGGCAAGCATTCCACTGCCGATCTATGCTTTCAGCCCTGAGAAGCCCTTAGAGAATTATATAAGAAAGAGCAATTAGAAACAAGGTACCTGTACATGCTAATTACACTGAAAATAATGTTAAAAAATGTACTGTTGGGTGTGATGACACACATCTTTAATTCTAGCACTCAGGAAGCAAATGCAGATAGATTTTTGTAAAGTATAGACCAGCCTGGTCTACTTAGTGAATTGCAGGACATTAGGGGTCATTTAGTAAGACTGTATCAAAACAAACAGAAACACACTTTATTGTGTATTTCATCCTCTGAGAACACTGGCATAACTGGTTCAGGTGAAAGGAGTAAATACCAATCACTTCTACAAGTGCCTAAGCACTGCCTACAATAGTCACATTCATCACCTGCATGTAACACCGCTATGGAATAATCTTTTTGTAGACTATGAGGATCTGTCTTTGCCAAGATGCCTTCTGATAGGATTAATAAGGAGCTGACTAGCTGAAAGCTAGGCAAAAATAAGTTAAGCAGGAGAGTCAAATTGAGAGAGCAATGGGAAGAAGAAGGGCAGAGTCCAGGGAGTCACCAGGAGATGTAAAAAAAAAAAAAAAAAAAAAAAAAAAAAAAAAAAAAAAAAAAAAAAAAAAAAAAAAAAAAAAAAAAAAAAAAAAAAAAAAAAAAAAAAAAAACACAAAACAAGATGAACAGGCTGTGCTGAAAAAAAGCACTGCCATGTAGCAGAGCATGGATAAGAAATATGGATTTTATTTAAGCTGTAAGAGCTAGTCAGTAACAAGCTACTGGCCAAACACTGATAATCAGTAAGTCTCCTTCTGTGTAGTCATTAAGGAGCTGGCAGTTCTGACAACAAAACTGCCTACACAGCACAAGTCAGGCTTGAGGGAGGCTGCTTGGTGAGGAGCGACCCTTGTGCATACTCTGACAGCAAATACAGTCAGCTAACTGCACACCAAACCCCAGGTGACAGCCTTGGTGACAGATGTCACCTTACTATGTTAACTGACGCAATTACCTGTAAGTGCAGACTCAGCCATGGACACTGGCCGGACACCAAGAGGCCATCAGGCTTGACTTACAGATAAAGTACAGTGATATGCATTTTTCAGGGGGGAAAGAAGAGACTTACCACAGAACGAAATCGTACGGATTCTATTGGTCCATACTCTTTAAAAAGTGACTTCAGCTTCTAAAATAAACAATATACACATACATGTTAGTTAACACCCTGAACATCTGTGTTACAAAAGAAGTAATGTGAAGGGTCTAAACATCCTTCACTGCTATACTTTATTTTAAGAACATTATAGAATCAACTGTAGTATATACACTAGAAACACAAAGTGGAGGCAAAAAGATTAGTGTTCACACCCAGTGTCTAACAACCAAAGAGCATGTCAGAAAAACAGGTGACTATTCGGTTGGATTAACAAAAAGATTTTACAGAAACTTGGGAAGAAGAAAAAATAATTCAGGTTCACATTAGGATCCATTCATGATCTGCATGCTACTTGTATGTTTCAATGCTTATAATCTGTGAGACACTTAAACTGAGGTTAGACTTACAAGTCTAACATATTTGCACATATTCACTGATCTTTTCACACTGGTTTAAACCAACAGGCCTTTTAATAATGCTGTTCCACAGGGAAAAATCCTCATTTTTTGGCATTAGTCTCTGACTATCTCAAGATATGGAAAACATAGACTTTTAAAAGACAAAACAATAATTTCTACAACTAATTAAAAAGCCATTTACTATATGAATATTTTTTGCACAGCACCAAAATATCACACTTCTCTTCTCTGAGTTCTTATAATCTAAAAGAAAAATCATAACCAACAGCAAATTGTATACAGGAGGGTGAGGCAGGATGATTGAGATTTCAAGGCTAGCCTAGGATATAAGGGAAATTCCTCGGGAGATCCATAACAAACTGACAAAATACACCTGGGCATGGTATTTATCCAAGCACTTGGGAGTTGGAGGCCAGAGAAAAGACATGAGATCTTGTCTCAAAAACAAAAACAAAAAGGAGGACTAGAGAGATGGCTCAGCAGTCAAGAGCACCTCTTGCAGAGGACCTAGGTTTGGTTCCCAGCATCCAAATGGTAACTTACAATCATCTTTCTACTTCTAGATCTGATGCCTTCTTCTGACCTCCACAGGGACCAGACATATATGTAGTACACATACATACATGCAGGCAAAATATCCATACACATAAAACAAATCTAAAAAGATTTTTTTGAAATATATAATATCTTTACAAATCAAACACTAGGGGAGAGAATAAAAGCCGAGGTGCTTCCTAGGTTGCTTTCTTTTAAGGAGGAAAATAGAAACCCATCCTTACAAAGATGAGCAGGATCTGGGCCTGAGGATTGCTTATGCAGCGAATTCTCAGCCATATGTACATAGACGGCAGAAGGTAAGGCTTGGTGAACCCTACAGAATGAAAGGCACCTAACTGCTCATTCTTCCACACAGCAAATATTCACTGAGCCCATGATATGTGTTGGGCATCCTCCCATGTGTTCCTGGATAGAACAGTGAAGAAGAGAGAAATATAGTTTAATGCTGGTGGCAGTAACAGAAAGAAAGCTGAAGAGGAAAAAAGCCAGAAAAAGCCACTGCCATTTCAAACATGATCTTCAGATGCCTGAATTAGGGCTGGGAGCCAATTCCAAGCACCGTACACACATATCACACACATACACAAACACACAGCCTGGATTAAGCCTGTGACAGGATCAAGGAGGTGTTGGCCCAGAACCCATCTATGATGTGCTGATTAGGAAGCACAATGAAGCTGCAGCAGTGAGTTATCAACTATTAGCTCAATAAAAAAGTAATCACAGTTGATAACTTCCCTAGGTTTACACTACCCTCCTTCTCACCTTCTTATTACACGTGACAGGCAAATTGCCAACAAACACAGTCCTCTCGTTCTTCAGTCGCTCTTCCTCAGGGTTGACTGGGATTTTTGGTCTTTGGTCCTCATCAAGTGCTTCTCCACCTGCTGCTTTGCCACGAACCTGAGACTTTCTCCTTTCTTGCTCCTGCTCCTTGTGAATCTCTTCTTCTAGATCAGCACTTGCTAGAGCACTTTCCCTAGTTTTTAAGGAACAATCAAAGAAAGGAGTCAAAAACAAAACAACAGCAAAAACAGCCCCTGACAAAGCCAGTCCTGTCTCCTCAGCACAAACACCTGCTGCTGGCTTCTGCCTCCCAAAATAAAGCTTAGAACTCAGAAATCTACCACAAGTGTCAAAGCAGTGTTATCTTTTAAAAGGTGACGGGCATCTTAGAAAACAAATTCTAGAATTCAAGAATTTAAGAAAAAGTCCAATATTTGCAGATACACTAAAGAACCAGGCAACAGCAGCAGCACAAAAACTCTAAAGAAAAGCCAGTCCACTTAAAGCAGCCCCTCCACTGATGCCTAACTTACTATCATTCTCTGCCCTAGGACCTAGACATTGCAACATTCTCTAAGAATCTAGAAAGGTTGACATGCCCACCAAATACTCTGAAAACAGGACTGGTCCACTGAGAAAATCAGAGTCCCTACTTATAAGAGTTCTGTCTAGCTGAAGGACTGCATACTGAGGTAAGCTCTGAAATGGTAAGTACAACAGATGGTAGTGCACACGGACAGACACCAAGGTCTGATGTCACACTGACAAGAAGATCTTAAGGAGAGAGGACATGGACAGCAGGAGCCATGTAATGGCTTGCTCACCAGTGAGCATACACTGGGTTCCCAGTGTGCTCCTTGAAGCTTTTCAGCTGCACTAAATGGTCATAACACAATAGTTAGAATACATGGTACAGAACCATAGGAGAAACACAAACACCAAGAAAGAAGGCAGTGTTTGCCATAGTCTCTAATAAGTATAACTAATATTAATCCTCCATCAGATCAAAAGCTCCATCAAGAGCCCATGTAGAGTGTTATGTTCAATGTCTAATGCATTTGGGAAAAAAAAAAAAAAAAAAAAAAGTATGATGGGGTTCTGCTAAGAATAGCATGTTATGCAAAAGCACTTGACTTTATCCTCTGGAAGACAGGAAACTAACCCTAACTAACTAACCTGGGCTCTGGAAGGCAGGCTGGTCTACATAATAGGACTGGCACTTTAAAAATTAATTGAGTCTAAGGACAAAGCTCACAAAGCACTTGGCCTAGCATGGGTTTTTGTTTGTTCAATGTCCAACACTTCAGAAAGGAGGGGAGGGAGGGAGGGAGGAAGGGAGAAAGAAAGGAAAAAAGGGAGGGCAGGCACATAGGGGCGCGCGCGCGCACACATGCACACGCGCGCGCGCACACACACACACACACACACACACACACACACACACAGGCCCAAGTCAATCATGCAACAGAGAAGATAGAAAGGGAACAAGGTGTTTAAGAGAGAACAGGAAAGATATTGTCATGACAGCACAAGAAACAGCAGGCTGACCAGAGCAAGGATGGAGATGGAAAGAGGACAGACTAAAGAAAATTAAAGAACAGAACTATCTCAATGACTCCAGAAGCTAAGACAGGATGAGCTTAAGCTCAGAAATAGCACACTAGCTTACAGAAACATAGTAACTGTTCTTTCAATTAAAAAAAAAAAAAAGCTTCAGGGCTTAGGAGCAGCTATGCACGGAGAGGGGAGAACACTGGCTTAGAACTAGAAGTGAAGGACCATCAATGCAGAAGGATTTCAACTTGAAGTAATCTTGTTTTGCTTTTTTGTTTTCGTTTTGTTTTAAGAAAGAGCTTCCGGGATGGAGAGATGGCTCGGTGGCTGAGATCACTGACTGTTCTTCCAGGGGACCTGAGTTTGATTCTCAGCATCCACATGACAGCTAACAACTGTCTGTAATTCCAAGATCTGACACCCTTACACAGCTACACATGCAGGCAAAACACCAATTCACATAAAATAAAAATAAATATTTAAAAAGAAGAAAGAAAGAGCCTCATGCAGTCTAGGCCAGCCTCTAACTCCCTGTATAGCCTAGGATAGCTTTGAATTTCTGATCTTAGTGCTTGCAGCTTGGACTGCAAGTTGTGTTACCACACACTGTTTAGGCAAGAGCTAGAGAGTGAGCCCAGGACCTTGGGTGTCAGACAAATACTCTGCCAGCGAGCTTCACCCTTGGCCTCATGAAGTATATCCTTAAGGTGAGCAATGACTATACAGGTGCAGATGCTGCCAGTCAAGACTGTAAAGGTCTAGAAATTAAGGCAGAAAACACATGGCAGTGCACACAAAAACAGTTGTGAGAAGATGACTATCATGAACTCCGAGAAAAAGTTTCCTAAGAGCAATATGAAGAGAATGTGTTCACCTTAATTTGGAGAGAAAACAGAAGCAAGAGAACAGAAATCTCACTCACAGAATCTGCCAGCTTTAAGGTAGTAGCTAGAGAGTGTTAGCAACACCCAGTCCTCAGAATATGCTTACTAGTAGGTGAGGGCATAGTGCAAAGGCTCAGCAGGTAAAGCCATTTGTCACCAAGCTGGATGATGCCAGTCTGATCCCTGAGACCTAGATAGTGGAAAGGCAGAGAATGGACTCCTGTGATGTGTTCTCCCACTTCACACACCTCCACGGCATGGGCGCACCAACACACGCACATACAACGAACTTAATAAAAACTATTCAAAGAATGAAAGACCAAGGCTTTGTGTCATGTGGCTATAATCCAGAATGTGGGACACAGGTGGGAAGGTCAGAAGTGCAGCTTGGGTTACATGGTGAGTTCAAGACCCATCTGGGATATAAGAAAACCCTGCCCTACACCATTTCCCAAATAAGAGTGAGGAATAATAAATAACTGGGAAAGTAGTATGGTGTAGATATTTGGATACCAACTCAATAATTCTGTAAAAATGAGAGAAATTTGGTTTCATGTTTGATAGACATGCTGATGATGGAAAGATAATGACATAAATGGCAGGGTTATAACGACTTGCAGGGAACACTAACAAGAATGGTCCAGACATAACAATAGGCAGCAATGGAAGTGAAATTAAAGATCTGAAAAACTGATCTAGCAGTAACTGTTCACTTTGGATAAATGGGCTTCTAATATTTTTAACTCTGTGTACTATGAAATCTTTTATATTTAATTTTAGAAATATGCAATGAGAAAAATTAAGATGAACATTAATTTTTTAAAATTGCCTGATGTATTTAACACAGCAAAAAGGAGAATTTCACCCACCTGTTTGCCAGGTTCTTGTCTGCCTCAGAGAGTTTCTTCACTTTCACTTTTTTTGCAGGTTTTTGCAGAGCTGGTTTTTTAATCTGAGATGTACTTTCTTCCTTATCATCAGGTTTTCTTTTTTTCGATGTTTCCTTTCAAAAGTTTCAAGTCATACTTAATGTCAAACTCTTAAAAAATTCTGACCCTATTACTGTGTGTTGTTGCCTGTATTTGTAATTCCAGCATTCAGGATGTGATGACAGGAAGAACTGTGCCAGGCCCATCAGGGATAAATAACAAAGTCCCAGTCTCCAAATCCCTGGGCAATACTGTAGTGCCTTTCTATAGTGATACTTCTTCCCCTTCACTGATTATAGAGAAAAGCAGAGAATTCTTGACATTAGTCACGAAACCAGACTTGATGGGCTTGGTCACCCACGCCTTGTAATACCAGCTCTTCAGTGGAAAACTGAGGCAGGAGTATAGCATCTGGGCTACAGTGTGTGCTAATGGTCAGCCTGTCTCAAAATAAAAAGTAAAGTCAGATATGATGTAAAGTCAGATATGATGGAACAGCCCTGTAATCTCAAGAGCTGGAGGAGGATCAGGAGTTTAAGATTCTCCTTGGGTATATTTCATAACTTGAGCCCTAAATAGCTACGAGACCCTGTCCATAAAAAACTGTGGCTGACAGCGAAGTGCTTGCCCAGCTCAGGGGCCTGACAGCTACTGCTTTCGGGCAAGTTACCCTCTAAACCTTGTCTCAAGACGCAGCCCGGCGACTCACCTGGGGCACAGGCACAAACACAGGTGGAGCCCGTGGCTCCGCGGTGCTGAAAAGAGCCGCCAGTCGCCCCGTCTCGCCTGCAGGAGGGCGCTGGCCGCCCCGCAGGCTGTCGGCGACCTGTCCCACCAGGTAGTCGGCGGCCACATTCCCCACGCCATCTTCAGAGCTCTGTCTGCAAACACAGGCACGTTCTCAGGCACGCCGCGCTCAACTCAGCACCCCAGACTCACACCAACACCGCGCTCCACTCACCTCCGCTCCTGACCCTTCCTTCGTCCCTTCCCTCCCAAAGCCATGCTTAGACCTGAACTTCCGGAACGGCAGCAAAGCTAGTCCGCACTTCCCGGATCCGGCTAGTCCTGCCTTCTCACTGCTGCCGGGTTCCGGCTGCTTCTGGGTTCCCACTACTTCCATTCTTGGCCTTTGCTTTTCCGCTGACGACCACGCCTCTTCCTCTCCAAGGGGTCCGCGTGGGAGCCCTACTCGGCTTTATACGAGGGAATCTATGGAAATGAGATTTTAAGAGAGGAATTGACCCTGTTATTTCGAGTTTTAGGGGACAACTTGGTTTGGGAGTGCTCTAAGTCTAACGAATAGCCGAGGCCTCAAGTGCGAATGAGGGTCAGCTAAAGCCAGGCGTTTTAGCTCATGTCTTTAATCCCAGAATTTGGGGGCCTAGGCATCTGGATTGCCACCAGTTCCAGGCCAGCCTAAACTACACAGCTCCAGAATAGCTTTGACTACAGAGTAACACCTTATCTCAAACAAACAAAACATTAGGGTAGGGTGTTTGTTGAGTGTTCCACAGTTCATTGAGGAAGATGATTTTCAAAAAATGAGGCGGCGAGGCGGGGGAGCGGGGGTGTCCTACAGGAGCTGCAGGCAGTTAATGACTGCTAGGGGAGGGGAAATCCCTTTTCTTCAGTCCTGTAACCACTGCTAAACTGCTCCTGTAAGTAACCCTAGTTAAACTCGGTGGATGGGTCATTAGAAAACAAAAAGACATTGTGTGTCTGGAGGATCAGTGTCTAAAAGTACTTGCTGCTTTTCCAAAGGACCCAAGTTCCAGCTTCTCACTGAAAATATGAAATAAGGGAGGATATGACTACTCCTAAAATATGGAGCATATTTTTATTGTAGCTATAAGGGAGAAAGCAGGCAGAGGAAAGAGTCCAGGCTAAACATGGCTGGCAGACTAAACCAGACCATGAAAGAAGATGGGAAGGGACAGGCAGAGAGGAGCAATGGACCAAGAAAAGTGGCCAGGGCCAAGAGACTGGCCAGCCCAAGTAGCTGCATGACATAGCGATCAGGCAGGGGGATGGGAAGCCCAGTTCCTGGGAGGGAGCAATTAGGGGAGAAGGCAGAATGAAAGCTACTGAGTGAAACTTGTCCTGGGTTTGAGACCTAATGTTCACAACTGCTTATAACTCAAGCTGCAGACGATCTGACCCTTTTCCAGCCTCAGATGACACACATATACACAAACCTGAATGTACATCAATTTTAAAATCTCTTAAATTGGGCATAGTGTACACACGTTTAATCCTAGCACTCAGAAGGCAGGGCAGTGTTCCAATGTTGCACACACTGGTTTGTATGTACCTGTTTGCACACCTGTTGTGCTCCATCATCAAATACAGTTTGGTGGCACAGTGCTTGTACAGAGGCCTAGGCTCCATCTCCAGCATTAAGACTGCATGGCATAACCACAACCAAGTTAAAACAATGTTTTGTTTTTTTTTTTAATTGTAGATATGAGGATGAAAACATGCAGATGCATCTGTGATATGGGTTATCTTTTTGTACACAGTGAATATGCTTTATTACCATTTGTTAATAAAGAAGCTGTTTTGGCCTATGACAAGGCAGCTTAGAGACAGGTGGGAAATCCAAGCTGAGATAAAGACAAAGGCAGAGTCAAAGAGATGCTACAGGCTGCTGCCCAGAAAGCAAGGTGTAATGGGACACAGGTAAAGCCACAGAATATGTGGCAATACATAGATTGATAGAAACAGGTTAAATTCTAAGAGCTAGTTGGAAATGAACCTGAGCCATAGGCCAAACAGTTTGTAATTAATATAAGCCTCCAAGTAATTATAAGCAGCTGTAGGACCACAAGTGGGAGAGCTTCTTCCAGACTGAGGGGCCCAGATGGGGCAGGAAAACCACTGTCTATAATTCTGGAAGAGGCCAGAGTAGAGAGAGGAAATAGTAGGGTGCACATAGCCAGCAGACTGTACTTAATCATGGGGTGGGGGTATGGGGAGATGAAGAGAAAGTGTTAATCCCAAAGATGGGAAGAGAAAGCTCACTGACCCAAATCATCATGGCCAAATTAATTAAATCATGCAATTGATTAAAGCAAGGGTTTTTTTATTCATGTACACAGGCTGCCTCCCCATAAGGTGGGGTTGGAGCGGTAAGCATTGAATGTGAGAGAGACAAGGCTTTTATATCTCAGGGGTGGGGTTCCAAGTAGAAGGAAATAGGCCGTGATACAGGAGCAGAATATGACAGGTGGTTTTAACAAGATAATCACAACAAGTAGTCATAACAAGGTAGTCATAGTTGGTCACATAGCCTTTTAAAGCAAAGCGGGGGAGGGAGTGCAACATAATTATAAACAACTTTTTGGAAGAAAGGCATGATTGTCATTCCTGGACCAGGCAGGACAGAATTATTTGTAAAAGTTACAGGTGTGGCTAAGCAGGGAAGGATGGCACTCTAGTTCACTCCCAGCTCTTGGGAGGCAGAGGCAGGTGGATCTCTGTGAATTCAAGGCTGGCCTGATCTACATAGACATAGCCCAGTCTTTGAGAAATAGAGGCTTAATCATAAACAGGAATGAACCTAATTTGTCTTTACTATAAGATGGCTTTAAAAAAAATCTAAAAGGAAGGAGGGGCTGAAGAGATGGCTCAGAGGTTAAGAGCACTGACTGTTCTTCCAGAGGTCCTGAGTTCAATTCCCAGCAACCACATGGTGGCTTGCAACCATCTATAATGAGATCTGGTGCCCTCTTCTGGCATGCAGATGTAACACTATGTACATAATCATCATCATCATCATCATCATAAAATGGCTTTTAAACCTAAGATGGAGGCAGACTGGTTCATTTTTCCCCTGTCTTATGTGTCCCATGTAAACCCTTGGTAGAGCCTTGGCATTCTTTACCTGGGAGAAACAATATTTGTAATGCATCAAAAGATACATTTCTCACCTACAAATTATACTTGTTTAATTGGTATAGATAGAACAAATATTTTAAGGCCCTAAAGTCATGGTATACCTGTAGGTAGCCATTTTATCCTCTTTTCCAGGAAATTTCCTTAGACCTAATATTCCAGCCGTTTGTTGAGGACAAGGAGTGGTATATTCTCCTCTGTAACTACTGCCTAATGAGCTTAGGATGCTGTTAGGGCCCAGGAAGCCTGGAATATAGCCAAAGACAAGGAGGGATTTGAGCAATGGGACATTCATCCGTCCTCTGGTTTGCTGACCCAGCTGAAGAGACAGGGAGTCTAAATCACACTGACTAGATTGTTTTCCATCAGCTTTCAGCAAGGCCAGGGCTTTTCGGTTTTATAGGACTACCTGGATGGTGGTGTTCACATATGGAGGAGTTTGTAGTCCACAGCTGAATTCTGGATGATGTCTACCAGCTTTGTGGAACTCTGCCAAGACAGATACACACTAGGGACAGAAGTGGAAGTAAAAGATCTTAAAGGAAACGTTTATATTTACGCTTCCTCCCACCCCACCCTTAGGAATAAGCAATAGGTAGGGAAGCTTGGCCTGTTGATTGCAACAGGGGATACTTATCTGAAGTCCATTTGACCTGTGAGGGATGGATCCAAGCCTTATGATTTTTTTTAAAAAGATCCATGAAGCTTACAATACATTGTTTTTGCCTTGTTTGTCTGTTTTTGTTCTGTGTAACAGAGTCTTGGAACTCACTTTGTTGACCAGCCTGGCCTTGAACTCACAGAGATCCACTTGCATCTGCCTCCAACTGCTAAGATTAAGGGTGTGTCCTACCACATCCTGCTTCAGTGCCATAGTTTGTAACAGTATTTACAAAGCAAGTTTTCTAAATAGTAAAAGTTATATCTGAAACCTGTTTATCCTTTAATACAGAGCCTGTTAGTAAGGCAAAGCTGTCTGTGAGTTTGCCTTTTTTATCAGGTAACCTAATAGCTTTATGTAGCTCCGAGTTTCTGGCCTGTCTGAGCCTGTGGTCTAGAGGGATCTTTCTCAACCATGGTCCCACAGCTGTTTATATAATAATTATTCAGAGGCTTATATTAATTACAAACTGTTTGGCCTATGGCTCTGATTCATTATCAACTAGCTCTTATAAACTAACCCAACTCATTTCTATTAATTTGTGTATTGCCACGTGTATCTAAGTTCCACTACATCTTGCTCTGTGAGTGACCGCCCGCACCCACAGAGAGAGAGGAAAACCAAAACCAACACATAGAACTCACCCCAGCTAGAATGCGTGAAGACAAGCTATACCTAAGACACAGAGCGAAATGACAACAAAGACAATGATAACACAATTGAGTTCACTCAGTGTTCAGTTGGAGCTTCAGGCTTGCTCCTGCACAGTCTGGGAAGCCCTATCTCTGTCTCTCTCTCTCTCTCTCTCTCTCTCTCTCTCTCTCTCTCTCTCTCTCTCCCCTACTTGTTCAGAGTCTATGAACAAAAGGAAAGAATGAAACAGCTCAGTTCCACATTCTTGGTGGCTACTGCATCTTCCTCCCCTGAAATTGACAGCTGCCCAAGTCTCCACCTTTTGCCCACACTTGTGCACAAACCCAGTTTCTGGCAGACATGTCATCACCTCTGGTCTACCACCTATATAGCCTCCCTTTATTTCAGGCATGTGACTGTTCTAGCCCTAATCTCCAGGACTGGAGAATACACCCAGAGGTTGCTTTTCTCAAATAAACCTATTGTTGTAGTTTTTCAATTTGGCTTGTTCTGACTGTATCAGTGAAGAAATTGATCACCAGTTTGAGCAAAGAAATTTTCATAACAATTAGGAGGCTTTTTTTTTTTTTTAGTTGCCTTCCTGTACAACTCAGATTTCAGGAACCCACTTGCCTTAGTTTGGATTTTTATTGCTGTGAAGAGATACCATGACCATGACAACTCTTTTAAAAAAATATATTTATTTTTATTTTATGTGAATTGGTGTTTTGCCTGCATGTATAACTGTGTAAGAGTGTCAGATCTTGGAATTACAGACAGTTGTTAGCTGCCATGTGGATGCTGGGAATCAAACTCAGGTCCTTCAGAAGAACAACCAGTGCTCTTAACCGCTGAGCCATCTCTCTAGCCCAATCACAACAACTCTTATAAGTGAAAACATTTAATTGTGCTGGCTTACAGTTCCAGAGGTTTGGTCTGTCATCATCATACTGGGGCATGGCACTGTGCAAGTAGACATGGTGCTAGAGAAGGAGTTGAGTTCTACATCTTGATTCACAGACAGCAGAAAGAGACCATGTCACACCAGCCAAACTTGAACTTATGACCACAAAGCCTACCGCCAGTGACAAACTTTCTCTAACAAGGCCACACCTACTCCAACAAGGCCATACTTCCTAAGAGTGCCACTCCCTATGGGCCAAGCATTCACATACATGAGTCTATGAGTGCTATTTCTATTCGAACCCCCACACCACCAGAGGCTTCTTGTCAGTTGGGTTTTCCCAGTCCAGTTAGGCTAGACCTTTCTGAGTTCTCCTTGAATCCTGGAATGCCTGATGTCCTGTAGTGGACCTCTCCAAACCCTGGGCTTGGCCTCCAGTGTCATGGAATGTCTTTATGATTTCTCAGCTCATGTGCAGCCTAGGCATTGGAACTCTGTCAATGGGTGCTCCGTATGAGGCCTCTCTGATTTTCCAGCCCCCGTCTCGCCAGGTTGTCCCCCTGGGTTCCTAGGTTGGTCAGATTGGTGGCTATGACCTAACTCTCAGATAACAAGAAATAACCAGTGGCTAGTGTGCCCTCTCACTTTGCCCTAGACAGAGGAATGCCTGACCTTATCAGATTCACACCCCCATCCCTAGTTCAGGATCCCACAGAATCAGAAGAACTGGAAAGCTGATGTCACAGAAAAGGTTTCTATGACTTTTCCAGAGGAGGCCTCTGTAAAAAGAAAAAAAAAAAAAAAAGGTGAACAATCTTTTTCTACACTATGAATATGTATTACTCTCATTGGTTAATAAAAAGCTGACAGGCTGGTAACTGAGCAGGAAGTTAGGCAGGAAAGTCCAACTGAGAATGATGGGAAGGAGGGCAGAGTCGGGAGAGACACCAGCCTCTCGCTGAGCAAGCAGGACATAAAAAAGTGAGGTAAAAGCTATGAGCCATGTGGCAAAGCATGAATATAAATATGGTTAATTTAAATCTAAGAGTTAGCTAGTAACAAGCCTGAGCTATTGGCTGTGCATTCCTAATTTATATTCAGCCTCTGAGCTGGTTATTTGGGTCCAGGCAATTATAACAGAAAACATTCAGTTACAGGTGTGCTTGCTGTTTCTCTTCCTTTTTTTCTTTCTTTTTTTTTTTTTTTTTGGTGGGAGGAAGGGGGGTGGAACAATGTTTCTCTGTATATCCCCAGCTGTTCTGGAACTCACTTTTGTAGACCAGGCTGGCCTCAAACCTGGAGACCTGTCTGCCTCTACCTCCCAAGTGCTGGGATTAGACTAACTCCTGGTTGTTTTTCTTCTTCTTTTTCTTTATTTATTTTTTGAATATAGCCATTCACTCAAGGGTCTGGGAAGATCTCTAAAGTATACATTCCATAAAGAACAGCTCCTCAGTCCTAGAGGGCCAGAAGGAAATTGTCCAGCTTCTGAATTTCTGAATTTGAGTTGGAGTCTTGATCTCACTAGGGAATTCCAAATGTTAATCCCAATGATGAGAAGAGAAAGATCACCAACATGAATCATCATAGCCAAATTAATTAAAGCAATCTTTTTATTCATGTACATAGGCTGCATCCCTTCCTAAGAAGGATTTGAGAGGTCAGCATTTGGATGTGAGGGAGATAAGACTTTTTGCTCAGAGTGGGTGTGATGATATATTGTGTATCTAATGAAGTTTGCTTGAAGATCAGAGGACAGAGTCACAGAGTTAGCCATAGAGGTCAGGGAGTGGTGACACTCAGGCCTTTAATCCCAGCACATATCCAAAGGTAGGGACATCTGGGAGAGTGTATGCAGCCCTGAGCCATGTGATGAGAGGGGGCTGAGGGGAGAGGGGAGAGCATTGTCAACCAAGAGGGGCAGCCTGGGCCAAGAAACTGACCAAGAGGGTAGACAAAAAAATAAATGGCCAGGTAACCAAAATGGCTGGATTATATGAGGAAGGGAATCCAGGAAAACAGGAAGGACAAAGAGAAGGCTTAGAGATGGGGGACTGTTGATCCCTGGCTATAGACAGAGGATGCTGCAGGAGGGAGCAGAGAAATGCAGGGTGGGTGTGCGGGTTCAGCCTTATCACTGCAGCTGGCCTACACCTTTACTCTGTCTCCCTCAGGTTGGGTCTGGCTCCCACCTCCCACTTTGAAACAAACTTACATATTCATTAACCTTAACTTAAAGACTGGACGTTTACGGGGGAGGGGGGCACAAAAAGAGGGCTTGGAGCAGAGAAAAAGGAAATAGGAAATGGGTATTGAAGAGTATTATTTTAAGGTGTGTTACTTTTGTTTATGTTGCATTTGTTTAACTCGGTGAAGCTGTGTGATTGTGCCTGTCTATAGCACCTGATGGTCTAATAAAGAACTGAATGGCCAATAGCAAGGAGGGAGAAAGGATAGGTGGGGCTGGCAGGCAGAGAGGATATATAGAAGGAGAAATCTGGGAGGACAAGAATCACAAGAAAACAAGGAGAGAAGGACTCCGGGGGCCAGCCACACAGTCAGACACCGAGTAAGAGTGAAAGTAAGATTTACAGAAGGAAAAGAAAAGGAAAGAAAAGAAAAGAAAAAAGACCAGAGACAAAAGGTAGACATGATAATTTAAAGTTAAGAAAAGCTGGCAAGAAACAAGCCAAGCTAAAGCCAGGCATTTTTTTTTTTTTAAAAAAAAACTTTATTTATTTATTTGCCTTGGTGTTTGCCTGGAACTGCAACTACAGACAGTTGTTAGCTGCCATGTGGGTGCTGGGAATCGAACCCGGGTCCTCTGGAAGAGCAGAGGGTGCTCTTAACCACTGAGCCATCTCTCCAGCCACAAGCCAGGCATTTGTAAGTAAGAATAAGCCTCCATGTGTGATTTCTTTGGGAGCTAGGTGGAAGGCCCCCCAAAAGAGCAAGATCAAATAGCAAATGGAAAACCTTTTTCCATGTCCCATGTCCGTCTCCCTCCACCCCACCCTACCCCCACGCAGTTGCACCCTCTCCATTCATTTGCAGTGTTTGTAAAGGTTCTAAATAATATTGGGATCTAGGGTGCTGTTAAGCGGCCACATTTGGATTGATTATATAAGGCATATTGAAGCAGGTTTAATTGCAAAAGCAAATTTTGGGCCCTTCAAGCCAGGGGCTGGGTGGAGAGGCTGGAGGTTTTCTAAGAGGCTTCTACAGGGGAGCCAGGAGGTATGGATGACACTGTTCCCACAGGTGAAGAAGAGAGGAGGAGAGTCCTAAGCCTGTAGTTGTTGTTCTGGGACTCAGCCCATATGTGCAGCCCTCGTACCTACCTATTTCAGAGTCTTTCTGAATGGCGTTGCCTGTCCCCACCCTAAACTCCAGCCCAGGGGCTGGGTTGCTCTCCCTGCCACCTCCCCAGGGGTTCTTCCATACACAACACAGCCATTTTGGTTACTGGCCTTTCCCCTTCACTCTCTTGGCCCCTGCACCTGGTTCTCTCCCCGCTCTCCTCATGTGGTCCAGCTCAGTCAGCCAGTCATGCTCACTATGGACTTCCCCAGATGATTTTTCTGTTTTCTTCCTTACATTTATAATAAGCCTTCATTTTAACCCCTTAAAAGTAGTCATGTCCTCTATTTTATTTTATTGTTATTCAGCTGGTTTGATAATCCACACTCAGCTATTCTCAACCAGTAAGCTTAACCATTTTGACCTGAAGTTTTTTCAGCTAACGATTTGTTTTTCCCAAATGTTTAATTCTCAAGCCTTACTCCCTCTAGAGTGCTGTTAAGCGGCCACGTATGGGTTGCATGACTGCCACCTAGTGGTGCTCCAGGAAAAGACAAGCTGAATAATAATAATAATAATAATAATAATAATAATAATAATGGCTTTTCTCTTTCCATAAAATTTACTCAACCCACACATATTTTAAAAATAGCATTATATGCTATCCTGAGCATGATGGCACATTTCTGTAATTCCAGTACTCAGGAGGATCATTGCAAGTTCAAGGACGGCCTGGAATGCATAGTGAGAACACACACACACTATTGTGAATTGTCCTACCTACCAAATGATGAATAAGACCCACCAGTTTCTTGTCAATATGTCTTAAATATCAGTGCACATGCAACAGCATAGATAGAGCATGTTGCTCTGAGAGAGCCCGGGTTATTTCTTCTATGCAAGATACACAATTTCTTCATAAAAATTATTTATGAATGAAAAATGAGGACATAACTGCTCCAAGGTATGATTCAGAAGAAGGTTTACTGTAGATATGAGATAGAGCATGCCAGAGGCATCTGGAAGGGTCCAGGCTGCACATGGCTTGCAGACTGAAATGAGCCATGAGAAGAGAGAGAGGGAAGGAGGGCCAGAGAGAAAGAGAAGAGAGAAGGGTCGGGAAAGGAGCTGAGAACCAAGAGGCCAAGAGGCCACATAGCCAAAAGAGAAGCTTGAGGAAAGGAAGCGAAAGCTCATTGGTTAGAGTTTCTGGTGTGTGTTGGGGGGTACATAAGCCAGGATGACTGTGTGACAGGTACTTCTGACACTTTATACACAAAGCCTCTTTGCAGAACAAAGGAGCTTAATCACTTCTATTTTACTGATATTTTCTTTTCACTTAAAATAACTGGAAAATTAAACAAAAATGTAAATAAATAGATTGATTATCTGATTAAGTACTACATTAGCCATTACCATCAAGGTTTGTTTGGTAACTGTGGTCAGTGGTATTATAAAGAACAAAAGAGTTCATTTATACAACAGGGTTAAATGTGTCTGCATTATTAGAACTCTGACTTTCTTATTCAAAACAAGGGAATCTAGTAAATCCCCTTTATCCTTTTGCAAGAATCGGGAACAAAAGCTTTTGAATATTGAAAAAGACATTAGTAAGTGCATGCATTGCCCCATCTCTGTTTCATAGTTAGTCATCAATAACAATCAAACTTATAGTCATGTTAGGTATGTTTCAAGGTCAAACAGATATATTTTAGATAGACAGATGGTATTAAAATACTTCAGAGATCTACAGAATATGGCATTTAGGATATTTTAATAAAAAGACTTTTTGTGACAATGAGACACATCTGCTCTCAGCATCACTAATTTACTTTTAGAAAGGATGATAGGCATTGAAGAACCTCAATACAGTGTTTGCTTTCTTTGTGACAAAGTTAGCCACTGGGCAAAAGCTGTCTTTGCCTCAACTGCTGACAGTATTTTGTTTAAATTGGACAAGCACAACACAAAAAAAAAAAAAGGTGACTGTTGAACTTTGCCAAGACAAGGTAGGTCAGACAGTCTCTTAAAATTTCTGCTTCACAGGAAAGTCTGTCAGATATACTAGGCCTGTAGGGCAAAGTTGGATACCCCAATGTTACAAAAGAAGTTTGGGGGGCTGGAGAGATGGCTCAGCGGTTAAGAGCACTGTCTGCTCTTCCAGAGGACCCGGGTTCAATTCCCAGCACCCACATGGCAGCTAACAACATGGTAGTTCCAGTTCCAGGCAAACACCAAGGCAAATAAATAAAGTTTAAAAAAAAAAAAAAAGAAGTTTGGGTGATTGTCCAGGCAGTCAAATGTCTCTGTTATTTCTATAGTTTTGGAAGTTGTTTGCTCTGCACTTCCTGCTTATTCAGGTAATATTATATCCTTCTCTGGTCTCTGATAGGATTGAAGACTAGATAGTTATTATAATTTTCTTGTTACAAAATTAAAAAAACAATTTACAAAAGAGATATGAAATTTATAAGGTTGAGAAACATAAAAATTTAAATTGTTTATCTAAGTGAATATTTTCAGGTCTACAAAAGATATTTTAAAGACAGTAATATAAATAGTGTGTCCATGTGTGGCATGTTTATATGAGTGCAGGTGAGTGCAGAAGCCAGATGAGGGCATGAGCTCACCTGGAACTGGAATTAACGGGTGATTGTGGGCCACCTGATGGGGTTTCCAGGAACCAAACTCAGGACTTTTATGAGAGCAGTAGCTCATCTCTGCTGTTTCAAAAGCTAGTTTTATATTGGCACATTCCTATAAGCCCAGCATTAGGGAGGGGGGAGGATTGCAAATGTATGTGCAGGAAGTTGACAGGATTGTGAGCTCAAGTTCAAGGCCAGCCCAAAACACACAGTGAAGCTCTGATTCAACACAAACGGAAACTTATTTCATGGATAACAATTACCAATTTCTGAAAAGTTGAGCCAGCTTCAGAAGATGGAGAATAAACTGTGAGAATGTTGTAATTAATTTTAGAAATCAGAAAAGCATGTTAAAAATTATACAAATAAGTGAGTCTAATGCCTTGTACATTCACATAGCTAAACCAAGGGAAAGAATGGTACTGGCTAACTGACCATCTGGTTCACCAGTAACTCTTACTGTTGATTTTTTGTAACATATAAATGCATAAGTTATGCACAAATTGAAAGCTCACATTCCTTTGGTGCATTGAAATACATATGAGGAACACACGATGCCTCAACATTGTCATCACACCCACAACGTCACAACTCAGGGCACTGGAGTTACAGGTTGCCTATATACGAGTGTGTTTCCAGGGACTAAAGGCATGGCTCAGAGGGTAAACTGTAAGGCCCTCAGACCTTAGCCTAACTGACTCCATGATGGAAGTACCATCAGGCTGTAAAATTCAGCACTGCCTGCCAAAACTAAAACAAAGGCCTAAGGCATCAAAGTCAACAGTTCTGGAAAAGTCTCTAACCTTGCCTTTTGGCTCTTGTAGGTTCACTTCCGGCTAACTGTTTTTGTTAACTGAAGTATGTCCAGCCAGAACACAGTTTTTGTGCTCAAAAGCTTACCCTGAGAAAGGCTCAGTGCTACACTGGGATCCTGAACAACCAGTGTAGAGCCAGACTACTAATAACAACCTCCTATTGCCTTAACCCTATGCCTGAGCAGCCTTCTGTGGTGAATACCCCACAACAAAAGGTGCCTGTCGCCAAGCTGATGAGCCAAGTTTGATCCTTAGGAGCCACATGATAGAAGGAGAGTACTGACTCCTGCTTCAAAATACAAATAAATAAAGAGCCACCTGCACAGGACACACTCTGCTAAGAGATGGCAGGACTGGAGGCTGCCCTGGCTGAGTGTGCAAAGCCAAGCACAAGCCTTAACTACTGCACACTGTACAAATACTGGGCGTGTATTCTACCCTAAGCTGGTCTTACTTGTCGTCTTCAGTAACTAAGTAGCTCATTGTAACATTGTCACTTTATATATTTTAAGACTGTTTGGTCACAACATTTAGTTTTCAACATAGAAGCATCCTATACATAGGAAATGAGATGAACAACCGCAACCCCCTCTGGATGTAGTTCTGATTCTGCCTGCCGTTCGTGTGTGCTCTCACCATGCCACTCTGTGCTGTGTGAAATGAGACAAGAAGGTTAGGAAGCAAAACCTGAGGCTCATTAATGCCCTTGACTCAGCTCCTTCAGACTCTCAGGCTCTGTGTCTCTCACTAGACCATGTAAGACAAGGATAAATACAACATTCCAATACATTGCTTTGTTTCCTGCCTTTGTTTTGAGCTATAGACAGATCCCAGGGTCCTGTGCAATCACCCTGCCACTCACCTAAATCCCCCTCACTTTAAACTCTTGAATTCCTTAAAAATTTCCAGAACACGCTCCCATTATCTTCATGAGGCAGGTGCACAGAGAGCCTAATTAGAAGCGCTGACACACCCACATAGTCTACTTAAAATGATCACGAAGGATGCCAAGCACAGGAGAAACAGAAATCAGGGGAGAGATTTAAGCAATAAATCTGGGACCACAAAAAACCCAAAAACAAATTTAAAAAAAATCTGAACTGAATGCGCATTAGAAAAATAAAATTTAACAGGCTTAATCTCTTAAAACTATTTTGATTCTATTTAAAGATAGCATAGAAACTGTGCAGCATTTTAAAATAGGATTAAAACAATGAATGGGAAATAAGGTTTTTCAGCAGGTAACCCTGGAAATAAAAGCATTCAGCCTCCCTGACTGTATTTAGCATAGAAATACCATAATATGAGCATTCTGAGGAGCTTTTAAATTTTCTAGAGTCCTGAATGGGCATTAAATGTTTGTGGCATAGAGTCCAAAGGAGGAGAATGCAAATGCAGATGAAGTCTTTCTTTCCTACCCCTGAGTTATTCAACCCCATCCCCAAAACACAATTGCACTTTTGGTCCTTTTTCCTGCCTTGGTAAATTAATTTTTAATTAGGAAGCAATGATCTCTTGAACAGCTCATGTCTCGCAGCATAACAGTTGGATTTTCAGAAGCTAAATCAAAGCAATATTTTCAGGATGGGATTCCCAGAAAACAGATAGATGTGCACATTGAAAGGGCCTCAGATTGGCACAGAACACACCCAGACACCAAATTCTCAGCACTAGATGTTATACTTGGGGGAGGGTGCCTCACTGCCTCTGAGTTGACTCAGGGCAGCAGGTGGCGCTGCAGAAGCGGGATTTAAGGAGAAGGGGAGAAGTTTATATTAGGATGAGCTGCTAAATCCTGATTGGATATGATAGTCACGGTAGCCAAATAGTGAACTTCGATGGTGGCTGGACCTTTTGATAGTTGGACCTGGAACTTTTTTTCTTCTAAGAAGATTTATTTATTTATTATGTATACAGTATACAGTACCAGATGCCGTTATCGATGGTTGTGAGCCACCATGTGGTTGCTGGGAATTAAACTCGGGTCCACTGGCAGAACAGTCAGTGTTCTTAACCTCTGAACCATCTCTCCAGCCTGGACCTCAGACTTTTAATTGGGTAGAAGGAAGTGACCAAGTAAGGGAGTAGACCTTGGGGGCTTTAGGAACGTTCCCTTTAGCACAGGAGAGAGACGGGAGCAGTAAGACTTAGCTTTGCCATGTTTGCAGTGCTTGGGTCTGTTAGAGCACTCCCTTCATAATTACTATTTTAACCAACCAGTTAATGTAATTTCCACTGCTATCTCTAACCTAGAGATGAAGAAACAAAATTTCCAAAAGGCAAAGTTAAATGCTCACGTAATGGAACAAGCATCAGAGCTTCACACCAAACCCCTGTCTGACCTCAGAGCTCTGTGATCTGCTATGCTTTCCTGACTGCCAGGAAAACCAGCAAACCATGATGTCGATGCCAGTCATTCAAACTTACTAACCAGTGTCAACTGACTGTAGTCATTCTGCAATTACTGAAATACAATCTGACACCCACAACCGCACGACTGCAGCACAAACATGGAAAACGTGTGTACAATTCGCCTGAAAAACTCAGAGTCCATCACAACTGAGTGATTTGTCTGACGTCTAGGAAACTCCTGGCACAACTCAGGCTCTGGGAGATGTTCTGCAAACCAAACATGGAAAGATACAATCTGAGAATTTCTATACTCTCTGAACAACTTGAGTTCCTCCCAAAAAGCCATAAAATAATTAAAAGTTTATTATAAAACATTTGAGATTTTGTCTGATATGATCAGATAATGATGGCAATAATAATAAGAATGGCAAAGTAGCAATTGGCTGGCATTGTTGCTTGAGTAAGTACCTGCTTCTATAATCCAAGCTCAACTTTTTTTTAAATGTATACCACTGCTCTATCCGAATGTACAACTTTATGCCAGAAGAGGACATCAGATCCCATTATGGATAGTTGTGAGTCACCATACCGTTGCTGGGAATTGAATTCAAGACCTCTGGAAGAGCAGCCAGTGCTCTTTTTTTTCTTTAAAAAAAAAAAAAAGATTTATTTATTATGTATACAGTGCTTTGCTTGCAGGCCAGAAGAAGGCACCAGATCACATTACAGATGCTTGTGAGCCACCATGTAGTTGCTGGGATTTGAACTCAGGACCTCTGGAAGAACAGCCAGTGCTCTTAACCTCTGAGCCATCTCTCCAGCCCCAGGCTCAACTTCTTAAGCCCAAGTTGTGAGTGTGCCACAATTTCTTACTTTGTTGCACAGGAAAGCCTAGGTGCCAACTCCTGTGGAAAGGGAGCATGCCCAGGGTCGTCATTCCTCACAGCAAAAGCAACAGTGGCAGCAGCAGCTGTCCTGGCCACCTATCAAGTTAGTGGCCCGTTGTACGGCTGACAGCAGTGTGCCTTGAGCTATCCCCAGTGCCCAATGCCAGGTCTTGCATCCAGGCTTTTATGGCTTCGGCCAATGCAGGCCTGAGGCTGCCCAGAGCTAGGAAACAGAGGAATACATTTTTGGGACCCACCCACAGTCCCTCCTACCCTGTTATGAATGGAGATGACCCCTGAGCAGATGCATTTCCAGAATATCTCAAGTATTGCTCTGGAAGAGGACCTACCCTACAGTTCCCTGTATTCTAGAAGTCACAGGAAAGATGGTAGTGTAGAGAGTTACTAGAAAAATTCCCACAGGCAGGTAGGTTTGGTGTTGGTTAGTATATTTTTCTTCATCCTTGCTGGAGCATGATGGCATCTGTTACTGATTTTGGAACTTTTAGCTTCCAGGCTTTACTTTTTTTTTTTTTTTTTTTTTTTTTTTAATTTCAACAGGCTCTGATAATGCAGCCTGACAGAGTTACCTACAATGATGAATATAGTACACACCTTCATTAGTAGAGTTGAGCCCTTGAAATATGACTACTATAATTATAGAAGTGATTTTTAAATTTCACTTAGTTCAAAGGTAAATAGACAGTATCCTCACTCCATTTCAAGACCATGTTCAAAGCACTAGCAGCAAGTGACTAGCTGAAGCAATAAGACAAGAAAAATAAAGTTATACAAATAGGAAAGGAAGAAATCCAACTTTCCCTATTCGCAGATACCATATATATAGGAGATCCAAAAAATGCTGCCAGAAAACTTCAAGCACCAGTCAATAGTGTCATCACATCTGCCTTTAAAATTTTTTTACTGAACAGTTAGTTACAGAAGCATTTCTTTGCATCCCTTGATTCCTCTGGTCTTTTCTCCTTTTTATATTTTTAATCCAATGTGGGTTTCTTTCTGTTCATAATTTTTTATATTAATTTAATTTCATTATGTATGAGAGATAAAGGAGGTTCAGGAAGACAGAGAAACAAAAGTGGGGGGAGAGAATCGAGGTTCGCTGTGACCCTGCAGGTCACAGTGCACAGTGCACTCAGGTTTAACTTCATTTTAGCTATTATGGTACTCACAAAACAAAACAAAAAAAGCATCAGCTGATAGAATAAAACGGTAGATTATTGAATCTAGCTTGGAGTTTTTATTATTTAAGACCAATTATAATTTATGCTACAATAAGCTAGTTCTTTGCTTGTATTAGAAACAACAAAAATATTCCTTATATTGTTTGCGGCTTCTGTGAGTATTTTAAAAAAACACATGTCTATTCTTTTTACCATTACAAAGTGTGATTATTTGAGGTTTTCACTTTCTCTTGCTGCACATTTTGAACTTTCAACTTTTAAGTGAATTTGTGAATCAAATTTAAAGAAACTTTATGTGTAGTTAGTACTTGCCAAGATGGCTACTAAAAATATGCATAGAAGGGGTTCCTAGAGATGTCCTAGTGTTTATGTAATGTTGAACAATAAAACTTAGGCATTGAATTATTACAGTTTGTGCAAACTTCTATGACAGGACATAGTCTTTGCTTCCAAGATTTAGATTGGGGACCAAAGGATTCAGAAGCTGGCAGGTTTCTCATCTTGCTTCTGACTTTCTGCCGGACAAGAGTCACAGTTAATTAGTTGTGTTCCTATGCTCTGTGACACAGGGCCAGTCATCATTAAGCGATGTTAGTAAAGTTTCTAGTAACAGAACTCTCTCACACTTAATACCTTTCAGCTCTCATTTTCATAACACTTTACTAGTTTTGTGTTATATTTCTTAGACTAAACACAGAGTTAGAATAAATTAGAATCAACAATCTAGTGGTTAAAATTCCTATCTATAGTTTATTTTCTGGAATACTTTTTTCAATAGTTAATTGTTTTGGCACTTTGGTCTGGGAAATAATAAATCTATCTTATAAAATAAAATATCACTGACCAAAAAAAAATACTGGTCTGGAGAGATGGAGCAGCAGTTATGAGCACTTGCTTCTCTTCCAGAGGTTCTGAGTTCAAGTCTCTGTACCCACAACAGGCAACTGCCAACTGTAATCCCAGCTCTGGATTTCTTCTAGCCAGTCTGTCTGTCTCTGTCTCTGTCTCTCTCACACACACACACTCTGCATGCACACATGCAAGCACATACACAATCACATGCAATTAATTTTTTAATATTTATTTTTATTTTATGTGAATTGGTGTTTTGCCTGCATGTATAACTGTATAAAGATGTCAGATCTTGGAATTACAGACAGTTGTTAGCTGCCATGTGGATGCTGGGAATCGAACTCAGGTCCTCTGGAGGAGGTTAAGTGTTCTTAACTGCTCAGCTATCTTTCCAGCCCCACAATTAATTTTTTAAAGACTTATTTATTTATTATGTGTACAGTATACAGAAGCGGGTACCAGATGTCATCATAGATGGTTATGAGACACCATGTGGATGCCAGGAAATGAACTCAGGACCTCAGGAAGAGCAGTTAGTGCTCTTAACTGCTGAGTCATCTCTCCAGCCCCCAATTAATTTTTTTTAAAAATTCAGAGACCCAGGTCTTAGAGACCAAGTCTCAGCCTTGAGTTGTGAGTAGTGGGGGGGTTGTTAAGGAAAGGGTGGGGCCACTCATCCATGTGTGATTTTGAGATTCTGTCAACACCAGAAATTGATTAAACCAGGAGAGGAAGCAATATCAGTCAAATATTATTAGATGCATAGCAAATTCGGGGGCCATCCAGGGCTACAAATTTGGTTCAGTGTAAAACAATAAAGTCATAAATAAGTAAAACATTTTTAAGAGAGTTTGAGGCAAATGGGATGAGCAAAAGATAAGAATAGCCACAAAGGGGGCTGGAGAGATGGCTCAGCGGTTAAGAGCACCATCTGCTCTTGTAGAAGACCCAGGTTCGATTCCCAGCACCCACGTGGCAGCTAAAAACTGTCTGTAGTTCCAGTTCCAGGCAAACACCAAGGCAAATAAATAAATAAAGTTAAAAAAAAAGAATAGCCACAAAGATAGGTACTAGAAAGACAGGACTCCTCTCTCAAACCCCACATTTTTAGGAAAATGGAACACAGATTTATTAAGATCTGGTCATCTATATTTACATATTAATGATGAAGAGATGAACCCTTAGATTGAAGAAGCTTATGAAATCAGAATATCAGTAAAACAGTAAAGCTAAATTTAAGCATATCAGATTTTAAAAGTATTTTAGCAGAGCATAGGAAAGCAACTAACCAATTGTTGAGTTGCCTGGTGGTGGCACACACCTTTAATCCCAGTACTTGGGAGGCAGAAGGAGGTGGATCTCTGTGAGTTCAAGGCCAGCCTGATTTACAGAGTGAGTTCCAGGAAGCCAGGGCTGTTACATAGGGAAAACTTGTCTAAAAAAAAAAACCATAAAGAATGTTGAGTTCTGTTACAAATGTATGTAACCTAACCTTGTTCAACACTATTTACTCAAATTATTTCCTCATGTGTTGTGGGGCCCAGAGTAGCTTGACCACACAACTGCTTAACGAAAGCCAGATAGAAAGTGGGCTCCTGCTGGCAGCACCTGGTAGTACCAGGAAGGGTCCCTGAGCAGACACCATCCAGGGAGGAGCCAGCCTGTAAGGGGAAATACCTGACATTCCAAACATTCCCTTCCTGGGAAAGGGACAGTCTCCAGGTATACCTGCTGATCTGCTAATCTAGGTAAACCTTAACAGCCAATGCTAAATGATGAAACATCCCTAGAATTCAAAGCAGCCAATGAATTCATAACAGGTACCCCAAGCTTGGACCAATCCCAAGACCGTAACCTTGAAACTCTGAAGCCCCTAGATCCCTCCCCCCAGTTAAAACCCTTGCCTCATGCTGCTCAGGGTCACTCCTATTCTGCTGCTGCACTGGACAGATGGAGTGACCCAAGCTAGCTTGTCAATAAAGAGACTCTTTGCTGTTGCTTTGGATCGGTCTCTTGGTGGTCCTTTTGGGGGTCTGGACTCTGAGTGTGCCACCCACTCAGATGATGAAGACCAGGTCAGGCAGTATGAAACAGTGTTGGATTGGTCCACAGCCTTCCAGGGACTCTGACTGAGTTTGTCTTGTATAAGTGAGTTGTTTCCCAATAGAGTCCTTTAATAAATAATTCTTTTTTCAAACATCCATGGATTTCTCAATTTAAAATAGAGCTTGGAGCTGGAGGGATGGCTCAGAGGTTAAGAGCACAGGCTGCTCTTCCAGAGATCCTGAGTTCAATTCCCAGCAACCACATGGTGGCTCTTAACCATCTATAATGAGATCTGGTGCCCTCTTCTGGCATGTAGGTGTAACACTATGTACATAATAAATAATTTTTCTTTCTTTCTTTTTTTTTTTAGATAAAGCTTGCCTGAAGGGCAAAGCCAGTCACTGGTTAGTCATAGAGGCCAGGCAGTGGTGGCACACACCTTCAATCCCTTTCAGTTTAAGCACTGGGGATCTCACTCCTTTAATCCTAGCACTAGTGAAGTAAAGACAGGAAGTAATTTGGCTGGACAGAGAAAGAAATATAAGGTGAGAGGAGACAGGATCTCCTCCTTTTCAGCCTGAGGATTCAGCAGAAGTTCTTAGTGGCTGTTCTGTTCTGATCTTTCATCATTTACCCCAATATCTAGCTCTAGATTTTTATTAAGACCAATTAGGATTGTTGCTACATTTTATCAAAAATCTGCATATGAGTTTGGAATGAGGGATGAAGGCCTTTCTCACCCTTCTTCCAATAAGAAGGTAGTTTAAATGGAAGATGAAGAGAGTAAACTTAGTTCAAGAAACCCCATTTTGTATTATAGTAGCCATTTTACCAAAAACAGGTAAAATAAAGTTGTTTTACATTCTTGGCAAGGGCTTGCCCTGTTCCAAGAAAGAATAAGCTAAGCACTATCTAAGGACATCTGGATGATCCAACCCTAAGGCAGTAAAATGGCCACCCCGCCCAGGTGGGGTCTAGGAATGTTAAACTGTAAAAAAGTTCCTAAGCACAAGTCAATCAGCTGCACACTTGCACCTTTGACCCCAAGTAATCCTGCCTTGTGGTTTTTGCTTATGAAAAGCTTGTAAAATTTAGGGTTCCCAGCTCTTCCTTGCCTTGCTACATCTACATCGGCTGTGAGGAACAAGCTCCCTGCCTGGCTTGTATGGTACTGACAATAAACCTAGCTGTTGCATTTCAGACATCTCTGTCTCCAGTGGTCTCTCTGGGGGTCAAGCTTCAGGCAGAACAGAATACAATAAATTGTGTATCTAAGTACTTGGTAATGGTATGACCCACTTGATCTGAGATGTCTTTCTGTATGTTGTAAATATTGTTAATAAAAAAACTGTTTTGACTTATGACAAGGCATCTTAAAAGTAGGGGAAAAATCTGAGCATAGATTTAAAAAAAAGAGAAAGCAGAGTTTAAAAAAAAAAAAAACCCACCATCTAGATGTTTATAAAACAAGATATAAAAAGAATAGATAAGCCATGGGCCATATGATAAAACAAATTAATATAAATAAGTTAAATTGTTACAAAAGCTAACTAATAATATGCCTAAGCCATCAACCAAAAAAACTATAATTAATATAAGCTTTTATGTATTTTTGTGAGACTATGGATCTACAGATATAGATTGTAAGCTAGACAAGCCAAAAACTTACTTTACAAATGGTGCCCAATGTGGGGCCCAAACATCTACATAAAGCCTGAAAAAGCTGTTAAAAAGTTCTAAAACACAAAAACAGAGCCCAAAACGGTTTCTAAGTAGTGTCTCTCAAAAAACCAAAGTACAAAGACTGTGTGTGGCACACAGGCTTGAGTTTACTGCATACAGTTTAAGCTACAAGGCCAGTTCCTAAAGTCTCACAAGATCCTTAGCCAAATCATATCTCAAACAAACAAACCAACAATTTGCTTTGGGCTGGTGAGATTGCTCAGAGGGTAAAGGCACTTGACAGTGAGTCTGATAACTGGAGTTTGGTCCTTAAGACCAACACAGTTAGCTGAGACTGAACACCCACCCTCATTTGTCCCCTGGCCGTCATATACACACTGTAGAACACTCCATCCATCCCTGCACTCTAAATGTTTTTTATGGGCTCCAGCGTAGAACTGTGCTGACTACAGCTCTGTGTCATGTATGAAGATCCCCATGCAATATGTTTGGAAGTCCTCTTCTGGCAAATGAATCATTTTGCATTTGTCCTGAGGAAACAAGGAGACACATAGCAGGCTGGCATGCCACCTACTGTCTGTCCTTTTTGTCAAATGTCATTAGTTGAGAGAGAGAGAGAGCGCGCCCTACAATGATTCCTAGATATCTACTAACCAGAGCAATTGCATTGCTTCCATGTGCCTCCCTCCGACAGGAGTGAGAAGACACCAGTGAGACAGAAGAAAGAGGCAGGAATGTATTCACAGCCACAGTTATGTCTGGAGGGAGTCTGTAGTTACAGGTATGTTTCATTGTAAAGATAGATGCTGTAACCCTAGGAATCATTGTCAGGATCTAGCTTTCATGTACATTGCATGTATTCTTCTGCACAGGGAATAGCGGCAATAAAAGTCAGGTTGGAGGCTAAAAGGCCATGGAAAGACCAAAGTGTGGAGGAAAGGTTATGATTAAGACAGCAGGCTGGGTCTGCGTGGAGGCTGGAGAGATAGCTCAGTGGCTAACAGTGTATGTGATGCTCTTCCAGAAGATCTGGTTTGGTTTCCAGTACCCATACCATGGCTAATGACCACCTATAACTCCAGATTCTGGAGATCCAACGCCATCTTTTGGTCTCTGGCACACATGGTGCATGAACATACATGCTAACAAAATGCCCATAGACAACATAATGAGACTGAGAAAAACACGAGAGAGAGAGAGAGAGAGAGAGAGAGAGAGAGAGAGAGAGAGAGAGAGAGAGAGAGAGAATATATAGAGAGATCCCAGATCTAACCAAAAAGCATTCTCTTGACAGAGTTACCCATCTAGAGGCACAGAATGTCAGAATTAAGCAGCCAATAAGAATTACTTAAACCAGATATCACAGAAATGCCCTCATTTATGTTAATCATTCACCCTAACCTAAGAGGACTGACTTTCTGTACAGATGATAACCATGAAACCAGCCAGACTGATATCTGTTCTTCCTCCTTCTCTGTTCTTGTGCATCCCTGTTATTTGGGCTTCAGCAAGCTTGTGTCTGCTTGTGGCCTGACTAATCCATGATGTAGTGACTGCTTATACTTTTGGTGTCTTAAAATACATGTAGCAGTTTCTTTAATAATGGGAATGTGTTAACATCTTTATATAGAAAGATTGGGATACATGTATTCAGTTATGTTTCTAAGCAAAATGGGACAATTTTCTAATTTGTTTATTTCTCCTTATATTATTATAAATTATATTAATGTGGTTTACAAAGTTTGATCTAAAACGATTAGACTTTACATTTTTATATTAATGCCTTTTTCACTTCCCCTTAAAGTAGGACATAGCTTACATCTGGAGATATTTTCTGGTTCTGTTCGCTTTGGTCATGATGTTTCTTCACACCAACAGTAAACCTAAGACAGTTTAGACAGAAGACATTGGTCCAAATTCTCCAAAGACAGCGGTGCCCTGGGGTTCTGTAGCCAAGGGGAGGGGTGCGCATGGCTCTCGTTGGAGAGCGAGCGTGCCTTTCTTGTGTGACTAGCTCTGAGTTTCCGGTTCCCCAGATACTTTCCACTGTGGAGTAGAGAGAGGAACTGTGCTTGTGCTGAGGGTGAAGCAGGTCCACCCTGGCTTTGGAGTGACCAAGGCAATTGTGGCCGAAGACAGCAGAGGCGCACTAAATTCTTACTTCCACAAGATGGCGTGTCTTGCCTGCAATGTACATCTCATTCCCTCAGGACAAAGTCATGAAGACCTTCCACCAGAAGAGGTCGCAGAAACATCATCCATCACTTCTTCACCTGTTGAGTGAGGACCCTCCTGATACACAGCACAGAACCGTAATCAGAGGAGGAAGAAGATATTTAAAACCCTGTGACTATGCGTGAATTAGGACTTGGCATGTGGCCCTAATCTGTCACACAGCAATATTGGAGATTTTAGTTAGTTCTCCTGATATAGAGACACACAACTAGAGAAAGGAAATCATTTTTATCTGCTAATGGTATGATAACATTTCTGGAAAACTCAAGGTTATCAGTGAAAAAGCCACTATCAATATTTAGAAAAAGTTCCAAGCTGGTTTACTGTTGACTAGTATCTATGAATTAACAAATTTTTAAAGAATAAAACATATTCTAATGAATATCAAACAAAACACTGTCTCTTTATTTTTCAATCTATTTTAATTCTGTGTGTGTGTGTGTGCACGTGCACAAAGGTACACATGCACACAGTGTCATGTGGTCTTGTACTCAAAACATACCTGCACACAGAACTCTGTTCTTCCAAGGCAGTGTTCCAGTGGTTCCGATGTGGAGTGTGCACTGAGCCATTTGACTCCCATGTGGAGAAGTTACTGCAAGTTGACAGTGTTACAGATGGTGTGTGTGTGCGCGCATGTGTAATTCTAAATCTTTTTTTAATTATTTACTTTCTTTTATGTGTATGAGCATTTTACCTGCATGTGTATATGCCTATGGAAGTTAGAAGAGAGTGTTGGGTCCCCTGGAATTGGAGGTTCAGATGGCTATGAGCCACCATGAGTGTGCTGGGTCTGAACCCAGGTCCTCTGCAAGAGCAGCAAGTGCTCTCAATTACCAAGACATCTCCCTAGCTCCCCAACTCCCCAGCCCTAAATTTTAAAACACAGAAAATATATACTTTGGAAATTCTCCTTCCCTCACCACTTTTTCCTTGTACCTTTCCCTGATCTTTGGTTTCTTCCAAGGACTTTCTGCCATTATTTCGCAAACCCAAGCAGAGCTGCAATGAGCCAGCCTCTAAGCACAGATGGTAGCTCTATAGCCACTGCCCAGCTCCTTGCTTGGTCACTGACACTGTCTCAGAACTGCCCTCCTTACCCTTCCCTGCGTTGACAGTGCATGTGCTGTGGGTCTTTGCCCTGACAGCAGAGGAGGAGTGCTTTCAGAGGAAAACACTTTTCCAGGTGCAGCACCTCTGTGTCTGTACAGCATACTTCTTAGCTGATGATGCTCGACATGGGGGCTTTCATCATGACCCTGGCATCCCACACTGCCCTGTCCTGTGCCCTGCTGTGGGTTTCCAGTGAGCTGGGAACAGATCTTGGTTCCATGCCTGTGAGCCACTACTTAAAGCAGGGGCGTGTGTGTGTGTGTGTGTGTGTGTGTGTGTGTGTGTGTGTGTGTGTAAATCAGTGTGGCAATTCCCTGAGAAGCTGGGAATAGATCTGTCTTAAGATCCAGCCACTCTTGGGCAGACACCCAAAGGACTCTCCGTTCTCTTACAGATGTACTTGGCCATCCATATTCATTATCACTATTCTTCGTAGTCAGAAGTTGAAAACAGCCTAGATACCCATCAATGGAAGAATGCATAATGAAAATAAGGTACATTTACACAATGCAATATTGCTCATCTCTTTAAAAAATTATCATGAAATCTACAGGCAAATGGATGAAACTAGAAAAAAAAATCATCTCAAGTGAGGTAACCCAGATTCCAGTGACATATATAGTCAGTTATTACTTATATGTGGATGTTATCTGTTAAGTCTTTTTATTTTATTTATTTGCCTTGGTGTTTGCCTGGAACTGGGAACTGGAACTACAGACAGTTGTGAGCCACCATGTGGTTTCTGGGAATTGAACTCAGAACCTCTGGAACAGCAGTCAGTGCTCCTAACCTCCAAGCCATCTCTCCAGCCCCCTCAGATTGTTTTGTTTTTAAGGTCAATTGTTGGCCCCTATTCCCAGACAAATGGTGTCCTATTCAGGAAGTTTTTTACTACACCTACGTCCTGTAGGATACTGCCTATGTTTTCTTCTGGAAGTTTCAGTGTTTTAGGTTTGGCATTGAAGTCTTTGTTTAATTTGGAATTAGGTTTGGTGCAAGGGAGTTGATGAAGGTCTGAATTATCCTTCCACGTGTGGATGTCC
>PVIH01001928.1:58982-142462 GCA_004025045.1 Sigmodon hispidus
GTGTGGATGTCCAGTTTCCATGTGTGGATGTCCAGTTTCCACGTGTGGATGTCCAGTTTCCATGTGTGGATGTCCAGTTTCCACGTGTGGATGTCCAGTTTCCACGTGTGGATGTCCAGTTTCCATGTGTGGATGTCCAGTTTCCATGTGTGGATGTCCAGTTTCCATGTGTGGATGTCCAGTTTCCATGTGTGGATGTCCAGTTTCCACGTGTGGATGTCCAGTTTCTCTAGCACCATTACTTAAAGATGCTGTCTCTTCTTCAGTGTATGTTTTTGGCATCTTTGTCAAATATCAGATGGCTGTAGTTACATTTATTCATGTTTGGTTCTTCAATTTTGTTCCATGGTTCTACATGTCTGCGTTAGTGCCAGTGCCATATTGTTTTAATTACTATGGCTCTGTAATACATTTTGGAATAGTAATTCCTCCAGCACTGTTCTTTTTGCTCAGGATTGTTTTGATGTCTGTGGTCTTTTCTGTATCCATGTTAATTTTAGGGAAGTTTTTTTTCTTCTATTTCTATAAAGGATGAGATGGGAATTTTGATTGGGATTGCATTAAATCTATAAATGACTTTTGGTGGACTAGTCTGTTTCACAATATTATTTCTATCAATTTATGATCATAGAATATCTTTTCATTTTCCAGTGTCTTTCTCATCTCTTTCTATTATAAAGGTCTTTTACCTGCTTGGTTAGTTTTATTCCTAGATATTTTATTTTCTAACAGGCAATTGGAGTACAATGTTTTTTAAACCCAGAGGAAGAAAGAAAATCTGATATGCTTCCAGGAAAAAAAAAATTTGGAAAAAACAGAAACACATAATAGCAGAAGGAAATGGAGGCAGAGACTGAGGTTTGTGGTATGGGCCTCAGGCAGGTTGGGGAGCATCACTAAATCTCAGGACTTGAAGAGTCCAGTGACAGCTAGGGACTAGAACTCTGGGCAGTATTCTTACCTCTTCCCTGCTACCCCTACCTTGACGTTTCTACTCCTCAATGCTGCCTAGCAGGACATATGGCTTTATCTACCACATGACTGTTAGTACTTTTTAAAGAGGAGCAATGTGGGTCAGAAGCAGAGTGAATGACTCAAATTTCTGCACTTCATGCTGAGCATAACCTTAGGAAATTGTTCACTGAGCTCAATTCTTGTACTGGCTAGTTTCATATCAATTTAACACATGCTGGAGTCATCAGAGAGTAGGAAGCCTCAACTGAGAAAATGCCTCCATCAGATCAGGCTGTAGACAAACCTGCAGGACATTTTCTTAACTGGTCTTTGATGTACAAGGGCCCAGCCCATTTAGTGGGGCCACCCCTGGCCTAGTGGTCCTGGTAAGAAAGCAGGCTGAGCAAGCCATGTGGAGTAAGCTTGTAAGCAGCACCCCTCCATGGCCTCAGCATCAGCTCCTGCCTCCAGGTCCCTGCTCTGCTTGAGTTCCTGCCCTCATTCCTTTTGATGATGAACTGCTACATGACACTGTGAGTGAAGCAAACCCTTTCCTCTCCAAGTTGTTTTTGGTCATGATGTTTCATCACAGCATTGGTAACCCTAACTAAAAAAGTCCTATTGTTAAAAGACAATACTCAAGTCCTGGGGAAGCACAAGTTGTCACCAAGGGCACTCCAGCCTCTGGCTAAGCTAAAAGCTTAGCCCCAATGACTTTGGCAGCTCTCCAGTTAGAGAGTAGTGAGGGAATGGAAGTTAGACAAATTCCCTGATAGGCAGACAGATAGAGAGAGGGGACATGACTAGGTAATAAAGATGGCAAGCTTCCAAGATGGCTGGCTGCTTCCTCCTAAGGCAGGAGCCTGACAGTTTAAAACAAATGTCTGGCAGGCTTTTCTCCCACCAGTAGGGCCCACCTGCTCATGGACCAACCAGGGGTGTTTAAGACAGAATCAGGGCATGTTTACACCGTGGCGTGAGCTAATCGGCCATCTTGTCTTTGTTCAAACCCTAATTTGATTGAAGATTTGTTAAAGACTTAAAAACAACAGCAGCAACAACAACAACAACAAAACTCAACCCTAGAGAAAAGTCTGGATCTTAAGGCCCCCAAAATCTTCACTCCACTTTGTAGAGGGTCTTTCTGTCTTTGTGCCCTGGTGTGTGTGTGTGTGTGTGTGTGTGTGTGTGTGTGTGTGTGTGTGTTCCTCTAATAAAACCCTTTCTTCACTGTCTAATTCTGTTCGCTGTGCTTAATATTTTTTCCATGCTGTCACACTCAGATTTTCTCCTGTCTTTTGACACTTTTACTGGCTAGACCCAGAAATTCTCACATGTGACAGCTCAGTTATGACGTGGCTCAGAGCATGGTGTGTGCTGGGGAGGAAGGGATTGAGGTGAGAACTGACCACAAAGAAAACAAGAAACCTAGGTTAAGCACTGGGAAATGACAAACACTTCACAACCTGAAATATGTTTTGAGCTCCTGCACTCAAAGCTATTCTGGGGAAGAGTGGGAACAGTGTTCTGTCTGGATCATCTACCATCCCCCCCACCATGTCACCTGTTCTGATATTTTAAATGACATCTTGTAATTTTAGAACACACAGGAATGAGTAACTCTCAATGAGGAGGAAAAAGGGAATTCAAAGGTAGATTTGTAGTTTCCTGCCCAGACACCAGCGGGACATAATGAGTGCCAGCATCCTTTAGGGGGGCTGCCCAAATCTGCAGACCCACTGAGGCAGGGATAACCACACAGTGGCATCCTCTGGCTCTCTTTAGAAATGGCCTGGCTAGTGGCTGATGGTGCCTCAGATAAGGACAGCAGGGGCTTCACTTGCCCAGCCAGGCAAGGTCAAAGACCTCCTGCCATAGGAAAAAAATTCTGTATCACAACTTGAAGAGAACAGCTGGGAGGCACAAAGTTAGAGGAAACATGATATTCCTGAAGATGTAAAAGGAGGAAAAATGATCCCTCTAAAGAGACATGCACTTACATACCCCGGGGGTCTGTCCCTAAATGCAGTTGCTTGCTACACCTGCTGAGCTTGCCGGCTTCTGACTCAGGAAGCATACAATTTCTGCTGTCCTTTTTGCACATCCCTTTTATGGACACCAGGGAAAATCCCAAGTCCACTGGCCCAGCACTCCTAATAGTCTCTGTAGAAATGAAGGTCATTTCCTAACTATTGTGACTGGAGCGCAGATGAACATGGCTGAGCCAATATCTGTGAAGGAGGATGTGAAGTTCTCTGGACATAGGCTGAGAGGTCATCTTTAACAGCCTGGGGAGTTCCTCTGAGCTTTAGGACTCTTGACTGAGGCCAAACTGAGCTTTTGAGCTTTAAGGCTAGTTTCTGTGGTAAAGAAATAAAGACACATTAATATACGTAGAATAGTGAGAAGGGGCGAGGGACTTCTCAAGAAAACTACAAGATAGATGAGAAATAAAGAAGAAAAATCAGAGAAAAATAAAGAAGGCATTTTATAATCCATCTTCAGTTTTGATATAAACTAAAAACGTTTATTTCATCTCAACTCACATGTGTTTTTTTTTTAAAGATTTATTTATTTTTATTTTATGTACAGTGGTGTTTTGCCCTGAAGCTAGAGTTACTGACAGTTGTGAGCTGCCATGTGGGTGCTGGGAACTGAACCCCAATCCTCTAGAAGAGCACTCAGTACTCTTAACCAATGTGCCATCTCTCCATCCCCTCACATGTGGCTTTTATTTAGAACTCTATATTAGTATGAATTACCAATTTATCAGATTTTTAATAGATCATTTATATTCATTAAAGCAGACTGTCTATGTGTGATTGACTTTTTATTTTTTTTTTAAATATTGTATTGCCTAGGGCTTTGGTACTTTGTTAAGCACAATCAATGCACCAGTTTGAAGACAGTCAATGTTTCCTGTTAAAGGAATGGTAAAGTGGGGTTAATTTTAGTTAGATCTCCTTGTTTTCCCAAATACTTGCAAGTTGAAAGTCAGAAACGTCACCTACAAAGCAGGCTAGAGTCGCAGCTGGTCTCCAGACAGTTTCTCTATTTTGGAAAACTTTTTCCATTTTTTTTTTTTCCTCTTTTCCCAAATCATTGCCTGTATGGGCATGTGTTTGGGGTTGGGTCTATGTGCGGCTCTTGGGATGCACTTTTTCAATTGTCACATCATCTCCCGCTGGCTCTCAAGGTTATTCTGCACACTTATGGAAATGTGAGGGTGCCCAAGACACTGGGTGATCAACTCCTCACATACATGTCTTCCCACTAGGGTTTCTTCTAACCCACTGAGGGACTAGAGGTTTGAGAGATGAGCTGACAGACAGGGAGGGGGACATGGCAGGATAAAAAAAGACAGTGAACTTCCAAGATGGCTGCTTCTTCACCCTCCTAAAATCAGACTAAAGCTTGGCAGCTTAAAAGAGGCCTTGTGGGTTTTTCCTCTCAACAGTACGGCCTTTTGCCTTTGGACCTGAATGGCAAGGTCAAACTACACCAGAATGTGTTTATCCCAAATGTGTGTACAGACCATCAGCCTCCTTGTCTTTGTTAACACCGACTAATCCTAAATTGGGGGAAGACGATACTAAAACTTCTGGTTCTCAAAGAGAAGCTGGGCTCTGAGGAGGGTTCTCTGTCCGTCTGTGCCTTGCTGTGTGCGGCTCCTCACCCCACTAAAAGCCTTGTTTACTGCCTGCTCCCCAACCACTTAGTCTTCTAAGCCATTTACTTAAAGAGAATGTAGAGATTTTGTTCTAGATGTTACACTAAGAAAAAGATCTTTCTAAATTTTTTCCTCAGATTCTTAGGAAAAGAAATTTCAGCCTCACAAATGAAGAGCATGCGCACATCTCATCATCTCAATGCCCAATATTCCTGCTTGCATGAAGTTGAACAACGTACTGAAGTGCAATTATAAAATCTCATTTCTTTTGACAATCAAATTTCTCTCCCTGAAAGCAAAATAGTATTATGGAAGATGCTGTGACTGCCAAAACATTACACAAGCTGGAAATTTAGCTGCTAAATATTGTATCAAATCTGCTTTGTTTAAGAATGATGGTGTACATTAAAATAGAAATGTGTTTTAATTTGTTTTCTGTCTCAAATGAGAATTTTTGTTTTTAATTAAGGACAATTGTAAAAGCAATTACAAAAAAAAATCTAAAATATCAAAATCCACTATTGCCTGTTTTATAGAAAACATCTTGAGTTTAATAGATGTTTGACCTATGTTTCTTTCTTTTTTAAAAGATTTATTTATTTATTATGCATACATTATACAGAAGAGTGTCCCAGGAGCCACCATGTGGCTGCTGGGAATTGAACCTCTGAAAGAATGCTCTTAACCTCTGAGCCATCTCTCCATCCCTATGCTTCTTAAGTATAAATGCTATATCAAAAATTAAATTATTTATGAAGAATAGGAGGTGTCTAATATGCTGAACCTGCTCTTTGTGTTATTTTGATATTTAAAATAAGTGGAAAGTTCCTTGGTCTTAATAAACCATATCTAGATTTTTTTTTCTTCAAAGATTACATTTGCAGAGTACAGGAGCACAGTATTCTATGTGCCTCTATAAAAATTGAATGTGGATGCCACAAACAAAGAAAAAAGTTAATATTCTGGGGACATATTTGAAACTTTTAATTCTAATAAATTATATTTTATTTAAAATGCATAGTAAATGTGTTAACTCTTAGATTTTAATTTTTAATTTATTTATTTTTTAATATTTATTTTTATTTTATGTGAATTGATGTTTTGCCTACATGTATAACTGTGTAAGGGTGTCAGATCTTAGAATCACAGACAGTTGTTAGCTGCCATGTGGATGCTGGGAATTGAACTCAGATCCTCTGGAAGAAGAGTCAATGCTCTTAACCGCTTAGCCATCTCTCCAGCCCTAGATTTTAATTTTTAAAAGTATTTTATATAAATTCAAGTACCAGAGGGACTATTTTGTTTGGAGCAGTCTTACTGCTTTTGGAGAAATCTAAAATATACCAAATTTCACTTCTGAAATAAGATGGCCTACATAGTACCCAAACTAGACATTTTTATCTCTTTTTGGCTCATTCTTACAACTATGCATTCTGGTTTTGGGGAAAAAATACTTGCTTTAGGGCAGTGGTTTTCAACCTGTTGGTTGAGAGCCCTCTGAGTCACATATCAGATGTCCCGAATATCAGGTATTTACATTACAATTCATAACTCTTGCAAAGTTACAGTTACTAAACAGCAATGAGAATAATGTTATGGTGGGGAGTGGTGTCTCCTCAACATGAGGAACTGTGTGTGTTAAAGGGTTAGGAAGGCTGAGAAGCACCACTGTGAGGTGTTTATTATGCTGTAGGATAGTACCTCAGACATGCAAACTGTCAGCTCTATCATCATTATAGCCCTCAATGGGCCATTATTTTTTTTTTATCATGGCTGCTTCTCGTTCATTAGAAAAACAGTAAATTTTATAGTCACAAGTGCATTTTTGCAAAATAATTCCTCTGATCACAAGTAATATGTAGAACACTTAGTTATCCACTGACATCTAACAGATTATACTAAACTTAATGTCTCAAAATGACCAAGAGGATTCAGTTCATGTTCTGAGCATCTTCAGTCTAGGAGCCATTTAGGTGAGTGGTTTTGGCTTAGTCTTTGATGAGGTGAATTTCAAATTGTTAATCACAATGTAATCTCTTGCCTGAGCTGCTAAAATTCCTTCCCTGGGGGAGATATAAATAACATTTAAGGTCCCAGTGACAAAGACACCATTCAATCAAAGTTCCATTTGGGGAACCAATGAGTATATCGGGCTTCCTTACAGAGCATAGACAAGGGGTTACTTGGGGGGGTGCTCCTCCCCAAAAAGGGGCACCTGCAAAGCCATTACTCATTAGGGTTGAGGGCTTCTCCATAGTCACCTAAATGGATCTCCTCCTACCCCAGCCTGTATACTCTGGCCCCTCCCAGATATCACAGGCAATTAAGGAGAGTTGCATCCAACAGGTAGTAGGTGTATGTAGGTATGCAGACCCAACCTGAACACAGCAATGCTTCTCTTTTCTTCGTCATAACCTGTTTTTTGTTTGTTTGTTTGTTTGTTTGAGACAGGGTTTTTCCATGTAGTGCAGGTTGTCATGGAGTTCCCTATGTGGACCAGGCTGACCTTGAACTCATAAAAATCTTCACACCTCTGCCTCTAGAGTGCTGAGATTAAAGGTGTACTTCACAGATAACCTGTTAAAACATCTAAAAGCAATTTCAGTTGTGAACCATGAGCTTGTTGTTTGGTTGTAGTTAGGACCAAACCCTAACCCTTACATCTCCTGGCAGTAGCACCGACTCTTAAACAGGACACTGCCATCTCATTGGCCTAGGGCTCTTGCACACTCTTTGGCCCATAGTGAGCGGTCTCTTGCTCACTGATTAGTATTCTATTGAGATTGGATGGTTCGGGAGATGCCCATTGGTGGAGGCAGGAAATAATGAGCGAAGCAAGGCTGGCCCGGCTAGTCCACTCCCTGTCTTATGCCCTGCCCTTAAGATAACTGAGAGTTAGGAGCAGGGAGCTGTGGGCAGTGTGGCATGACCCCTAGAGTCCCAAGGAGAGCAGGTTGTGTGTGCACTCTGTGACCCTGTAGCCATAGAGTCCCCTGTTGGTGCTGTCATTCAGGCACTTCTATGGTGCTGGGTTCCTCTGCCTTCAGGTGTGTGGAAAGAGGGGCCTCTCTCCAATCTATGTCCCAAACCCGTACTAGGATGCACTGTGGGTGGAGTTATTGCTGCTGCCCAGAGGTGGAGCAGACTTTGGATACTCTACCCAATGCTGGGGGCTGCAGGTGGGTGCCAGGGGCTTGTCTTCCTGGGGATGCAGAGGTGACACTGAAAAAGAATAAGACCCTTACACCAGCTCATCTCCATCATGACGGTGGGCAAGCCTTAATGTTGTATGATATGTATGAATGTTCCTGATGTCCTCTGAGCCAAGCAACCTCAATTTGGGGAAGTTAAGTTGCACATCCCTGCAAAATGATTATCCCAGCTGGGTTCTTTCACTGTTACTTCCACTCATGGAGAGGTGGGAAGGGTCTGGAGCTTCTGCTCTGAGTATCCAGCTATCTACCACCAGTTGTATATAACTTGGCCTTTATTGAAAGTGGCCTTGGGAAAGGGCTAGAATACACAGGCACAGAAGGACCAAGGGAGGGCGCTCCATCCTTGAGGCTGAGGAGAAGCCCCCATCCTTACAAATGTAGCCTGTTGGGGAAAGAACACCCCCACTCCCACGAGTAACCTCACCTGTGTTCTGTATGGCAGCCCAATAAACTTACCGATTCTCCAGAGTGTACTTTGGTGGAATGGTGCCTTGGTTTGTGTTTGGACCTTAGCAGAAGGGGTAGACATTGCTTACGTGTCTACCAGGTAAAGGATTTTAGCAACACTTGAGAACCTGGACCAGCAGGTCTTTCTTCAGTGACAGGTTTCTGAGGGAGAGGACGGGGATGAGAAAAGAAAGAGGACAGAAAAGCTGGGACCAGGAAGTCTTGCTTAAACTGAGGCCTTATGCTAAGCAAGTTTATTAAGAAGTTCAATGTCAGGGCTAGAGAGATGGCTCAGCGGTTAAGAGCACCGTCTGCTCTTCCAGAGGACCAGGGTTCAATTCCCAGCACCCACATGGCAGCTAACAACTGTCTGTAGTTCCAGTTCCAGGCAAACACCAAGGCAAATAAATAAATAAAGTTAAAAAAAAAAAAAAGAAGTTCAATGTCAGGGTTGGGGATTTAGCTCAGTGCTAGAGTGCTTGCCTGGTAAAGGCAAGGCCCTGGGTTTGGTCCTCAGCTCTGGAAGAAAAGAAGGAAGGAAGGAAGGAAGGAAGGAAGGAAGGAAGGAAGGAAGGAAGGAAAGAAGGAAGGAACAAACAGCATTTTATGGGGGGAATGGGACAGAGTCAGCAGAAAGCCAATTACACAATGTTGGTAAAGCAAGCACAAGATATCCCAGACACTGCCTTAGGACTACAGTCCAGGGGAAAGAGTCAGGTTCCCAGAAACTATAACCTTGATTCCTTCAAGGCCCTGGACCAGCCCCAGACCAGACCTTGCCAAGTCTGTCCTTGGAAAAGGACAAAAAGCTAATCTTCCCTTTGTTCTTCTATCAAAAACTATTGGTAATCCCAGAATATCTGTCTTACTGATGGTATGAGATGGCATACCTACTTGTGAAGAGACACTATGACCTAGGAAAACTTAATTTGAGTCTCACTATTCAGAAGGTAGTAGAGTCCATGGCCATCATGACAAAGAGCATAGCAGCATGGTAGGCAGGCATGGTGCTGAAACAGTGGCTAAGTGCTTACATTTTGATCTACAAAGAGGAAGATTTGAGAGAGAGAGAGAGAGAGAGAGAGAGAGAGAGAGAGAGAGAGAGAGAGAGAGAGAAGAGCTAGGAATGATGTGTACTTTTGAAACCTTAAAGTCCACCCCAGTGACACACCTACTCCAACAAGGCCACACCTCCTAATCCTTCCCAAACAATTCCACCAACTGTTGAACAAGCAGTCAGGCATATAAGCCTATGGCGGGTATTCTGATCCAGCCCACACAAGTGGCATCTGTCTGGAAGTATGTACATGTTTTGAGAATTTACAAATGTCTAGAAGAGAGACATTACAAGCACTGAGTAGCACATTGGGGTGGAGGTGTCAGTGAGTGACTCCAGAGGTACCCTGACTACTACAATGGGTAATAGGGGGTGGTCCAGAAAGAAACTATGAGGATAAGGGGGGAATTGATGCAAGAAAGGGATATGAGGTTGGGAGCTTCAGCATTGGCCTCTGACTTGGTGAGTAAATTGGAAGGGGAATTTTTCTTTTCTTTCTTCTTTTTTTTTTTTTTTTTTTTTTGGCTGTTATTGTTGCTAAGGGCCCAAAGAAGAGAGCCCAGGTTATATCAGTGATCTCATTCTGAGACCCCCAAAACTAAAGTTCCTGAAAGGAATCAGGTAGAGTCAAGAAAGGAATTGACATAAAAATGACTTCAGGGGGCTGGAGAAATGGCTCCGAGGTTAGGAACACTGACTGCTCTTCCAGAGGACCAGGGTTTAATTCCCAGCACCCACATGGGAGCTCACAACTGTCTGTAGTTCCAGTTCCCAGTTCCAGGCAAACACCTAGGTAACTAAATAAATAAAGTTTTTTGTTTGTTTGTTTTTAAGTGACTTCAGACACCTCTGATACAGAAAAAGGAAAAATCTGCTATCTTAACTGCTTACAGAGGTCTTAACCATGATCTGGTGCAGAGGACTATGATTGTTGGAAAATATTAAAAATCAGTGTTGTTGGAGCTAGAGAAGACTCCAACAAGCAATGAAGGAACCCACTTCAGCACTGACCCGGAGAAGCTAGAGCAGATGGATGATTTTGAATGCTACAGAAGCAGAGAGGCTGAGCATTATAGCAACCATCCCTCCTCCAGACAAAGGCTTCACAACTGAAGAGAATATGAACAGAATCAGCTCTTGATGGTTTGGCTCACAGGAGTCACTAGGATCACCTGACTATCAGCAGCTGAGGTGGCTGTTGCTCTTAGGGACTGAAAAATCTGGTGGGCTCTACTAAGGGAATTGGGGATGCAGGAGGCAGTGTTTGATACCAAGTTCCCAGACCCAGATTGGACCATGTTTACAGAACTAAGAAAGAAACTGATTCAGTATGAAGACTGGATGGCAGTGCTGAGTCTCATGGGAGGGTGTTACCTGTATGAAGCTGGCAAGGCTTTGGCTTACCTAAATGACTTAGACTGGCAGGTAAACCAGGCTTGCCTATGTCAAAGCAAAAATGAACAAGTTGGAGGGGAGAGAGGCAGGCAAAAGGACCTCCCATTTCTCCTGAATGCAGATGTGGCTAGACACTACAAAGGAGTCTCTAAAGACAAAGTAGATGGGCAGCCAAATGCTGGTTGGTGAGCCTGTAGAGGGTCATAAGGCCAGACCATTCACCACTGGAGTAAGCAGACTAGGTGATCAGGTGGTCCAGGAGATTTTGACCACTCCTTCTGACCTAGACAAAGGAGTCTCAGGATGAGAGCATTCCCAGTCTCTTCTATGATGGAATTGCCAAGGTGGCCCATGGATGAGGGTCATGTTGAACTGAGGACTTACTGGTTGATCACCAGTATGCAGAATACTTGGCCCCTAGTGGATACTGGAATGGAATGTATATTGAGTGCTGATGCTCCCTCCCCAGAGCATCAGGCCAATGGGTAGTGGTGCACAGGTATGGGGAGAAAACCGTATAGCTGACATGGCCCAAACTCATTCTGTGTGCGGGTAATTATGCTCCTCAGGAATATAATGTGTGTATCTTGCCCTTGTGAGAGAGCATTTTGGGGGTGGATACTTTATTAGGACTCTAGGGAGACCACTATTGGGGAATTGTGACTCAGGGTATAAATGGTAAAAAGCTATTATGAGAGAGAGAAAAAAGTATGAGCCCATAAAATTACCCATCCTCTGTAGGGTAGCAAATAGCAAATGATATAGGCTATCATTTATATGGAAGTCAATATGAAATTACAGAAACCATGCATGAACTAGAAAGGTTAGAGAATATAGAAGAGGAGAAATAATATACATCTTCCCTCATTGCAGAAAACGTGTAGCGTTAAGCAACATCTCAAGAAGAAGCAGGCACACAGTTTGCACTGTGAGAACTAATATGGATGGGGACAGTGGCATGAGTGACGCAGGAGAAGTCATGTGTCTTGGGAACATGGGAAGCCAGCACCCACCTCATTTCCACTTGCATTGTGTCTGAAAATGACCACTCTGTCTAATAACTGTTTTATATCTAACACTTCATGCATGATCATGTAAACCTCACAAGAACACAAGAAAAGATGCACCATGTGCTAACTGAGATACAAGAGACAAATGGCTTATCAGTCTACAGACAGGATTTGACCAGGCTCTCTGGCTGATAATCTGTACTTTTAATCACCTTGCTAAGCCGTTCACTCAACCTGTGTTAGAAACTAGAGTATGAATGATTTTCCCCTGGAGGAAAGAAACAGTGTAAAGTATTTCTGGCCATCTTTTATGTTGCTGTCTGGATTATGCCACCATGCAAGGATGGGCTTTGCATAAAGACTAGCTTACATGCCAATTATTAGTTAATAATTGTCAGCGGGTGCTGTATGCAGGGAAGCTGCAAACTGTGTGAAGACAGCAATGGAAAAGATCAAAGTGTTATTCTAAAACATAGAAAATACAGTCAATAGGTTAAAATAAACACCAAGGGTCAGGACAGGCCATGTACTGAGTCACACCTCCAATGGGAATATAATAATCTAGAGCAGTGCTCCTCAACCATTCTAGTGCTGCAGCCCTTTAATACATGTTCCCATGCTGGGGTTGCTGCAGCCCTTTAATACATGTTCCCATGCTGGGGTTGCTGCAGCCCTTTAATACATGTTCCCATGCTGGGGTTGCTGCAGCCCTTTAATACATGTTCCCATGCTGGGGTGAACCCCTCCACAAAATTATTTTCGTTGCTGCATCATAACTGTAATTTTGCTACTGTTATAAATTGTAATGTAAATATCTATGTTTCCCAATAGCCTTGGGCAAACTCTGTGAAAGGGTCGTAGGAGGTCGTGGCCCAGTTGACAATCACTAATGAGACTGTTCCAAACTCGAGGCAGGGCAATTATTCATACCAAAGTGATTAGTCCATTTTATATTATTATCAGCGTCTCTGCTAAGTAATTATATTTGTAAAGAATTCAGCTAAAGTCATAGTATTAAAAATAATGGTGATTAAAAAAATAATTTTTTTTTTTTTAGAAGTGATGTAGTTCAGAAGCATATAGTATTTGGGTCAAAAGTTAAAAATACCAAGGACATCTCGGACAAAAATAAACTCAAGTGAGTGAAAACTAATTCTGTTGCAAGATCAACTTTATTTCAAGCAGCTAAATGCCACAGGTTTACTTGTCATTAGGTAAGCTGATAGTAAGAGAGCAAATGTGTTCAAGGAGACAAAAGACATAAGAAACTGCAAGAAAACTATCCTCAGCTAAGGATTACTGTGTTCATATGCCAAGGGCTGCCCAGAGTCCTGACAGGGAGCTAGCTAACTTTGTTAGGGTGTCTTGTTCTCTCCCAGCCTCACTTCTGCATCTTCTGGAGGCCAGAGTCACCAATTCGCCTCTCTCACTCCCTGGCAACTCTTAGTGGCTCTGAGGCATTAGCTCAATTCATAGAACTTCTTCGTTTGGGTTTTGCAGGACCAGAGGCTAGTGCCATGATTTGCAGTTCACCAGGCGGGTGTCCCCAAAGCAGAACAGAGCTGGGCTAACTTTGCTGAGCCACAGGACCAGCTGCCAATCCCCAGAGCTCTTGGTCTTGGCGCGCTCTCGGATCAGTTCCCCTTGTAGTTCCAAGAGGCCTGCGAGGTCGCCCTTGCAGCCGGCCTCCTCTGGCTAGCAACATTTTCAGAGGCCGAAGCTGTGAACTAAGCACAGATGCCGGACTCGCAAACTTCTCCAGAACTAGCCAGAAAGTCCCGCTTCCGTAACTTCTTGCCTCCAACAATGAGCATCTCCGGGAACCGCTCACCTCTATAGAGCACCAGTCACCGAGCAGGCAACCACATCTCTCTAGAACCAATCAGTCAGCAAGCTCACCTCACCAAAGAGCCAATGGATAAGCAGGAGTTGCCAGGTGCTATAACAGGAGGCAATGAAAAGGCATTTAATTAAGAATAGCGAACCTAACAAGCCCCAGGCTTAGAATTGAATTGCTTTTAGACATTTCAAACATTACGAGGAAGAAAAGCTAGCACAATCATGTGTACCCTGCGGCGGTGTACGGTCCAAGATAGCTGTGAGTGCAATTTGGGAATAAAAATTCCCAAGGAGAACTTGCACCTTCTGCTGCTCATACTGCTGCAAGACCGAACAACTGATTAGAATTTCAATGATTGTGGAGAGGTTAGAATGTTGCAAGTCCAGAGCCTAAGGACAGATCTTTCAATAGCCATTTTTTGCCCTCCTCTGTTCCTGTCCTTACAGCTTTGTGACTATTGTGTAATTCATTTGGAATGTATAGAGCACTGGTTTGCAACAAGCCGAAAAGCTAAGAGTCCCTGCTGTCAGCATCTCAGAACTATCACAGGTTCTCGGTTTTTTTTTTTTTTTTTTTTTTTTTGCTTTAAGCTACCTACTTAATGCTTCCACTAAAGTATTTGAAAGATGACTTGATGTATAACTTTCTCTGTTGCATTAAATGTATAAACTTCATCGAAGCTCACTGAAACATGGAATGTGAAATAGCCTATGTCTGTGTTCCCAGGCCACAGTCACTCATATTTGATTTCAGAATAAACTCTCTTATCTACTTTGGAGTGATGGTTTTCATTTTATGTTGACAGACAACACAAAACTGTACACTTGAGCTTTTTTTAAAAAAAAAAAAACACAAAAACACAACTTGATTTTGTGATTACCAGTGTTATGTTGCTATGTCAAAAAGTTGGACATGCTTGCTTGCTACACATATCCAGATACAACTGTCAAAAGAAATAGTGTAAGCCACATCTTTTTTGATGTGACCTGCCTCATATTCAACAGCTTTATTCTAGACGTTTCCTGGGCTGAACAGAGCTGTAAAGTTGATAGTTTATTGGGGTTTTGTTTGTTTCTTAGGGTCTTGCTCTATAGCTTTTGCTAGAATCGCATTGGGTGGGTCAGGCTGGTCCCAAATGTGTGTCAATCTTCTTGCTTCAACCTTTGGAATGTCTGTACTGGGATTGCATACATAAACCAAGAGCTAAGTTTAAAATCTTCTTGTTAATGGCTCAGTGTAGCAGAGCTCCAGCATCATGGCAGGCTGTTTCTTCTGAATACTGGAAGCAATGCTAGACAAAGCCCAGATTTCCAAAATGCCTACAGTCTTCAATGTGATAGACAACACATTTGTCTTAGTTAGAGATTCTATTGTTGTGACAAAACATGACCAAAAACTCAAGTTGGGGAAGGAAGGTTTTATTTGTCTTACACTTCCATGTCAGAGTTAATCACTGAAGGAAACCAGGACTGGCACTCAGACTGAGCAGGGGGCTGTAGGCAGCAGTTGAAGCATGGCTTGCTCTTTGATGCTTGCTCAGCCTGCTTTCTTGTAGAACCTAGGGCCTCCAGCCCAGGGTTGGCCCCACCCACAATGGGATGAGCCCTCCAACATCAAACACTAATTACAAAAATGCCCTTCAGGCTTGCCTACAACTACATCTTATAAAGGCATTTTCTCAACTGAGGCGCTCTCTCTGATGATTCTAGCTTGTGTCATTGACATTAAAGTAGAATTGTGAATTGACATGAAAGTAGGCAGGACACCTTGGGTTGTTGACGAAACTTACTGATCATTTTAATCCTAGTTGTACTTTTCTAGTGGGTATTTAAGACCGTGTAGTCAGTCAAAATTGATCTTTGTTTTTGAACTGTAAGGGCCATTTGAGGATCAGTCCTTAGTGGTCACTTGGGCTTTGGAGGGACCTTGGTGGGCTTTGGTGTTTGTTTGTTTGTTTGTTTGTTTGTTTGTTTTTCTCTTTACTCCATCTATGTGAGGAGAAGTTATGTTGTTTTACAGATGCTAACCCACTTGTATAGCATGTTGCAAAGATGCATGTTGTCATCAAATGGATGTTTTATGTTCTGGATCTTTGCCATCTGTTAAGTTTTATTGTAGCCTATTACATCAACCTGTTGTTTTTCTGTCAGCTTATGGGCTGCACCCAAATCTAGATATTTTAACTACTGTCTGCTGCCCTGTGGCTCCACAGTCAGTTGGCTTCTCACTCCCTCTTTCCCCCCACAGATTCCTGATCTTTTAGTTCAGCCACACCAGCTCTGCTGCTGCCGACAAATATAGTTTTAACTAAGTCTCTATCGTTCTATTTACCATCAAAGACTCAGATGTTGGGATGAAAACCTGCTAGCTCAGAGAGGCCAAGAAGCAACTAGCTGACTTTTCTTTTTGGCTAGAGACCCAGCAAGAGAGTGTCTCTTTAGCCATCCCCAACCAAAAAGACTGTGAGGCTCCAAGTCCCTCTCTATTTCTTCCTGTGCTTCTTTCTCTCTAGCCATCTTCCTGCCTCCTCCATACTCTCTATGGCTAATTCCTGTCAACCACTTGCTGGCTCCACCCCATGATCCAAGGTTGATTTTATTAATACAATTTCAGGTTTTATTCACAGCGCAATCAAATATCTGGCAACATCAGCCCTCTTCTGAGGGGATCTAATGGCTGCCCCTTCAACATCATCTCTTTTGTTAGCTTGGAAGAAGTTAGCAGGGGCTATATTCCTAAATCCCTACCAGCAGTTTGGATGACCTCTGAGAGGAGGCAGTGAGGGACTAGGAGTTAGATTCCTTGATAGGCAGACAGGTAAGAACAGAAACCATGTCTAGATAATAAAAGTGGTGAACTTCCAAAATGGCCGACTTCTTCCTCACCTGTAGTGAGGATCAGGCATTATTTGCTTAGACTTAGAAGTATAATCTTTGGATCTTGAAGACCCATGTAGGAGAGTGGCCAGGCCGGTTTAAAACCCAGGGCTTACCGGTCTTTCCTCTGAGGAAGGACCTCATAAAACAGCTCAACTCTCTCAAAATTGCCCTAAGGTTCAATTTGTATCAGTGAGTGTTTTATATAAGCTGCTTAATAAATATTAATTCCTTTAAATAATCAGTTGCTAACAAATAATTCCTACTTTACCCACCCTCCTTACCTGAGACAAAAACCTGGCAGTTAAAACAGAGCCCTGGTGGGCTTTTTCTCCCAACAGTAGACTCCCTGCCTCCAGGCCTGTCTGACAAGTTCAAGGCTACTCCAGGATGTGTTTATCCCAAACTCGTGGCTCTGTCAGCCTTCTCATCTTTGTTCAAACTAACTTATCCTAAATTAGGGGAGGAAGACACAGCCCCCTCCCCGAAGATTCTGCAAAGCCCCAGTTCTCAAGGAGAGACTGGGCCTTAGTTTCCTGGGTTCTCCATCTAGTTGCCGAGGATCTTTCCTTGTGTACCATGTATGTATTTCCTCACCCCTAATAAAAGCCTCAGTTTACTGATTGGTTATTTCTGCTACTGTTGACTGTGTCTGAGACTTACCCCTGTTACTGTCTGAATTCCAGATTTTTAACAAATCTTGCATTTGAGATTTATTTTTCTGCCTTTTAGTTCTTTAACTAGCAGAGAAAATTCAATCTTAACCCCTATATGTTGACAATTCAATGTACTTATAATAAATTGTTAATTGACTCTTGGTAACAATTACAAGTAATGACTACTAAAGCTTTACAGAAATAAGTTAATAACATCAAAGATAATATTAATATTTTAAAATCTTAAATATCCTTTGAACATTTTAAGTTTGTTAATGTTGTGTTGATAACTTTTCTTAAAACAGATAATTAATTGTCCTGTTAATGTAACTAAAACTTTTATCTATTTCTTGTCAACTTTAAAAAATTCATGTGTTTCATGGCATTTCCCATAGTACCCAAGAGCAAGTCATTTCAAATTCATTATTACATTTAGCAAGTTCTTTTATTAATCAAAAATCAAACATATAGCTGGGTGTAGTGGAGCACACCTTAAATCCCAGCACTGGGAGGCAGAGGCAGTTGGCAGATCTCTGTGAGTTTGAGGCCAGCCTGGTCTGCAAAGTGAGTTCCAGGACAGCTATCGATACACAGAAAAACACTATCTCAAAAAACAAACAAAGAAGGTAAACACATAAAAAAGGGAGAATGGTTGTTTAGGAGCAACTTGCCAACTTTTACTTTAAAACTTAAAGACTGCTTCTTTAAATTTTCTCCTTTGGCAACCTATAAAAAGAAAAATATCACAGTGAGCAAGTAGTTTTAGCAATACTCATGGTTTTATCTAAACTTCTTGGAGGGTCTACTCAATGTCTGGGTCTGGTTCTCTCGGGTCCACATCTGTGTTTTCAGAAACAGGCTTCCTCCAGATTCCAACAGGGCTGATAAAGCTATACCATGATGACGTGGCATCATAGAAACAACATGGTAATAAAGAAGAATTTTTCCCTGAATTTTCTGAATTTCAGCCCATGTCACTTTTTATGCTCGCTCCATTTGCCACACTTCCTCTAATTATTGTAATTCTATCTCCTGTTTTAATTCTTAGACAAGAAGTTCAGGCCTGGATTCCTATTAATGACTCAACAGTAAATGAAGAATATGCTTTGAAAACAACTCAATTAGGCTCTTGAGTATGTGTACAAAAAAAAATCATTGGGATCTAGATTGCAGCTATCATGGCTGACACGGTCATTGTTGCCATGGCATCAGTAGGCTAACTCAGTCTATTGAAACTTCTGTGTGTCCGGCTCTATGCAACTGCTGAGGTCAGCAGAGTAATGACTCTCTACATAGCCAGTGTTGGTTCAAACACTGGAAGTCTGACTCTGTAGTTTATTTCAGGTATATTTAAGCACAGCACAATTTTCTCAAAACTTATGTGATACTCAGCTCAATCCCATGTGCATAACAAAGCTAAGTAAAGTCAGGTATGACTACATCAAAACTCTTTGTAAAGAGTTTGTATATGACACCTTCCATTAGGATGAGTTCCATAGATTGCCCTAGAAAAACAAGCTTACAATAAAATTCTGGGAGAGGATCCAGTGTAGCCTTGGCCACATACATAGTACAAAATTTACCGGTCTATTAACTACATTTTCTCCTGGCCTTCTGGGCGGATAACAAGTTATGCATTTCTTTCTTTGAAGGAACAACTCTGTGAGTTAACATTCCAGGTTTCCAAGTGTTTATCTGTGAGCTCAAGAACCTCTATGCCTCCTATACTACAAAAACTATAAATTCTTGTTTTCAAAATGAACTCTGTAACATGAGGTTTTTTTGTCTAGTTTCATGACAGCCAAGCTTAGGCAGTGAAGGGAACCATGGAAAATAGAGAGCTAATGAGGATGTAACCAAATGAGGGGCCATGTTCCAGCCTAAGAAAGTAGCAGAATCTGGAGCTTTGGCCACGTGGTTCTGGCTCTAGAGTCAAGCAACAACTAAGGAAAGGCACTGCGGCCAGGCATGTGTCAGGGGTGTCTCTGAATGGAGGCCTAGAGAGGCCATTGTGTGAAGCTGTAAAGGATGCACCTGGAGACCTCAAGTTACTAAAGATGCCACAGTTGTGAGATACTATGAGAGCCAAAGTTACAGTTTAAGTTTTAATTACTATATCTAAGAAATCCATGAAACAAAAATGTCTGTGATCTGCAAGCCCCTTGCCTAAGGACATAGTTCCTAAAGTGCTAGAAGGTTGCTTATGGGAGATATTAAGCCACGTTTTTCATTCCCCTAAAGAAGTTTGTTTGACCCATCTGCCCTGGATATGCTTGATCACATGTGAGTGGAGGGTCATAGGCTGAATGTACGCTTGCCCCTGACCTGATAGAAAATGCAATAACTTTTGGATTTTCCTTCTTAAGCTGCTGCAAACTATAATTTTGGGCCATTTCCTGGAAACCTGGATATGAACCTGTCCAGTATTTAATTAAAGCTTACTTCAAATTTGGCTTTAAACTGTGATAGTGGTCTTATTCTCAATTTGTTGGGTTAACATTACCTGCCAAGGAAAGCTGCTAACAGGGAGTGGAACCCAACCAAGAGAAAGAAACATGTTTCAGGCAAGAAAGCTGAAAGGAGTTGGAGATCTGAAAGAGCATTTTGACATCAGACGTGGAGATGCAGAGTTTGCATTTTGTGCAACTGGCTTTTAGTTTTGCTTTGGTCCAGTGTTCTTCACTATGGTTTTTTTTTTTTTTTTTTTTTTTTTGAGTGGTAATGTATATCATGTACTCGATCCGTTTTTTGATTTTGATTTCATAGGGGTTACAGTTGAAAGAGTGCATGAATCTTAGCAGATACTTTGAACTTCGGATTTTAAAACATTGTTGAGACTGTGATAGACTGTGGAACTTTTGAAGTGGGACTAAATGTATTTTGCATTATGATACAGTTACAAGCTTATGGGGCCAGGGAGTAGAATGTGGTAGTGAACATGAATGGCCCCTATAAGTTCATACGAAGTGGCACTATTAGGAGGTGTGGTTTTGTTGCAGTAGGCGTGGCCTTGTTGGAGGAAGTTTGTCGCTGTGGAGGTGGGCTTTGAAGACTCCTATGCTCAAAGTGCCCAATGTCTCAGACCACTTCCTGTTGTCTGTGGGTCAAGATGTGGGACTCTCAGTTCCTTATTTAGCACTGTGTCTGCCTGCATGCCACTATGTTGATAATGAACTTAACCTCCGAAAATATAATCCACCCCAATTTAAAGTTTTTCCTTTGTAAGTGTTGTTATGGTCATGGTGTCTCTTTACAGCAATAGAAAAGCTAACTAAGACAAATGGTATTTGGTAATTAGCTGGATCAACCTTTCTAATTGATTTTCAGGATTAAATCTTAACATGGTTGTTTACAGGAATAGTCATCATGTTTGCTATCATGTTCAGGCTGACCTCAAACTCACAGAGATCTGTCTGCCTCTGCCTCCCAAGTTCTGGGATCGAAGACATGCTCCACTTCATCAGGCTCTTGGTCAGCTTTTCAAAAGGGCCAACTAAAACAATGTGCCTACAGTATCTCATTTGTATGCCAGTGATCAAAACAAGTGATATGTTTCTCTTTAATAAAACAAAAATGGAGAAACTGTGGCAAAGCAATGTAATTAAAAAGAACTCATATTTTAAGACACTGGAACTTTTGCCGGACCTCACAGCCAGAGTTCATACACATTGAGATTACTTAACATTGAGTCCTCTTATCCTGTTCTGTACTCAGCCTGTTTGTCTAACCTGTTTATAAGAGAACATTGCAACAACCAACTCCGCTTGCCTTGGATTTCCCACATAACCAATATCTACAATTTAAACTATTGCAGAGCTATAATCTTAAGTTATATAATTTTTCATACCCTGAGTAATGCATGTGTGTTTGTACATGTCTGATAATCATTTTTCTAGAACAGCAAACAGGCTGAAAGCTATATTACAAAGCAAATACTCATAAGTGTTGAAGATAATATGTGGATATTGTCTGATAAACAATAATATTAGTAATACTGTTGTTGGGTCAGCTGGGGTAAGTTGGAGCTAATTCTTAGACAAGTCTATGCCTGGATTCCTGCTAATATGACTCAGTCAGTGATGTAACTCCTTGTAAGACTCTATTGAAGATTTCTGTAAAGTAGTTCTCATTACTTCCTCATGTGATGCTTTCTGTGCTGTTTAATAAAAGAGAGAGTAAAGCACTTTGCTATGGACACATATGGGCAGACATAGGAAGAGATTCATATAGGCAGGCACAGATTCAGATTCATGCAATAGACAGACGGGACAGCTGAAGGCTCAGGAAGAGTGAGATGGAGAGTTCAAATCTGGACTCACTCCAGGTTCAATAAACACCAAGGGGAAGTGCTTTGATTTCTGTAATTATCAATGAGACACCTAAGCATCATCAATGACACAGGACTTATTAATACATTTAAACCCTAAACCTATGCCAACTATAACCTTACCCAAATTTTAAACATAACCCTACCCCCTACCCTAACTATAGCCTTCATCCATATCCTATATCCCCAATGAAACCTACCTCTAGTCAAAACTGAATGTTTAATCTAGTCATAATGCTAACCATAATCTTAACCCCAAGACCTAATTTAACAAGATCTAACCAACCCCAGTCCTAACCTAACCCAAATCAAAGGCAAACCTTATCTATAAATCTAAATCAAACCTTCACTTTAACTATAACCAAATGCTAACCATTCCCATATCCATTAGAAAACTAACCCTGACTCTTACAGAAGATTAAACTCTAACCCTAGCCCTAACCCTACTCTGAAACCTAAATTCTAACATTAACACTAGCTTTAATTCTAACCCTAACTTTATATACATAATATTATTCCTAACCCTATTGCGTGCCATAATTCTAACCACAGGCCTAATCCTATCTCTGTTCCTAGCCCTAACTCTAAATATGATCATGAACCTAATTCTAAAACCAACTCTAACCCTGGGACAAGATTTAGTGTTTGTGTTTGGGTCAGGTCTTGCACAGGATTAACCATATGCCTAGCTTTAACCCTAACTCCAGTTCTAAACCTAATCCTAGTCACAATTCTTATACTATAGCTCTAATACTAGCCATAGTACTATCTTAACCCTTTCCCTAAGTCTGACTCTAAACCTACCATGTCACTTGCCCTTATAATAACCCTACCATTAAATCTAGCCCTAATCTAATGCTAGGTTTAGACCTGACCCTAGGTCTACTCTTAAAACCTATACCCAATACTAACCATAACCCTAAGAGTAAAGTCATTCTTAGGTAGCACTAACCATAAAATTAAACCATAACTTTAACCACAGTCCATGCCAAAGCTACAACCAAGTCAAGCTTTAAACTTTAGCCTTAACCCTAACCCTAGACAAAACCCTAATTCTAATTCTGCCCAAACTCTGAATTTAACCCCACCCTTATAAGCTCCCCTACACCAAACCAAAACTTAATCCTAGCTAAGTTTGGACACTGTCCCCATCCCTAAACCTAACCTTGACCCTTATTCTAGGCCTAACCTTAACCTAATGTTAATATTAACTCTAGATCCATTCTTAATTGTAAGTATATTTCTATCCCTGTCCCTAAGGATAGCCCTACACCTCCCTACACTTAGACACAAACCTAATCTTAGGACTAACTCTATCCTATACCTTAACTTTAAACCTAAATGAATCCCAAGCCCCACCTGCAACACAACACATAAAATTAAATTATCCATAAACTTGTAATAAATTCCAACCATAAACCTAGTTCTAACCTAATATATTCACATGCTCTAAAATTGTTCTTAGCTCTAAATCTAACCTTAACATTATCAAAAACCCTAACCCTTTTCTAGACTTTACCATAATTCTAATACTACCTGTAATATTGTTCCTACTCTAAACACAAACCCTGGTGACCCTCTCAGTAACAACGTGAAACTTTAACAGTGATCATACACCTAGCTCTGACTCTATACCTAGTGCTAATCTAAGCATTGCTCCAGCCCTAACACTAAAACTAGCATCTAACTCTGACCCTAATGCTAAACCAAATTCTAGCCCTAACATTGACCTTGGCACCATCATAATATTAACTCTGGCTGTCCCAGAACAGTCTCTATTGCTATGATGAAACACTATGACCGAAAGCATTTTGGGGAAGAAATTTTGGTTTATGTTTCTATATCATATTGATCGTTGAAGAAAGCCAAGGCAGGAACCTGAAGGCAGGAGCTGATACAGAGGATTTGGAAAGGTGCTATTTATTGACTTGCTTCTTATAGTTTGCACAGCCTGCTTTCTATAGAATCCATGACCAGAGGTGGACCCACCCACAGTGGGCGGGGTCTTCCTGTCAATCACTAAGAAAATGTCCTATAGGCTTGCCAACAGCCATATTTGTTTTGTTTATTTATTTATTTATTTATTATGCATACAGTTTTACAGAAGAGGGCGCCAGACCTCATCATAGATGGTTGTGAGCCACCATGTGGTTTTGCTGGGAATTGAACTCAGGACCTCTGGAAGAACAGTCAGTGCTCTTAACCTCTGAGCCATCTCTCTAGCCCCGCCAACAGCCATATTTGTAGAGGTATTTTTCTCAACTAAAGTTTCTTTCTCTCAGATGACTATCTCATGTCAACTTGACCCAAACTAGCCAGCACGTTGACTTTAACCATAAACCTAGTATTAACCCCAATGGTTACTGTAGCAATAACTCTAACCCTAAATCTAACCCCAATACTGTCCTCTGTCCTTTTCTGAGCACCAGACATAATAATCCTGGCCTTAACCTTAATCAAACTAGCACACCAGCATTAAATCTAAACCTAACCTTGAATGTACACTAGAGAAACCCTAACCCCAAAACTACTTAGTGCCATAAGCATAATCCCATACTCAGTTCTAACTCTAATTAACTGAAGCCTAGCCATATTCCTATACCTAGTACTACCAGTATCCTTTAGAAAAAAAGATTTATGGGGGCTGGAGAGATGGCTCAGCGGTGAAGAGCACCGCCTGCTCTTCCAGAGGACCCGGGTTCGACTCCCAGCACCCACATGGCAGCTCACAACTGTCTGTAGTTCCAGTTCCAGGCAAACACCAAGGCAAATAAATAAATAAATAAAGTTTAAAAAAAAAAAAAAAGAAAAAAAGATTTATTTATTTATTATGTATACAACATTTTGCATTCATGTATGTCTCCACACCAGAAGAGGGCACCAGATCTCATTACAGATGGTTGTAAGCCACCATGTGGTTGCTGGGATTTAAACCCAGAACCTCTGGAAGAGCAGCCAGTGCTCTAAATCCCTGAGCCATCTCTCCAGCCTTATACTACCAGCATCCTTAATCCTAGCACTTGGGAGGCAGAGGTAGGCCAATCTCTGAATTCAAGGCCAGCCTGGTTTACAGAGTAAGTTCCAGGACATCCAAGGCTATTATTACACAGACAGACAGACTTGGTCTCAAAACAAAACAAAACAATGAACAAACAAACAAAATGTTCTAACCATAATGGTACTCCTAACTAGCCCTAGTCCTAACATGCTCCTAGCCTCAGACATAATGCTAAGCTTAGCACTAACAAAGGACTAACCCTAAAGATAAGGCTAACCACAACTCTAATATTATCCTTAGACCATTACACCAGCCCTACTCTTAACCTTTTTATCAGCTCTAACCATAATCCTAAACCACATCATAGCCTTCACCATACACCTACCTAGTGCAGTAACCCTACCTTATAAGAGGTCCTAATTATATCTACTCCTAACCCAACTAGCCAATCCTTATCTCTGGCCAAAACCCTAGCCCATGACATAAATCTAACCTTATATGCATCTGTGTTATAACTATTAGTCCTAATATTTAACATTAGGTTCAGCTAAAACTGAAATCTAGCTCAGACACCAAAACCTAATCCACAACAAATCTTAGCCCAATACTTAAACTTAAACATAGCCATAATCCCATCTCTAACCCTAAAACTAACCCCCTACCTTAACCCTAATAAAAGCCCTATACCTAACCATTATATGTCTCTAAAACAAACAGCAAATCTAGCCCTAACATTAACCCAAGCACTAAACTTTATCTGTAACCCTAAAACTTACCTTATCCCAACCTAGGTGCAAACTCTAGCCACAACACTAAATACAGAGCCCGAATGTTCTAACCTTAATCCTGTCCACAGGGATAATCACAACCAAGCTAGTCCTAAACCAAATCCAAGCCCTAATCCTAACCCTGTCCATAAACCCAAACTTAATACTAAACCTGCCTGTGACTAGACCTGGCCCAGACCCTAACTCTAACTCTAGCCCTAATCCTATTTGAACCCTTACCCTTAACCATAACTATACTTCTAATCCAAACCCTGAATCTAACTCTAAGTGAGGACCTAGTAATTCCACCCTAACCCTAGTACTGATGAATGATAGATCTAACACTAGTCTGAGCACTAGCCATAAGTTTAGATCTTAACCTAACTCTACCACTAGCTCCAAACCCAGCCATAGGCCAAACCTTAAACCTAACTAGTCCTAATCCTAATATGAGCCCTAACCCTAAAGACAGCCCTAACTCTTAAGTATAGCCCAAACCCTAGCTCTACCCCTGACTTCAGTGCTAACTCTAAGCCTTACCCCAACTTTAGGGCCCTAAACCCACCCATAACCTAACTTCGGTCTCTTAGCTTAGCTATATCCTTAACCTTAATTTAAGCCCTAATCTAACTTAAAACCAGGGTAACACTAACCCAACATTAGCCCTTAAACTAATCCTGGTTCTAATTTTCAGCCTAATTCTACACCTACTGATTACTATAATCCTCATACTAGCCTAAACCCTAACCATAGTACAAACCTTAAAGCAATCACATCCTTACTTCTACCCCTGAAAATAACTCTTGCCCTAAAGATAATATATGGCCAATCCTAATGCTGTACCTAAACATAACACTAAACAAAATTTAGCCCCAAAACTCAACCTAGACCATATCATAATCCTTGCCTTTGACTAGGACTTTGACCAAGTCCTAGCCCCAACTGTAGTCCTCAGCTGATGCCATTCCCAGTTCTAAAACTAACCCTGACCCTAAAGCCTAGCACAGCACAGGCCTTGAACTTAAACTGAGCTGTAGCCCTAATGCTGGCCCAAGCTGAACTCCTGGCTTGAAATTTACTATTAACCCTAGGCCTCACTCTAAATCTATCTGTAGTCCCAGTCCTAGCCACAAATGGCAGTCATAGACACACACCAAACTCTAGCCCTTCTCACAAACTTAACCTTAATCCGAGCCCCAAACCTAACCCCTAAACCTAACTGTAACTCTCATCCTAACCCTAGCACTACCCCTAGCCCCAGCCCATGCAATTATAATAACACTTTCTAAGCCAAGTGTTAAGCCAGCCCCTAAAACTGATGCTACCCACAGCTCTAAAGCTAACTCTAGCCTGACAGGTTGACATCATCTACTCCTTTCCCCTCTCTGTCCCCTCCCAAATCCACACAAATCTCCCTATTATTCTCTCAATGAAACATGAGATTTACAGCTTTAGCATTTATGCAATTGGAAACTACCCTCTGATTTCTGTGTGTAACTGGTATGACCTGCTTCACCAGTTTGGAGTGAAGATTGATTCAGAATGCTTTACCCTTCAAGTTGGAACTGGCTCCAGTTTCCATTGCCAGGTTTCTAGGGGCCTCCTTTCTTGTCCTGGGCTCTCCTCCTTCTATCAAAGCACTTGGAGGCATTAACTCAGCTGGAGGGAGTCAGTCCTCTGTTGTTGATTTTGTTTTGTTTGAGATAGGGACTCATATAGGCTGGCTTCCAACTCTCTATGCAGCCCATGATGGCATCTCATCATCTTGATATTTTTGACAAGAGTGGGATAAAACATAGGCCACATCTAATCTTTGCTCTGTTTCTAAACTGCTTCTGTGTCCTGTGTAATGGATAGGCACTGTACACTGTGATGAATCATAGTCCCCTGCCTTCGGTTTCTCCAGAGCTCAGTGTGAAGTCCCTAGTTCTTGGGTGGAATGACAAGCTGGTCAGCAAGGAAATAAAGACACATTCATATATGTAGTTCAGAAAAACTTTCTTTTTCTTATCTTATTCTTGGTTTTTTGAGGCAGGGTTTTTCTGTGTAAACCTGGCTGTCCTGGAACTCACTCTGTACACGAGGCTGGCCTCAAACTCAGAGATATACACCTGCCTTTGATGACCAAATGCTGGGTTTAAAGGTCTGTGCTACCAAGCCCACTACAACTTTTTAATTGGAATAGAATTCCAATTGCTCACAAATAACTGATGCCTTTCCTTTATCTAGACTAAAAGAATGGCGCTAAGAAGTGGCTCAGTGGTTAAAAGCACATGCTGCTTCTACAGAGGACTCAGGTCTAGTATCCAGTACCCACATAAGAAGGCTGACAACTCCCTATAGCTCTAGTTCCAGGGCACCCAACAACATCTTCCAGCCTCTTTAGACACCAAGAATGCGCACTGTTCACATAGGAGCAGACACTCATAGATATGCATAAAATGAAAATAAATGAAATCTTTAAAACATGAACTACAAGAAAACATTTGAACAGAAGCTCACTTCAGACTTAAAAAAAGAAAGGAATTATTTCATCTTTATAGTATTTAGCAGCTACAATCTCCCTACCTTCTTTGAGCCTCTGTAAATCTAGAGTTTTCCAGTTTGTCTAGAAGATGGAGGGTGTTTAATGTTTAATATAATTATTTAATAAATATTCTTTGGATGGGTGACTGGGTTACCGACTCTAATATAAAACTATCAGTGTACAAAAGTTCAAGAAGGTTAACATCGGCTGATCTACTAGTCTATTTAAAATCTCATCGTTGGTGGAGGAGCATATGTCTATATCCACGCAACTACATAGACATTTTCTCTCTTCTGTTTAGAAAAGATCCTCTTCTGCATTTTTTAAACTTCTTGTTTGTTTGTTTTATTTATTTGCCTTGGTGTTTGCCTGGAACTGGGAACTGGAATTACAGACAGTTGTGAGTTGCCATGTGGGTGCTGGGAATTGAACTCCCGGGGCCTCTGGAACAGCAGTCAGTGCTCTTAACCGCTGAGCCATCTCTCCAGCCCCTCTTCTCTGCATTTTGAAAATTTGGAGAAACCTCAGACATCAACACAGTATAAGAAAGAGATATAAAAACATCAGGAAACTTACCATAAAGTTTAAGAATGAAACAGAAATAAAGTAATTGGTGATATCCATGAGCCACCCCCTCAACTTCCCACCATGGGAACCATCATCCTATCTATGCAGATAAACATGATTCTAGAGAGGACTGATCTTGCCAGTCTGCCTCCTTACCATGATTAACACTTGCATGACTAAAGTACCAGGTTCCTCCTTGGACTGAGAATTGAGTGCTTGAGCTAAGTTCCTGTGATGAGCACCACTGACAGATCATACTAATTGTATGCCTCGGATATTTGGGAGTGTGGCCATCGTGACCTGTACAGGAAAGAACCCTGTGGAGAGGATGAAGTCATGAAAAAGCTGAGCATGTGCACAGAGGAAATAAAAGAGATGAGAGGCAGAGAAATAGATCAGGGAACAGCAGAAAACAAAGAGCATGAATTCTTCTCTTTATTTCTAAAATCTAGCTACCTCCCCACTCTAGCCCACTAAGGCCTGACTCATTTTCCTGCTTGTGATTTATGAATGTTTGTTTATTGCTGTGGTTTATTTGAATGCTTCTTCTTTATTTCTGTTTATTTACTTTGGAATTGTGTCTCCAAAGGTAGCCTCTCCTTGTCTTAACCTTGATCTTTCTGTCTCAGTCCACACATGTACCTTTCCATGATTTAGATTTGAACTTGAGTTAGTTTGCATTACATGCTTGAATTAGATGTTGCATGACTCCAGCTGTGGTATTACATGGAAAGCATCACTTAGATAAACTTTCCTTAGAAAGGAAAAGCTTCACTCATTATTAGAAGTAAACAAAGTTTCTAAAATGAGAGAATGTGAAGTACTTTTTTATTCACTGGCACCTATTTTGTCCTAGAGTGTGATCAAACCTTTCCTCTAACCTTGAAATGAGGATTGCTCATTTCCTTATGTTTGCTGACACTTTCTTCATTGTATCATTCATTGAAAGTCCCAGGTAGGCTCGGACCCTTGGTCACCTTCCTTGTCAAGGTAGGAGGTAAGAACCCTGCTAGGAAGTCTCTACTTAATCTCCAACTGCTCATAGTGCACAAACTTTTGCCTACAAGTTTTATTTTTTCTTTTTGAGACAAGGTCTTATGTAGTCTAGGTTACTCTTGATTTTGACATATAGCTAGCTTACCCTAAATCCCCTCCCCCGCCCCCAGTCCCCTCACTTCCATTCAGGAGTCTTGATTATGCTTAAACACCACTGTGGTGGTAACCTTTTCTAGCCACCCAATCTAGACAGGATCAGGCTGGCTCCAAGCTTGGAAGGAAGGAAAGAATAAGGTGCGTGGGGGGAGGGGTAAGATACAAAAGGAAAAGAATTACTTTGTTCAAGTATTGTGGCCATATCAACTACTCAAGAGACTGAGGCATGGGAATTATTTGACCTCAGAACTTTGGGAGTCAGTTAGGACAACATAGTGAGTCCCTATCTTAAAAATAAATATGATTGAATAAATAAACAAACATCTGACAGCTGTTATGCTTCTATTCTATATTTTCTTAGCATAAATGTGTCATGTATCTTTACATATTGTGTAGATGCCAATATACACACAGAGGGGGAGTTTGTTTATTTATTCCTATTAGATCACAAGCTCCTTGAGGGCCCAGGCTTTGTCTGTTTTATTCTCTGCCATGTCAGTCTTTCTGAGAACAATGGAAGTCAGGCAGTATTTGTAAACAGAATGAAGCAAACAGGCCAGCCGTAGATAGGAGAGAGGTCTGGTGTAGCCAAGGTACAGCCACAGTTCCTGACTGTGAGTTTTCCCATTTCAAAAGATTGAAGAAAAATCCCCCTCAGGTCTGCCCAACCACTTGGGTTTTAGTTAGTCAAGTAGACAACCAAGAACAGCCACCACATAAACTTTTTGGAAAATTCTAGATTTTTCTAGAATGAGCACTACATCAATCTTTGTTGAAATGACCTCTTTATCCCTTTCTTCAGGTTGTTTGGGAGCTTTATGTGTTGTTGTTGCTTGTTTTTTTGTTTGTTTGTTTGGTTGGTTGGTTGGTTTTGTTCTTTGAGACAGTCTCAGTATGTATTCCAGACTGGCCTAGAATCCATGTTCTCCTGTCTTAGCTTCTCCAGTACTGGGATTACAGACAGATGCCACCACACCTGGCTTAATCTGTCTGTCTATCTGTCTGTCTGTCTGTCTGTCTGTCTGTCTACCTCACTTAGGCCCACTTTTGTTCCTGAACCTGTCCCGTTAGTTCATGACATTAATTTGGAAGTCTGTTACGGGGACTCATCATCCACAGATCCTCTTAGGAATTTGTCTGATGAACATGTGTCAAGGGTCCCCTCTGTGCCAAGTGCTCTTGCATCAGGATAATTCAGCAAGCTGAAGATTTAGGAAGAACTTGGATGAGAGTCAAGCAGTAAAGAGGGATAATGGCTTTAACTCCAGGGGTCCAGCATTTCGGAGGGATGTCCTCATGGGCCTCACAGAGAAAATGATATCTTCATAAAGACTTGAGTTACAGAGCAGGCCTAGTGTCTTGGGGAAGAGTATTCCAGGAAATGAAAACAGCACATGCAGAAGCCCTGGAGTTTAACGACAATATCCACAAAGGAGCAGAATGAGGGTCAATAGTAGGAGAGCGGGGGTTGGATGATGTATGTAGGGAGGGCCTTGGGGCATCTTTTGGAAACTCTCACTTATATCTGAGCAAAAACGCTGTTTATATGTTGTAGAATATTATTTTAAGGTGTGTTACTTTTGTTTATGTTGCATTTGTTTAACTCGGTGAAGCTGTGATTGTGCCTGTCTATAGCACCTGGTGGTCTAATAAAGAACTGAATGGCCAAGAGCGAGGAGGGAGAAAGGATAGGCGGGGCTGGCAGGCAGAGCAGACATAAAGAAGGAGAAATCTGGGAGGGAGGAAGAAAGAAGAAAGAGATCTTGGAGTGAGAGGAGAGGAAGAGAAAGGGGACCAGCCACCCAGCCAGATTTACAGAAGAGACGGTTAAAGCCCAGAGGCATGAAGACAGATGGGATAATTTAAGGAAAGCTAGCAAGAAACAAGCCAAGCTAAGGCTGGACATTCGTAGTTAAGAATAAACCTGTGTGTGTGAATTTATTTGGAAGTTGGGTGGTGGGTCCCCCAAAAGAGCAAAAACAACAACACTTACACAAATAAAAAAGAGAAGCAATATTAATTTGAAGGTGTGAGTTTATTAATGTATGCCCTTTGATAAAACAAGCAAACAAACCAAGCAATAAACTGTTAAGGTAGATAAACACTTGGAAAAATATTTATCTATATCAAGAGAAAAAAAAAGAAATAAAAACACATTATATTATATAAAATCATTTTATAAGAACAAATTATTATTATTTTGTTAAAAAAAAAATAAGTGATTCTCCTAAGTAGCCAACTTCATCAGGCCATCTGCTGCATTCAGTGGGGGTTTGTGTCAGATCCAAGTTGTTGTGTCCCCTCAAGCCTTCATGCCTGGGACACCAGGTGGCACCTTTCAGATGAATCTAAGGTGTCTCCTATGGGAGTATCATTCAATGCTTTCTTTTATCCTTCACAGCAAGAGAAGTGCCATGTTCCCTGGCAACAAATGAGCAGCCTTCTGTCAAGCCTCGTTCCTGGGTATTGTGTATTGTACATTCTGCTTTTTCCCCAAACACCTTTGCTTTGTTTTGTTTTGTTCTGAGATAAGGAAGTCAAAAGATGGTTCATACAGGGCTGTCAAACTACTCATAATCATAGCATAGATAGCGGCAATCGCACAAATTGTACGACTGGTTATGTGTGAGTAAGCGCTGTTCACATTCTGATACTCCTTACACCCTGCCACCTTCCTTGAAGAGAATCAGGAAATTTTAAATTCTCACACTGAATGACACACCCTGGCCTAAACCGAACTCCACTCATTTCCTAATGTTCTCCCAAGAAATATAATTAATACAATTACACTGACTCAAGGCAAGTATGAATCTTAAAAATTGAAAATAGAAAAAAAGACCTCAACATGGCTTTGTCTTTTTTCCATTTAGTTTTCACTCTGGGCACGCTTTTATTGTGTCTGCTTCTGACAAATTTGCAACATAATGGTAACTAAAATTCATTCATTCTCAATGTCCACCTGATTTCTCTTGAATCATTGTAAGAAGAAAGTCACCAAGTGTCCCTTCATGGCTACTCTATCACTTGGTAATTTTTTTTCTTTTCTTTCTTTATATATATATATATAAATATATATATTATTTATATATATAAATATATATATTATTTATATATATATTATATATATATATATTGTTAGATAGGATCTCACTATGTACTGCTCCTGGCTAGTCTGGAACTTGCTACTTAGACCAGACTATTCAAACTTGCTGAGATCCATCTGCCTCTGTCTTGAGTGCTAGGATTAAAGGTGCATGATTTTTTATTTTATTTTATTTTTTTTCAGCAGGGTTTTATACATTCCAAGCTGGGTGGTATTTCTACATACTGTCCTGGAAGTTGGTATGCAACTGAGGATGGCCTTGAATTTCTCATCTTTCTGCCTTCCTCCCCAAGGTATAAGCTATAGTCTAGCCTTCGTTTTTGTTCTGAGACTCTTGCTCTCCAGCCCAGACTGGTCTCCAGCTCTGGATCCCTCTGCTTCATCTTTTCAAGAACTGGGATTGTAGGTCTATTACCCCCAGGCCAGGTAATCTGGGCCAAGATGCACAAATTTTCTGAATCTCACTTTCTTTTGCCATAGCATGTATTGTTTCTGACTCTCTCCTGGGATTACTGGAGAGCCAGTGGAGGTCAGGGGAAGGACTCACAATCTGGTCCCTCCTGGAACTCCTCATGGATGCCAGCCATTTTCCTGAGTGCTGATGATGGAGAGGTACTGGAGCCTGCTAGCATACCTACTCCCCCTACTTTCCGTCTCTAAACCCCTCTGCAAACAGTGAGCCTCCCAGCAAAGGCCCTGAGCACACCACCCAAAGAAATGATAAATGAGATTTTGAAGAACTAAAAGGAGTCTTCCATTTTAGAGAACTATGCTGAACTAAGCAGACAGAGCCCTGAGAAAGAGTCCCTCACCCAGCTCCCAGAAACTGTTGCTAGAAACCATTATTCACAAAAGGGCAGCATGACCTAAGTTCTGACTATGGAATTCATACCACCCTGACTCTGCCACCTGACCACCAAATGTTCTAGTCTAAATACACCACCATACTTGGGCTCAGATTCAAGGAGAAATCCCCTAGATCAACTGTCAGCACACAGCCTTGTTCTTGAGTCACCCCGAACTGTGGTTTTCCCCTTTAAAAGCGGCTGTTAAGCTCCCCTGAGCAGCCCCTCCTGATCTCTTTGCGGTGAGACCTTTAGGACAGGTTCCTGTCTTGGCTTATATATTTACTAATGAGCCTTGCTTTTGCATCTGGATTCCCCCTGCTCAGTGAACTTTCTGGGGGGCTCGAGTCTGGGCATAACAATTTAATCAGTGCTTTAGTGGAATTTCTTTTTTTTTTAATTTTAAATTTTTTTCACTTTTTTTTTTTTTTTAATGTGAATTGGTGTTTTGCCTGCATGTGTAACTGTGTAAGGGTGTCAGATCTTGGAATTACAGACAGTTGTTAGTTGCCATGTGAATGCTGGGAATCGAATTCAGGTCCTCCTGAAGAACAGTCAGTGCTCTTAACCACTGAGTCATCTCTCCAGCCAGAGTGGAATTTCAAGTATTGTCTAAATGGCATTTATTTTCTTTCTTTAAAAAATACTTACTTGTGTGTGCATACACACATGTGCACATGTGTGTTGATAGGTATTTAATAAAACCTAGAATGTCAAGAGATCAACACATAGTCAAACTAGGCAGAGATCATTCTGGATTTCTGGGAGTTCCAGTGATAACAGAGCAGTGGTTACTTACAATTTTTCCCAGCATGGGGATCCAGAGAACCTCTGTGAGTCCAAGGCCAAACAGCTGGGCTTCAATGGCACACACCTTTAATCCCAGCAAGGGGGTGAGCCGGGAGTGGTGACCTAAACCTTTAATCCCATAACTCCAGAGATGGAAATCTTTCTGTGTTTCTGTGAGTTCAAGGCTGATTACCAAATAGAGTAGCTCACGCCTTTAATCTTTACCTGGATGGGATACAGTAGCTGGGAGAAGAAGGTATTTAAGGCAGGCATAGGAAGACAAATGAGGCTTTAGAAGTGACCAGGAGTGAGGCTGAGGAAGTTGGAAGATAGCTGGGTGAGATTTGACTGTGGTGTTTCTCTTTGATACTTCAGCCTTTCCCTGATATCTGGCTCTGTGTTTCTTTTAGTATAACCAGAATTCATGCTACACACATGTATTTGCAAAATGTGTGTTTGCTACATGCACACATGGAGGACAGAAGAGGATATTGCATGTGCTGATCTACCTACTTTTCTTGACATAGGATCTCTCAAGACCAAGAGTCTTCTATGTCTCACATTCTCCTATTCATATTTTATTAGTAATAACTATTTTGTGAATTTTGCTGTTCCAGTCAAAAGGCTATGATGAGGGAAAACACTGAATTCAAGATACATATGTTTATATTTTGCTTTTGTTTTTATTTTTGTACTTGCAGCACTGAGCATGGAACCCAGGACCTGACACATGCTAGGTAAACTGAGCTGTAACTTAACACCCGCATACTTACACTTAAAACAACAGCAAAAACCAACTTGGGACAGGATACGGTGTCTCATGTCTATAATCCCAGTACCCAGGACTGATCGAGGGGCCAACCTGAGCTACAGAGTATGACCTTGTCTCAACGGAATAGATAAAACAAAGCACCTTTGGCTATTTAGTTAGAAGTCAGAAATTTAATATTTAACTTATAAGTTGTAATAAAGTGTTTTTGGTTTGTTTTGTTTTGAGACAGAGTCCAATGTAGCCAAGGCTGGCCTAAATTCCTTATGTATTGGATAATGATCTTAAACTTCTGATCTCCTTGTTTCTAGTTCTTAAGTGGTGGTGGTAGGTATGTGCCATTGCACTCAGTTTATGCAGATCTGGGAATGGAACCCAGGGCTTCATGCATTCACGGAGTACATTCAACTATTCTATACTCCCAGCCTCCTGTGTATTTCATCCTGAACTGCCCTTTGTGTCCTAGGGTCCACCTGTATCCATGTTCTAAGTATCATTATGGAAGGTGTGGTTTCTCAGTGAAGCTTAGACATTGCTGCTCCTCCCTGTCTGTGGCTTTAAGGCAGGGAGCTGTCACTGTTTTACTGATAGCTCTGGACAGAGATTAGATTTACTTTGGATGTAGAGGGCAGATATGCCAGGATGCACCTCTCATTACATTTTCAAGTATAGTACTTCAGAAAAGATATTGGCTTGGATGATAACACACAAGCCATCCTTAAAACAGAAGAAAAAAAGAAAGAGGATGTCTTGTAGCTCATGCCAATGTCAGATAAATGTGTGGCAGAGGATAATCTTGGACATGAGCCCCTGCTGCCATCTCAAAGTGCTGGGATTGCAGCCCAGATCCCATCTCCTTGGCATCTCAAACTGTTTCTTAATACACTGACCTATTTAGTAGGAAATACAGTGTCACTCACAGCCTCAAACTTTGTTTTACTGTCCTGTTCACTTTTATGGTTTCTGAAGCAGTGTATTCCAACTTATAACTCACTGCTCTAGGGACTATGGCAGTTAATGCACTTTTTCAGTTTAATAAGATGCTTTATTAAATAATTTTAGCTAATATTCATGCATTCATGTAATGTGTTTGGAGCCAATCCATCTCCTATTCTTTTCCGTCCAATTTCTCCATATGCCCCCTATTTTCCCCTTCTAACTCCATGTAATCTTTTCAAAAATTTAATAGACACCAAGTCCATTGGGTGATGGGTGCATGTACATGGTAGGAACCAGCAACATGGGGAGTCTCTGAGGGGCTCACACCCCTGATGAAAACTTAATTCTCCTACTCTCCGTAACCACCCACTGTCAATGTCTCCTCAGGAGTGTGATTTCATGAGCAACTGGAATTTAGGCTGGCTTGGTCTTGCACAGGTCTTGTACAAGCTTTCTAAGCTGCTGTGAGTTCTTGTGTACAAACTGTGTTGTCTGGAAAATAGTGTTTGGTTACAGACATACACTTCCTTTGGCTCTACAATCTTTTCACTCCCTTTTTTGTGATGATTACTTTGCCCGAGGGAAAGAATATGTGATATAGATGTCCCATCTAGAGCTAAGCACTTCTTGGTGTCTAATTTTCACCTGTGTGAAATTTCTTCACTTTCAGATTATAAATTCTCTAAAGAATCTCAAACTGGATTTTGCAATTGTTACAGATTTTTCAGATAGATTTTTCTTCCTTGTTTCTGGTTTAAGGCTTCAGCAATTTGGTGTCTAATAAATGAAAAGTGGCTTCCAAAGTGTCTTCAACTCCCCATTTAAAGCAAAAGCATCACTTACGCTAGTAGATGAGGGTGACTTATCTCTGCTCCTTAAAATAACTCACTTTAATAGGAGTAGAGTACTTGTTATTTGACAGTCTTACAGAGTGCCGTGCTAATTATAACCCTCCCCTTTACTTACACAGACAGAAGAGCAGCTTACATTTGAAAAGAATGGGATGTTTCTCTGCAGAGTGAGTTAATAGATTTAATTATTTTTCTTTCTCCTTGCCACTCCTAATTAAGCTAAAAAGAAAACAGTCAAGTCTTGCCTGTGATCCCAGGACTCAGGAAGTGGGGCAAGAGCATCAGAAGTCCAAGGTCATTCTCAACTACATACACAGCACTTTTAGGTTGTCCTGAACTACAAGAGACCCTGTATCAGTGGGCAGTGGTGGCCCATGCCTTTAGTCCCATCAGTAGGAAGACAGAGGCAATCGGATCTCTATGAGTTCGAAGCCAGCCTGGTCTATAGAGAGAGTTCCAGGACAGGTTCCAAAGCTACACAGAAAAACCCTGTCACAAAAACAAAAACAGAAAAACCAGAACAATCACAAAAAAGAGACCCTGTTTCAAAGAAAAACAAAGTGAAGCAAAAAAAATAGCAGGAAAACAGTGAGAAAAAAAGGAGACAGTGGGGGTAGCAGTCAAACACAATTCTCAAAAAGTTTTGCTGAGCTGGTAAATTAGAAGTAGATACAAGCCGCTAAAACTTGAAAGCAGGGGATGCTATGAATCCCAGAATTTCTAGCAGCAAATTTTATTAAAACATTAAGATTACCCTATTTTGAGCCTGAGCATAAGGAAATGTGTTTCTTGGGGCTGGAGAGATGGCTCAGCGGATAAGAGCACTGACTGCTTTTCCAGAGGACCAGAGTTCAATTCCCGGCATCCACATGGCAGCTCACAAGTGTCTGCAGTTCCAGTTTCCAGTTCCAGGCAAACAACTAAATAAAAATTAAAAAAAAATGTGTTTCTTCTATTAAATTCTGAAGAATGAAAGAAAAAATAAAAGCACCACACAAAATTAGGTGTGACGGTGCATGCTTATAATCCCAGCATTCAAAATGTGGAGGCAGGAACAACAAACATTCAAGGTCATTCTCAGGCTACAGAGAGAGTTTGAGGCTGAGACCCTGTCACAAATTAGAAAATAAAAGAACTAGGAAATGTCCTCATCTCTTCTTTTCTTTCCTCTTTTCCATTAGACTGTCTTTCTTCTTATATTTATACTTCAGGTTCCAAAGGGAGAGTTCGAAGCTGTTTGAAAATATATTAAGTCAGACAACACCAGATGACAAGTACCAACTTAATTTAGAGCTAAAGATACAGAAAGCTTTTTATTAGAGGAACAGAACTGGGAGAAGCTGTCGGAAAGGCTCATTAAAGTTTTGCTGTGGATGAGGCCAACCAGGGGTTGCTTGAGCTCTTAGGAGAAATTATTTTAATGCTCTCATTAATTCTCCAGTTCATTTCACTGGTTTCATGGGCATCAAAGATATTTTCTCTGCAGCAAATATTTGCAAAGGAGTGCTGTGTCAACAGTGAGAGGCTCTGGATTTCAACAAATTAGCTGATGCCTCTTGGGACATGTAAAGGCTGAAAGCAGGGCTCGCCACACCCTTGAGAATGTAGTCAGTCCCTTTGTAGGTCTCCAAACAAGTCAAGTGGGTACTTTTTGCAGGAAAGATTGTGGATGTTGCTCAGAAGCAGGGCTCTTCCTTAGTGATGGTGAGGAAGCCATGGAGTCTGTTTCTGGGTGGAGGGGAGAAAGGAGGGTATTGCTGGAGGCATCAGAGAAATAATTTCAGATCATAATAAATATGGGCTACAAGGGATTAGCCAGAGCTGAGCTGCTGATGCTGTTATTAGAACTTCAACACCTCTCCACTGTAGAAACCTCTGGGGTCTTCTATAGTCATCCTAGCTTGGTCTCTTATGAGGACTCTTGAGACTCTGGGATCAAGTCCAGACTAGAGTCTCCTAAACTTGAATCATAGCTGGGAGTGTCTACCAAGGGAGCTAAATATAAAGGGTGCATGTACATGTAGTGAAGTGAAATGAGGTATATGGACAGTATGCACCATGGAGACTGTCAACACATCAATCCAAATCTTCCCTTATAGGTCCTCAGCCTAATCCAGCAGCATTGGCTAGGCCTTTGTCCCCAACCCCATGCTGTTACCATACAAATCTGCATTGTTCTAGTTACAGGAAGAGACACTGAGTTCTTGGGACCATTTGTGTCTATTTTCATTGCTGTCTGTTTCCCTAAGAGTTTTAAGGAGGAGTTAGCTAGCCTTGTCAGAATTTGAGCTCCCTATGTTCTAGGTCTAAAGTCCTAACACTGTTTGGAGTGTGGGTGTGGGTGCATGTACACATGTGTTCATATGGTGGCCAGAGATTCAGGTCTGGTATCTTTTTCAATTGTTCTACATCATATTTTTTGAAAGAAGATTTCTCACTGAGCCTAACCAGTAAGTGTCTGTGATCCTCCTATATATTTCCCCAGAACCAGAACTGTACATGCACACCATCATGCTCAGCTTTTAATGGGTGCTGGGGATCAAACTCCTAGTCTGGTGCTTACATGGCAAGTACTTTACCAACTAAGGCATCTTCTCAGTCATGGATATTTTAAAGAAGATTTAAGACTTGCGATCTAGTGATTTGGGATGAATGTAATTAGCATCATGGGACTATATATATATCACTTAACATGATGCTTGTCTCATAGTGAGCATTAAATATATTTAATATTCATGTGTCAGTGTCTTAGTTAGGGTTACTATTGCTGTGATAAAACATCATGACCAAAAGCCACTTGGGGAGGAAAGGGTTTTATTTTCTTAATTTACACTTACACATTGCAGTCCATCATTGCACACTGAACACATTAATCAGGAACCTGAAGGCAGGAAAGAATGCAGAAGGCCATGGAAGGGTGGTATTTACTGGCTTTCTTCTCATGGCTTGCTCAACCTGCTTTCTGATGCCATCCAGGACCACTGACCAGGGCTGGCCCCTGTGGCTCCTCTTCCAAGATGACTGTAGCCTGAGTCAAGCTGACATAAAAACCAGCCAGCACAGTCAGCATCAGAATTATTTGTTTGTGATGAAGCTTGAAACCTTACTTTGCATTTTATCTCTCAATTAAGGACCACATACCCAGGAATGACAACCTCCCACAATGGTCCTGGGCCTTCCCCATTAATCATTGATTAAAAAAAAAATGCTCTAGGACAGGCTCCAAGGCCAATTTTGAAACCTTGTCTCAAAAACCAAAGTAAATAATAAACAAATATATATTTAAAAGTGCTCTACAAATTTGCCAAAGGCAATGTGGATGAAAGCACTTCCTCAATTGGAGCTCTTCTTCACATGATGTGAAATAAGGACGGAGTGCAGAATCAACAGATTATTGTACGACTGTGCCTTTGTACACACAACATACTCAAACAGGAAGAAAACACCCTAAACTGTATCTACAGTGACCATTGCCTTTTTTCCTGGACCTTTTACATGAATCCTAAGACTGCTTTGATGGTGGCCAGTGTGCTGTTTTCTTAAGCTCTCACTTAGAATTTTGTTTTTTCAGCTGACTGGATTTGTCTTGGGCACCCTGGTGGTAGAAAGTGACATTCTGTTCCCCATTTAAGGCATTTCAGTCACTATAGAGAGAACAGCTGAGATTTTCATGTGTCCCTTCCTTAAATCCAACCATCCCGCCTTGCTTCATGCAAACTCTGTGAGGACAGCCTGCTCTGCAGCTTGTTTTTATCAAACAAGCTTTTGAGTCTTCCAGAACGGGAGGATTCTGTTGGAAGCATCGACACTTTGAATCACAGTTTCAAAGGCAAATGACAAATACAGATCTCAGCCAGGCAATTTGTAAGGCTGGATGGCTGACACAAATCCAGGAAATAGCAGAAATACAACCAAAACAAAGACAAAGGATCGGTCAAGTGCCTCAGGGAACCTGAAGTAACACAGTGCAACTTGTCAGGGAGCAGAAGCTAGCCGTGGAATTGCTCGGATGAGTCAAGCAACCTCAGTTGACACATGCTTCCAGGACCCTGAGAGGAGTCAGGATGATCTTGTGATAGTCTGAACAGAAATGTTCCCATAGGCTTAGGTACTTGACTACTTGGTCCCCAGTTGCTCTTGAGTTTCTATTGCTTTGATAAAACATCATGAGCAAAAGCCACTTGGGGAGGAAAGGGTTTTTATCTTAAAGTTTCACATCACAGTTTATCATCAAAGTCAGGGCAAGGACTCAAGATAGTAACCTAGAGGCAGAAACTGATACAGAAGCCATGAAGGAATGCTGCTCACTGGCTTGCTCACCTTGCTTGCTTAGCCTGCTTTTACACCCCAAGACCATCTGCCCAGGGGTGGAACCACTCACACTGAGCTGGATTCTCCTACTTCTATCACTAGTTAAGAAAATGCCCTACAGGCTTGCCCACACCCTGATCTTAGGGAGGCATTTTCTCAATCAAGTTCCTTTTCCTCCAATGACTCTTACTTATGTCAAAGTGACATAAAAACTAGCCAGCAGAGTGATGCTGTTTGGGGAGGTTGTGTGACTTTTAAAATGTGTTATTTTTTTTTTAAGTTAAAAAATTCTTAATTTTTTATTCCTGGTGCCACTGCCACAATTTACAGACCAATACACCTGATGGCCTTTCATTGAAAAGAAAAAGACAAAGCTACAACAGATAAAAGACCTCAGGAATGCACATCTAATTGACACTAATTGCATTAATCAATAGCTGCACTTTTTGCAAACTGTGGCTGTGACAGTCCTGAACAAGAAGGGTTTTCTGTTTAAGCTGCAGTAACTTTTCTGATTATGGATCCTCTTTCCTTCTGTGACAGATTTTTACAGTTCCTCAAAGTAACCTGCAGTTTTCCTGACAACTCCTCGCTCTCTCTCCTGCTAAGAACTGTAGCTTTTTCTGCTGTTTTTTCTTTTTTTTTAAAACCTTCTGCTACCATATCCACCACTTCCTCCTCCAGATCCATAGCCACCACCATAGGGACTGCCTGAGTTTCTTCACCAAAACTGCCCCCTTTCATGGGTCCATAATTTGATTGCTGTTGTCCACTATAATTTCCAAAGTCATTATAGTTTCCACCACCACCATAGTTACCTCCTCCAAAATTTCCTCCTTCGTTGTAACCATCATATCCTCCTCCTCCACCACCATATCTACCACCTTGGTTTCCATATCCTCGTCCACCTCCACCATCACCTCCAATCTACTGTAACCAGGACCACCACCATAGTTGTCACCATCACCTCCAAATCCATTAGATCCACCATCACCACCTCCATAACTACCTCTCTGCCACCACCTCCACCAGCATAGCCTCCTCTTCCACCAAAGTTTCCTCCATGACCAAAATTACCTCCACCACCTCTGAAGTTTCCTCCATGACCCATAAAGTTACCAGACCCAACTCCATGACCTCTCTGTGATCCATCAGAGTGCATCTCTTATTTAGAAAGGGCCTTTTTCACTTCACAATTATGCCCATTAATACTTCTGAACAACAATTTTATCAACTGTGTCATGATCATCGAAAGTCACAAAAGCAAATCCTTTCTTTTTTCCACTCTGCTTGTCTTCCATAAATTCTATGATTTCAATCTTGCCATACCTTTCAAAGTAGTCTCTCAGATTATATTCTTCTGTATCTTCTTTAGTACCATCAACAAAAATTTTCTTCACTGTTAAATGGGCACCAGGCTTCACAGACTCCTCTAGAATCCTTTGATTCTACCACATGCCCATCAACTTTGTGTGGCTGAGCAAACATTGCTGCATCCAACTCTTCAACACAAGAGTAGGCCACAAAACCAAAGCTCCTGGAACATTTTGTTTGGAGATTTCTCATTACCACACAGTCTGTGTGACCCATTTCTTAAAATGTTCTCTTAAGCTATCAACTGTAATTTCAAAGCTCAGATCACCAATAAACAGCTTCCTCAACTATTCTGGATCCTTTGGATCATGGCCCTCCATTTTGAGACCGGACTCACCTCTTCCAACTCGAGTTCAATATTGGACCGAGAGCAAAACATGTGTCTTTAGTGGACGTAGTATTTTACTGAAGCTGAGTATTGTGTTTCTGGTCTTGTACCATGTGATGGTTTAAATGAGAATGATCCTCATAGGTCCATGAATTTGAATGACTGGTCCGCTGGGAGGGGCACTATTTGAAATGATTAGGGGGTGTGACCTTGTTGAAGGAAGTGTATCACTGGGGGCAGCCTTTCAGGTTTCAAAAATCCATAACAAGCCCAGAGTTTCTTCCTTTAGATAAGAATGTAGTTCTCAGTTTATGGCTCCAATGTCTGCCTGCAGACTGACCACCATGCTTCCTGCTGTGATGTTAATGGACTAAACCTCTGAAACTATAAGCAAGCCCCAATTAGATGCTTTGGTTATGGCATCTCTTCACAGCAATAGAACACTGACCAAGACACTCAGCTTCCTGTTCACTCTATGTTTTATGGTTGAGGATGTGAGCTCTCAACTTCCTGTTCTGGTCACCATGCCTGCCACTTGCTGCTGTAACTTACTGACATAATGGATTCTTTTTCTGGAACTATAAACCAAACAACAACAAGAAACAACACACCCTTTTCCTTCCACAAACTGCTTTGGTCATGTGGTTCATTACAGCAACAGAAAAATAATGAGTGTAGCAGGCCTGGACAAGCAGGTGCCAAAGCTCTTCAAACGTGCTTGGTCTCCCTCAGGAAAGCAGTTCTACACAAAGGCTGGTTAGTTTTAGTAACACAACACATACAAATTCCCATGGTTCCTCGAATGCATTTTATGACCCTTTTCTTTATAGAAAAAAATTTAAACTAGGTCTCATATGGTCAAGGTTGACCTTGAATTCGTCTTGTAGGCTTGGGTGACCTTCAATTCCTAATTCTCCACCTCAGCAGTGCTGGAATTTCAAGAATGCACCACTTCTGCTTTTTGTGATAGGAGGAATTGAACCCAGAGCTTCTGTGCTCTTCCAACTGAGCCACGTCTTCAGCTAAATGATCTGTTTTCCCTCATCAGTCACATAAACACGATTGGCCCATGTTGAGCTTCTAGCTTCAGAATGTATCTGTGCCTCCCACTGGAGCCATGTTGCTGACAGGCTGCAGTTATATTACATCTATTCTACTCATAGAGTTACACACAGCACCTACACTGCTATAGTACCTAGCAGATGCTCATTCCATGCTTGATGAGTGAACAAACATACAAACAAGTGTATGCTTGCACTTTGCCAGGTATTCTGTGTGCTTACGGATTCATTCACAGTCTTCTTCACAATCCCATGAGATGAGCACTTATTATTGTTTCTGTTTTACAATTGAGGAAATTGTTTCCCTACCAAGTTAATTGATTTTGTGAAGGGTACATGGCAGAGGCCACAAACCTAAGCACTCTGGCTCCTAAGTCCACCTCTGATACCGAGTTCTTCATCATTAGCCTTTGAAGTTCAAATCCACCTTTGCAGCTTTCTCTTACTTACCTTGCCTTTTGTTTCCTATAGCAGTTTGTACAGAAGCCTAAATGCAAAGGAAAGTCACTGCTTTGTCCTGTTTTCTGGACAGGAGTCTATGTAACCCAGGTTGATTTGAAATTCTTGATCATCTGACTTATCTTTCTTAATACTAGGATTTCAGTGGTAAACCACCTTGCCTCCTTTCAGTTTGCTGTTTTTTACTATCTTTTTTAGCGTTATAATTAAAAATTTTAAATTTATTCTTCTCTCATACAATACATTCTGACCACAGCTTCCCCTCCCTCCACCCCTCCCCCACCTACTCTCCACTCACTGCCTCCCTCCAACCTTGGCTCTCTCCCTGTAAAAACATTGTAACTTTTAAAATGTAAATTTATTCATTTTATGTTTAGTGTTTTGCCTGTATGTAAGTATGTGCTTTGCATGCCTGCATAGATCGGAAAGTGTTCAGTTTCCTGGGACTGAAGTTAGAGATAGCTGTGAGCCACCGTGTGGGCGTGGGGAACCGAACCTGCCTCCTCTGCTAGACAGTCAGCGCTCTAACTGCTGAGCCACCTTTCTCGCTCCAGTGTGCTCTTTTAAAAACACTCATTAAGCAAAAATATTCTTATTGCTTAATCCAAAGGACCTTGAATTAATTTAGCTGTTGCAAAAAGCTAAGGCCAGGAATGGAAATAAGACTTTAAAGAAAACTATTAAATTTACATTTCCTTCCAATAGATGGTAAATCATTACAGTATTTTCACAAAAACTTATACTCTGGCTGGAGAGATGGTTCAGAGGTTAAGAGCATGGCTATTCTTCCAGAGGTCCTAAATTCAATTCTCAGCAACCACATAGTGGCCCACAACCATTTGTAATGAGATCTGATGCTCTCTTTTGGCCTGCAGGCATACATGCAGGCAGAACACTGTATATATAATGAATAAATAAATCTTTTTAAAAAGGAGCATACTACCTTGTACAGAAATGATTCATTTAAAAAATTTCATATGGCATAAAACATTAATTTTTCTTTTCTTTATTTTTCTTTCTTTTCCCAGAAAACGGTTTTTGAAGAAATAGGAATGAAAAAGTAGTATTGCCCAGGCCATAAAAATTGTAAATGTCCTTTAACCTTTAAATTTCTAATCCAGGTCTCTATATCTTTGGGTTTAAGGGGGAAGACAATGATACCCCCTCTTGCTAAATTGCTAAATCACCTCAGGCTTTAAGGAATTTTTCCCAATGTCTACACAGAATAGCTGAGCAACAGGGCCTTTCCAAGGGTGGTCTCCATCCCCAAGAGAACATCTTCTCTAATCCATGATCAGGTTCCTTTTTCAACAACCCCTGATATTCGAGCTTCTCTTTTGACATTCCTTCTCTCTCCCTGATTTTGTTTTTGTGAGAAAGGGTTTCTCTATGCAACCCTGGCTGTCCTGGAACTTGCTCTGTAAACCAGGCTGGCCTCAAACTTAGAGATCTGCCTGCCTCTCATTTCTGGGGTCTGGGCTTAAAGGTGTGCACCATCACACATTCCCTGGGTTCCTTTTTTAATGTAACATTAAAATTGCAAAAATTGAAGTCCATGGGATATTAAACTAAAAAAAAAAATTAAGAGAACACAAAGTTGGTGACTAAGGAGGAGGGGATAAATGCAGGAGGAACTAAGGGGAGGAGTCAAGGGTGCATATGATCAAAATACACTGAATGAAATGCCCAAACCTCTCCTATTTTTTTTTAGTTAAAAAAATTAAATACTTCACCTACCAGCAAGATGGCCCAACGAGTAAAGGCACTTGACATCTACCCTAATGATCTACATTTGTTCTCTTCACCCACATGCTGAACGGTGTTAACCTCCACAAGTTGTTCTTTGACCTACAGATACATGCAAGGGCAAACACAAGTATGAACACCCCCCCCACACACATGTAATTTTAAAAAGTTTAAATTAAATACCTCAATGCTGGAGAACTAGCTTAGCAAGTAAGAACATGGTCCAAGCATGAGGAGCTGAGTTCAGTTCCCTGACACTAGCTGCAAGAGCTGGGCTTGACTGTAAGTTCCTATACATAACACCAGCATAATGAGTGGAGAAGAAGAGAATGGGGTGTGAAGGCTACCATCCGAGCTTTGGATTCAAATATGTGCAAATGCATATACACACAAGCACATATAACACCTGCATAAGACGTAAAAAGGAAAATACTTTCAAAGCACGTTTTGTGTAACAACTTTCAGCAAAATAAAACCCATCTTGGACGTAAGCTTCGTAAGATACAGGATATTCTAGGGAAAGGTAGAAGCAGGGAAGCTTGTTCAGCTCAGGAAGCCAACAACTCAAAAGCTTCAGGAAGTCTGTGAAATTGGCAAGATTCACTAGCCCTCTCCATCCTCAAGGACTGCTTAGACAGCCAGAGCTGCCTACATGAGTCTCAGACCAGTTAAGCTACTTGGAAGAGACATGACCAGCTGAGCTGCCTGGGAGATTCACAGAAAAGCAGAGCTCCCTGGAAGGAGCAGGGACCAGCCAAACTGCCTGGAAGAAGCTTCCAGCAACTGAGCTATCCGGAAAAGGTCCTCTGAAGCCTGTTGAGCTGCCCGCAGGATGTGCAGTGTACTGCAGGTTTCTAGACTTCATGAGCCATCTCCTACATCTCCCATGCTGGGGTGTGTTTTACTGATACAGCTGTGTCTGAGTCATTTCTGCTCAGGAAGTAACCCCTCATCCATATTCATGTAAGAAACCATAGTAAAGCTCACTGGTTCACCAACTTGGATTTTGGTGGTGTTTGTACTTTGTTTTGTTGTTGGCTCCTTTCTGGGTGTTTTAAGTAGTTTTTGGACCAGACTTCCGGGCCTAGAGGAGAAGTTTGATGGGCAGTTGGGCAGTCCAGCAGTCCCACAGACCCACAGACCTGCAGTCACACAGAAGCACACAGATGCTTATGTTAATTTTATCCTGATGGGCCTAGAGCCTAGGCATATAACTTGCTAGCTCTTTAGTCTTAAACTAACCCATCTTTCTTATCCTCTTCAGCCATGCTCTTGGTACCTTTTCTCATAGCATTTCCTCTGTGTCTCCTGGTAGCTCCGGTGACTCTGTGGCATCTGTCTCTGTTCTGAGATGTTACCAGAGTTTTTTTTTAGTCTGGTAGCCCTGCCCACACTTCCTGTCTGCCTTCAGCCAATCAGATTTTTATTAAACCCGTAGGCAGGATAATTACTTAAAATGTAACACACAATCCCACTACATCTGGGTGAATATTTGTTCACATTTCCCTAGAAATGCATTACGCAACAATACATAACCTCAATAGTAAGAATTCTATCACAATTCACAAGCTCTATGCTGGCTGATGTCAATCCACAAAGTTCTAAAAGGAGACTCATAGCAATAAAATGAAAATACTGCTCTTTATTTTCCAAGACTCTTGTGGAAGTATACTTATAATATCTATTAAGCTCACACTTAATAGATATTACATAGATATTTTACCTAAAAACCATATAGTATAGGTAGAGAACACTATTAACACCACTCACAAAAGGTCATGATCATGAAAGAACAGAATTATTGAATCTCATTCTATACAGGTTCTGTTCTATATAGGTCAAAAAACAAATTAAGTTTACCAGTCTGTGTATATTACTTTATTTGATTTAAGTTGTTTTCTTTTAATAGTCCCAGGTGAGAACACTGTCTGCCACCAGACACAGAATCCCAGAGAAACCTTTCTCTCATTAAAGGAAAACATGTTTGTGTGACTTCAGTACTTTTGAAGAAATGTAGAAGAATTTCTACACTAACAACAAACTCTTCAAATCCCCAGACTAATTTCCATTGAATTATCACACTATCGATGGAGTAAGCATGGACCCTATAGGTCAGTTCAGCCCTCCAAGACGTACATAGATCACTGCTATGGTTTGGACTCTCATTGTTTTCCAAGTCTGTGTATTGGAGGCTTGGGTTTCTGCTTGTGGTACTATTGGAACCTTTAGGGGGTGGGGCCTTGTGATGGAAGGAAGTTGACTGGGAAGTAACTGTGAAAAGATATCAGGACCCTGACTCTCTTTCTCCTCTGACCCTCCCTCACTCCCCCAGCCACATGTCCGGGGGGGGGCAGTTTTGCTCCCCCTCACACTTCTCACTGTGCCAATGTCCTCCTGCACAGGCCGAAGAACAGCAGAACCAAACAGCCATGGACTAAAATGCCCTAACCAAGACCCCAAACAGATTGTTCCTCCATGTATGTTACTTCAAGAATTATGTCAGAACAAGGAAGTCTAGAAGTCTGAGTAGTAAAGGTTAGCTGATGAAGTTATTGGCCACTGGTGACTGAACTCAGTCTCTAGTCTGTCTCTCCTCCCTTAATATTAGGAGCCAGCCCGAGAGTTCCGATCCTTTAATCACACAGTTGGTTCCTCTGTCAACTGGACCCATCTTAAAGCTACCTGGACTTCAGCCACATGCTAGCTCATTAATATACAAAAGACACTTATTACAATGAGGATTGTAAGGCCCTTGAAAGCCCTTGTGTCTGGCACTGGAAAATGAGGCCAAATATTTCAGCAGAGCATGCTCCTATCACACATCACTATGGAAATTACGAGGTTTTTAGGAGCTTTGTGGTAGGAGCAAGGTTTGGAGACTTAATACCTTGTTGTATTACATAATACCTTTAACCAAATAAACCTCTCTTTTTAAAAGATTTGTTTGGGCTTTAATTATGTATATGAGTGTATGTGTTGGTGTGTGGGTATGTGCATATGAGTGCAGGTGGTTGCAGAGGCCAGAAAATGGTATCAGATCTCCTGTAGCTGGAGTTACAAGTAGTTGTGAGCTGTTTAACACTGGTGCTGGGTACTGAACTCCAGTGTAGTACCTGTTCTTAACAACTGAGCCATCTCTTCATCCCTAAATCTCATATTTCTGGGTTTTTGTTTGTTTGTTTGTTTGTTTGTTTGTTTTATCCTAAGTACTTTCTCCTTGTCTCCCACATGTCCACAATATCACTTTAGGTGCGTGTGATGGCTCACCTTGATTGTCAGCTTGATCATATCTGGAATCAATTAATCCACAAGCTGCTTGGCACTCCTGTAAGGAATTTTCTTTATCAGGTTATTGAAACAGGAAGACCTCACTAGATGTTGGTGGCATATTCTGATGGCAGCCCAGACAAAAGGACATAGAAGAAGGAAACCTTCTATCTATCTATCTATCTATCTATCTATCTACCTACCTACCTATCCATCTATCTATCTATCTACCTATCTATCTGTCTATCTATCTATCTATCTATCTATCTATCTATCTATCTATCTATCTATCTTTACCTGATTGTCCTCACTCTTGCTGGCAACTCCATCCATCCTGTTGCTCTGCTGTTTCTTCAACAATCTTAGAACTCAATGTGGATTTCTGAGGACTGAAGATCAGCAGCTCTCCAGAAACCCTCCAGGCCTCCAGTGTCAGAAATGGACTGCTCAGACCTCCAGGCTGAACCACTATAGGATTCTTAGTTAGACTACCCGACCTGCATACTGGAAGTCCTCCTGGGATATAGTCATTCTCTTCTTTCTATTCCTTAGAGGCTCTAATGAGCATTTTCTTTCCATGTTGTTTATATTTGGTCAGCTTTCCAAAACCCACTACTGTAACCAGACCTCACCCAGCTTGTGCCACCCAGACTGTCACCTCTAAAAGGCCCTCTAGCTTTGTCATCAGTGTGTGACTCTTGAACTCCTTCCCCGAGCCAATATGCTCTGCAGGATATAGTCACTGTGTTACAGTTGCATCTCCCACGTGTCTTCAGAAGCGGACTGTGTGTGGTGCTCCTGGTCTTACTGGCTTGAAGCAGCTGTTGGTCCCTCACCTTAGTCTCCAATCAAGAGCTTGGTGAGTTCTTTCTCCTGATGTAGGCTCTTGGATAAACCTGATGCTTTGGGAGCTTATTTATTTATTTGTTGTTGTTATTTTGGTTTGGTTTTTGTTTTTTGAGATGGGCTTTCTCTGCAGCTTTAGAGCCTGTCCTGGAACTCACAGAGATCCTTCTGTCTCTGCCTCCTGAATGCTGGGATCAAAGGCATATGCCATGACTGCCAGCTGGGAACTTATTTGTATAGAAGAGACAGCATTCATTCAATTTAAGGAACAAATAGTTCTGATCTTCTAAAGTCTTCTATCTGGAGAAAATAAAAAGTTGGACCTCTTTATAGTTAATTTATTGATGTTATTATGGTCTAGCTATCAAAACTATAAAGATCAGTGTGAAAAAACAAAATTGCCACCTCATCTTATCTTACCTGTATGGATACAAATGTCCTAAACAAGATGAAAGGAGACATCATAAATTTGATTAATATATTTACTAGATTAATGAATCAAAAGCCAAAGTCTACCTGCATAGCTGCAGAAAATGAATTTGTGAAATATATATTCATTCATGTTAAAAAAGACAAAACAAAAAAACCTTAGCAGCTGGGCTATGACCCAGCTGGTAGAGTGCTTACCTAGAATCCCAAATGTCTGCATTTGATCCCCAGCACCTATGAAAGTCAGCCATGGAAGTGCATACCCACAGCACCTGTGTTTGGGGGGAGAGGTAGAAAGATCAGGAGTTCAAAATCAACTTCAGCTAAATAAATAGGTCAACCTTGGCTACATGAGCCATGGTCTCCAAACAACAACAGCAACATCAAAACAAACAATTCTCAGACCTGAACTTACAAATATTCAGTAAAGCAGGAATAGCAGAGAACTTCCCTCCAGAGAAAAGTTAATTCCTAATATTGACAGGTTTCAAATATTTTCTTCAAGATCAAACCACACACATCCGTCGTCATTTCTATTAGCATTCTCCCAAAGTTCCTAGACAGAGAAGAGAAAAAGAGAAGGGAAGAAACATAATGCTTTCTGAAGAATCTACAGAAAACTTATGAGCATAAAATGTATATAAGTTGATGAATATAAATTCAGTGCACTAATACCAGTTATTATTTTATGTACAAGACAATTTAATTTAAAAGATGTATTTTTGAAGGTAGCATACAAATTCAATCCCAGCGCTTGGGAGGCAGAGGCTGGTGTATCTCTGTGAATTTTTAATGAATATGGTCTGTGTACGGTATTGGTCCAGCCAGGGCTACAAACTGAGGGGGAGGAAAGGCAGGAGAGAGAGAGAGAGAGAGAGAGAGAGAGAGAGAGAGAGAGAGAGAGAGAGAGAGAGAGAGAGAGAGAGAGAGAATACTTTTGAAAATGATATCAGGGTGTGGTGGCACTTGCCTATAATCCCAGACTTGGATTCCAGGCAATCTGGGTTATGTAGTGAGTTCCAGACCATCTTGGAATATTTAGTAAATGATGTCTCAAAACAAACAAGCATGCCAAAAACTAACAACAGTAACTGGGAAATTTACCTAGTAGAGGAGACCTGACCACCAAGGTGGCTTTCCCAGCATGAGGTTTATCCATCTCACTCCAGTGTCTTTATCCTGGCAGTGTCTCCGATTATAAGAAACCCAACTCCAAAATCTGTGAATGTCTGGAAATAAAATTTATTAATTTTTTTCTTTTTTTAAGATAAAGAAGCCAAGCTAGGAGGTAGTTGTACATGCCCTTAATACCAGCACTCAGGAGGCAGAGACAGTTTTGAGGCCAGCTTGGTCTACAGAGTGAGTTCCAGGACGGCTAGAGCTGTTACACAGAGAAACCCTGTCTCAAAAAAAAAAAAAAAAAAAAAAAAAAAAAAAAAAAAAAAAAAAAAAAAAAAAAAAAAAAAAAAAAAAAAAAAAAAAAAAAAAAAAAAAAAAAAAAAAAAAAAAAAAAAAAAAAAAAAAATCAAAAAAAGAAAAAGTCATTCATAGCCACAGCAGCGGCAGTATAGAATAACAAGGAAGAAATACTACAAAATGAGCAAGCTCTACACAAAAGCATTTTAAATGCCATGGATTAGCAAAAAGATCAAATTTTTCATGGATGGAAAACAACATATTAATGGTGTCTAAATTGATCAATTTGTTCGACTCAGGGTCTCAAAGGGTCTTCCTTTGCTCTTCCCTACCTAGAGACTGACAAACTCAGATTCCTGATGGAGTAGTGGCCCACACCTATATAATTCCCTCGCTGAGAGGTAGACGCAGGAGGATCAGGGTTTCAAGGTTATTATTGTCATCTACTTAGAGAATTCAAGACCAGCCTGGGCTACCTGAGACCCTGTTAAAAACAAACTCACCCCCTTAAAAAATAATCAAACAAAAATAACAAGTAACCTAAAATTTCCAGAGGAAGAATATTTGTTTGAAAATGTGAAAGTCAGGCTTGAGATGGCTCAGTGGTTAAGAGCACTGACTGTTCTTCCGGAGGACCTGAGTTCGATTCCCAGCATCCACATGGCAGCTAACAACTGTCTGTAATTCCAAGATCTGACACTCTTATACAGTTATATATGCAAAACATTAATTCACATAAAATAAAAATAAATATTTTTTTAAAGAAAAGAAAATGTGGAAGTCATGTGACTAAACAAGAAGGGTTTCAGTGGAATTGTGGGAGACAGGGATATGACGTCATAGACGTAAGGGAGAAGAGGCATCATCAACCTCTGCTCTACTGACATGTGAGATAAAGATGCTTTCTGGATGATTTTCCTTATCATTGCTCAAGATATGTGATTTAGCACTTTGTATCATAACGAGAAACGACTGAACAGGGAGAAAAATATTCATAAATGTGGTATCAAAGTATTTGAATTAAAAGCAGATAAGAAACAGTTCCGGCGGACTGGAGAGATGGCTCAGCACCGTCTGCTCTTCCAAAGGACCCGGGTTCAATTCCCAGCACCCACATGGCAGCTAACAACTGTCTGTAGTTCCAGTTCCAGGCAAACACCAAGGCAAATAAATAAATAAATAAATAAATAAAAAGTGTTAAAAAGAAAGAAAGAAAGAAAGAAACAGTTCCAGCTTTTTGACATAAAGAACATTCTGAATCCTTTGAAGTCATTCTACAAAATAGATAAATGTTAATAGTAAGACCGACTATTCAGAATCAAACATTTTTACTAAGCACATGGTACAATCAAGTATGCTGCAGTTTTATTTACTTTATTGAGACAAAACCTAAGACGAATATATATAGTATTTGTTTATCACTTTTACCAATGAGGAAGTTGAAGCTTCTTGATTTTAATTAGCGCCACAAGTGTTAGCTCTGATTCAAATTAACCCTAAGTGCTGATCATGCACAGACTGCAGTCTAGCAGCCTTCCTGCAGACACTTCTGCATGCTGGGCTCCTACAGAGATGTGACAGCAGACAGGATAAGGGACAGTCTGCCTCACTGCCCTCTTTAGACACTTGCTTCATTATTTCCCATTTGGAATCACTACGTTTTCTCCCATATTTAAAATCCTTAGCATTGCCAATGAAAGTGCTATTTTCACATACTAACTACTGCCTGAAAACAAAAGGTCCTTTGGGAATAAATCTGCTCTATTCAGGACAAATCCTAGCAAGCTGTGTTTAAGGTTATTTATACTTTCTCTATTTATATTTACTTGTAGGTCACAAACAACTGTACATATGCTCACATTGCAATCTGCTTGGGAATACAAAGTATGTTTTGTACTATTTTAAAATCTTTTTTTTTTATTTTCTCAAGACCTTGGTACTCAAAAATGGTGCCCAACAGAGGAACATCTGTCTGTTCATAGGAAAGCGTTATTGACAGCCCAGACTCTTACTGTATGCTCTCCTATCTGGGTCATGAAGACCTCCCGGGAGTAAGAACTTCGTTGTCATGAAATGTTGACAGGAAAACCTTCCTTCCATTTTTAACACCAGCACGGAGAGTATATACTCAATTGCTAAGCTAGTTAGCCTTTATGTACCTGTGCCATGCAGGAGATTCTGATGACTGGGGGCACAGAGGTACTTTCCTGAAGTCACCTCCAATGAGAACATGCTATATCCATTTTGAAAATATTTTATTGGAATTCATTTGGAAATCTGAAACTGAAAATAAAAACTCTTTGACTTTATTTCTTTTAAAAAATGCCTTTTGAAGATGAATTAACTTTATTCTATTTGTCTGTGTACCCTGCTGGCATGTATGTTTGTATACTGTGTGCATGCAAACACATGCAAACACTTTGTGGTCTGTCTGGTGCCCACAGAGGCCAGTCTGATACTAAGTGAACCTGGGATCTGACCCCAACTCTCAAGAACAATGAGTGCTCCTGAGTGCTCCTCGCCACAATGCAATCCTCTAACCCCCTAATTGCTATTTCTTTCTTTATTTTTTAAAATATTATTTATTTATTTGTTTTGGTGTTTGCCTGGAACTGGGAACTGGAACTACAGACAGTTGTGAGCTGCCATGTGGGTGCTGGGAATTGAACCCTGGTCCTCTGGAAGAGCAGTCAGTGCTCTTTAACCGCTGAGCCATCTCTCCAGCCCCACTTTCCTTATTTTTTTAAGACTTTATTTATTGTGTCTACAGTGTTCTGTCTGCATGTATGTCTTCAGCCCAGAAAGGGTGCCAGATCTTATTACAGATGGTTGTGAGCCACCATGTGGTTGCTGGGAATTGAACTCAGGGACCTCTGAAGAATTTACCCAGTGTTTTTAACCTCTGAGCCACCTCTCCAGCCCTTTATTTTTGTTTTTTAAGACAAGATTTCTCTGTGTAGTACTGACTGTCCTGGAACTTGCTCTGTAGACCAGGCTGGCCTCAAACTCACAAAGATCCATTCGCCTCTGCTTCCTGAATGCTGTGATCAAAGATGTACACCATGAATGCCCAGCTCCTAATTATTCTTCTATTTTGGGTTTTTACAAATTGGGTCTCCTGCAGAACAGGCTAGCCTTGCACTCACTATGCAGCTAAACCACTGCTTTAAAGCATTTACGTTTCTATTTAAGAAGAGTGTAGCAGAAGATACTAGCACAACTGTACACGTTAGTTTTATTTCATGGTTTATTTGACAAAAATATCATTGAGTTTGAAGAGTTTTATTAAGGGCCTTTTCTGACCCATTAATTGAAGGTTGTTCTCCCTGACCACCATGATAGGGTCTCACTATGTAACTCTAACTGTTCCACAACTCAATCTGTAGCCCAGGCTGACCTCCATGTCACAAAGTTCTACCTGCTTCCCCAGTGCTGGAATTAACAGTGTGCGCCACCAGCACCCAGGTCTATTTTCTGAAGCACCTCTCACAATCCCTGTATAGAAATCCTTTTCTCTTCTGCTTCCTTTCCTGTCATGAACATTGAAGCCTCAGCCTCTAGGCAAGTGATCCAGCTGCATCCAGCTCAGTTTCCTCCATTTTAAATAGCCTAACACCCACAGGTCCTGACTTGTCTGTGGTTCTGCCTCTGACAGAACAGATCTTGTCAGAGATACTGTCCCCGTGATACTGCAGTTTGCTTAGTGTTTCTTTGTACTGGATTTTCATGACCCTTGACTACCAGGTAATGGACTATCAGGAAATGAACAAACTGTAGGCACAGAGAATGAACAGAAAGCAGGACATATTAATAACTACCATGTGTATGTGTGTATGCATATGCATGTGTGTTTTGTTTGAAAAGGTATCCTCTGAAATTCATCTGGAAAAAATAAAACTGAAAATGTGAACAAGTTAAAAATTCTTTAAAAATATTATGCTTAATTAACCAGTTAAAAACTTTGGAAACAACAGGTGTGGTGGTACACACCTTTGATGTCATCACTCAGGAGGCAGAGGCAGGTGGATCTCTGTAAGTTCCAGATCCACATAACAAGAACCAGGACATAGAGAAACCCTGTCTCAACAAACAAAACAAAAACCTAACAAAAAATAAAGTACAAGAAAAGAAATGATTCTCCTTCCTCAGCCTCCTTATTGCTGGGATTATAGGCTCAATCCAAAAGGTTTACCTTGACCTGCCTGCAATAGTCTAGGCAGCAAACCCTACTGTGGCCCAGCCAGAGCAGTATGTATGCTTGACACACAAATATCTCCACTTATCACCATTCTGTGGTCACTTCATTTCCAACCACTTCTGCTCATGGTTTATTTACTTCCCTTTTAGCTTTTTTCAACATTGGTATTTTCTAGCTTTAATCAGGGATGGGATTCAGACAGGATGCTGGGGTCAGACTTCAATCTCACATTACAACTGCAGAACCACAGTGTCAGGAGAGGACTCTGGAGATCCATATCGTTGATCAGCATCCTTGATGACTTAGCATCAGGTCATACTGCTTGAGGAGGAACCTGAGATGTGCAGAGGATGTCAATCACAACCCAAGCACTGTATTGTAGGGTTGTATTATTTTTCTAGTGGGTGGACAAATGACCACATACACACTTACTGGCTTGCAACAATAGATAATTCTTGTCACAGTCTCTGTGAGTCATGACTCCATATCCCACAAACACTTATGTAAGGACACTAACATAGAGAACACTGGCTTCTTACTGCTGTAATGGAAAGCTATCCTATTCTCTCAGAGATCACCCACAGTTCCTGCTCCATGATCCCCTCCTTCTGGTCTGCTATTGTGGAGCCTTACATTATGGACACAGTCACAACAGTGACGTTTGTCACATTTTTCAGTTCTGCCATGTATCAGTCAGGGTTCTCTAAAGGATCAGAATTAATAGAATGAATGTATATATTAAAAACTTGCTTACAGGACAGGGTCTGGTAGTTGAACAATGGCTGTCTTATGTAGAAAGGCTAAGAACCCATATTTATTCAGCTTAGGAGGGTGGACATCTGACAAGAGAATCCTGGAGGGTTCCTGGAGAGCTGTTGGGCTTCAGTCCATGTTGGAATCCTAAGGAAGTGGGATTTAATACTGCCAGTCACAGGGCAGATGACCTTTTGAAGGAGAACGAGGGAGCACAGCAAAAGGCACTTTCCTTCTTCCTCTTTCTCTTCCTCTTCATATGGGATGCCACCAGATGACATGGCCCAGATTCAGAGTGGGTCTTTCTGCTTCAAATAATCTATCTAATCAAGAAAACCTCTGACAGGAGTGTCCAACAGCTTGAGTTTCAGTTGGCTCCATATGTGGTCAAGTTGACAGCCAAAATTAGCCACGTCATATTGATTGGAGTTAAGTCACAGGTTCTGTCCATACAGGAGGAGAAGGAGATGCACAGGTCTATCATTGGCTTTATCCATAATTCATAAAGGCATGGAGGCTTACAGTAATTTTTTTGTGGATGTCCCAAGGTGGGGGAGGATGTAGAAGGAGAACACATTTCTTACTTCCAAGGACTGAAGGAAATATTCCTTCTACCCCAATCTATACAACATCTCTCCTTAAACAAGAACAAAAGAGTTTGTATGCATATGTGTTGGGGGCCTGGAGGTAGAGAACAGTTTTCTCTCTCTGATATGTGGGTTCCATGGATAAAACTCAGATTGTCAGACTTGGTGACAAGCATTTTTATCCATTAAGCCATCTTGCCAGTCCTGCCTTTACCTTTTAATCACTATGCCCTGCTCTAAGCCAAAGACCTGTACACATCTGTCACAAATGATCATAAAGATTTATGTTGCATAGACCATCTGCTCTTTGTTGCAACTGCACATATGACAATATAGCACACAATCAGCCTAGCCAAAAACAAGTGAGCACACCCATGCCCAAGCTAACATTATCGATAGACACTGACGTGAGAATTGCATGTAAATTTCACATCACACATTATTACTGGTATGGTGACTTTCACAACCACTTAAAAGAGGCAGAAACAAAAACAGAACAAAAAACCCATTCTTACCTCACAAGGCACACAAAAACAGATGGTGGGCTTGATGAGGACTTCAGGCCACAGCTGTCCAACCCCACTCTCAGTGGACAACTGCAGCACGCGCAGCTGGCATTTACAATTTTCAAAATACTAACAACTGGGCCCAGAGAGATGGCTCAGCCACTAAGAACACAGACTACTCTTCCAGAGGAGCCAGGCTTCATTCCTCACACTCACATGACAGCTCACAACCATCCGCAACTCCAGTCCCAGGGGATCCGATACCCACTTCTGTCCTCTGCAGGCACTGAATATATGTGGTACACCGATATACACATAGGCAAAACATACATGTGAAAATAAAAATGAAAACAATTAAATAAAATAACAATAGCTTAGGAGTTATAATGACAGATGCTTCACAAAGCTGCTCTCTGAAGTGTGAACGTGATGCCTCGGGGTCACTAAGTGGAAATCCCGACAAGTGATAAGTGCAATGGTGGCCATAGGTGTGAGTGTGTGTCTATTATAGCTGGGCTTGAAGGCATTAACAGGAGTCTAGTGTTTTATATTAAGCTGTAACTGGACCTAAGCTGGCTGGAGGCACCTTGGGAAATGAACTTCCTCATGGAAGCATGTACAGCAAACATTTTATCTACTGAAATCTTCTCAGTGCCATCAAATCTTTTGTGATTGAGGCTTGATTGTGATCAAGACCTCTGTTATGAAGTTAACAACACAGACACTGTAGTGCTGAACAAAACAGAGAATATCTCTTCTCTCAGAGTTAAAAGCTTTTTGGTGAGATATGGAGCTAATTAATAGCCACCTAGATATTAGATGATGCTAAGTACTATGGAGAAGAATAAAATTACAGGTCTTGAAGGGACAGGGAGAATTTACTATTGGTAAGATGTCAAGAAATATGAAAATGACCTTGAGTAGATGCCTGAAGGACATGGGATGGGAAGCCAGACAGTGGCTAAGAACATGTTGGGATTTGGCATTAGTATATACAAAGGTTCTGAAGTAAGAGCCTACTTAGGCTGGCTAGGGATCATCAGGAAGACTAAGCAGAATGGGCACAATGAACATGCATGGATTATCTGAGCCCCTATTGCAAGGGGTTCTGTTTCTGAATGGGGTATAGTTTTGAAGGGCTCTGAGCAGAAAAATGACATTGCCTAGTGTCTTAATTACTTTTCTATTGCATTGATCAAATACCACAACAAAGGCAACTTACAGAAGGAAGAGTTTAATTGAGTTTACAATTCCTGAGGGTCAGAGTCCATGAGAGCAGATCCAAAGCATGATGGCAGGGATAGCTAAAACATTTAAAAATCACAAATAGAAAGTACAGTGGGACTGGAACAGATCTTTTGAAATCCCTGAAGTCTGCCCCAAGTGATACAACTCCTCCAACAAGACCACATCTCCCAATTCATGGCAAACAGTTCCATCAACTGGAGACCAAATAGTCAAACATAGAGCCCTTGGGGGCCATTCTTATTCAAATCAACACACTTGGCCTGCAAATTCACCAGTGGGAAAGGAGAACTGGGCCATAACATGGAGATCTGTTATTGTTTGTGGGCTCAAAGATTTCTTGCTGTGGGTTCTGGATCGGTGGATAGAAACCTGTTGCATGATTTTTCTTCCAGGTGTAAATTTATCATAGTAAGCGTGGAGTCTTTAATTGGGCACTGACATTCCAAAGCAAGAGACCCATGACAGCAAGCTTCAAAGTTAGCAGGGTAGCTAGCAGAGGAAGACAGATGAAGGTCTGACACCACATAGGTGACATCCACAGGCTGGATGGACACAGATCTAGCTGTCAGAATCCCTTTACAAGGTGCTGAGCTGTGCTAGTTCTGGTGACCTTTGACTTGTGAGTCACTGCATGCTTGTAAAAGGTTCTAAAGGTTAGTCATGGGCAGGATCTTATCAAATTCAACTCCAGCTCCAACAAAAATTTCCCATCGTTGTCTGTGTTTGTGTTACAATTTGAGAATTTCAGTCTCCACAGGGTCACACATACAGCTATGTTATTACTAAGTGAAACTGCATAGGTACATTTTTTACATGGCCTTTAAGAGGTGGTTGGTAACTTGTCCCCAGAACTGCTATGAAGCTTTGTGTGAAATTACCTTATTCTTGCTTTCAAAAATATTTTCTTTTAAAAACTTAAAAATTTATGTGTATGAGTGTTTTGTCTGCATGTATATCTGTGTACTACATGTGTATTTGGCACCTGAGGAGGCCAGAGGAGGGCATTGGATCCCCTAGAACTAAAGTTATAGATGGTTGTTGCCATGTTCATCTGGGAATCAAAGCAGGATTCTCGGGAAGAGCAGCCAGTGCTCCCCAAAGCTGAGCCATCTCTTCAGCTCCTCTTTCTTCTTTAAAATTTTTTATTACACTTACCTGTTTATTATTGTTATTATTTAGACCTTTCTTATGTATATGAGCATTTGCCTGAATATATGTCTGTGTACACACATGTGCCTACTGCTCACAGAGGTCAGAAGAGTTATGAGTCACCATGTGGATGCTGGGACCCAAACCCTGGTCCTCTGTAACAGTGACAAGTGTTCTTAGCCATGAATACACCTCTCCAGCTTATTATTATTGTTTCTGTTGTTATTATTAATTACTCCTCCCCCTCTGTGTGTGTGCAAGAGCATAGACACAAATATGGAAGTCAAAGGACAACTTTCTAGAACGTTCCTTCCTTCTACCATATGGTTCCTAGGGATCAAACTCAGGTTGTAAAATTTGGTAGCAAGTGCCTTTATCTGTGGAGCCATTTTGCTAGCACTTTAATTTTTTTTAAGATTATATTTGTTTTTATTTAATGTGTATTTAACTGCATGTGTATCTGTGCACAATGTTCATGCACCAGGAAGGTCAGAAGAGGGTGTTGGACCCCCTAGGACTGGAGTTACAGGTGATTGTGAGCCACCATGTGGGTGCTGGGAGTCCAACCTGGGTCCTCCACAAAAGCAGCCTGTTTTCTTAACTGCTGAGTCATCTCTCCAGCCCTCACTGAGCCACCTTTAATACATTTTGTTTTACATTTATCGTGTGTATTTGCAAGCATGTACAGCACATGTGTAGAGGTCACAGGACAATTTGTAGAAGTCAGTGCTTCCATTCCATTATGTGAGTCCCTGGGATGAAGTTTCAAATTTGGTCATCCAGTTTGGCTTGCCTTTGCTACTCTTTTTTTTATTTTAGCTTCACATGGAGCCACTTCTCAATTGCATTGAGTTTTTGTAATTCTGCCTCAGTTCAAGCTGACCACCAAGGAGTTAAATTGCTTTGACTTATGTTCTGGATGCTGGGAGCTGAATGGTTTTTTAGTTTAGTTTTGTTTTGTTTTTTTGTCTGTTTGTTTTGGTATAGGCAGGATCCTGTAGACCTGAGTTTAGATTCTCCAGGATCCAATAAAAAGGCAGGCATGGTGGCATGTGTCTGGAGAGGCTGACCCAGGAGCATTTCAAAGGGAGCTGAGTTTGGACTGCTGAGCACTTGGATAGAATACAGTCAGTGTGTACAGGACATGTGCTGTCAGCTCAGGCTAATGAGTCATGTGCCATTTGGATGACATTAATTTGGAGGAGGAGACCAAACTTCTGGACATGAGATGATTTGGGCCAAGGAACACTGACTGGCAGGATCTTTTTAGTTCTGCACCACTTCTGTTTTGAATCAGGTCCTTCTTCATACTTGTGTCTGATTACTGCTTTTGACAGTCTGAGGATTATTAGGTTAATATTTTTCTTCCCTTCTCATTTGTTTTGCTTGCCTTTGTTCATCATTGCTCTCAGCATGCAAGTCACATGAGCTCCTGCATCGTTAGGGGCTTGCTACTTTTAACTTGCATTTGTTGTTACTCAATAATAGGAGGCTGCACTGAAACTTTGTGCAGTCCTATGTGCCTTGTGTTAGAGTGGTGTGCCCACGTGTGCGTGTGCGTGTGCGTGTGCGTGTGTGTGTGTGTGTGTGTGTGTGTGGTGTGTGTGTTCATATACGTGTGGAGGGAGCCAATTTTGTGTGTCTTCCTCAACTTCAGCAAAATGACTTTTAGTGGAGCTGAGGTCTTTTGCTTATAGACAGGGATCTTTAAAGTCCCACCTGGCCTTGAACCCAATATGTACTTAAACTTCTAATTGGGCAATTTACCTGATGAGCCAAACCTAGCACAACCTTGAACTTCTGATTCTCCTGCTTCTACCTCCAGGGTTTTGAAATTTTCTGTCATGCTCAGTTTTTTACAGTGCAGGAAACTGGACCCAGTACTTTGACCTTTTATTTATTTATTTATTTTTACATTTATTACTTATTTATTATTATTTTTTGTGTGAGTTTGGGGGTGCATGTGGAAGCCAGAGAACAACCTGTGAACGTTGCTTCTCTCCTATCACGTGGACAATGGAAATGTCATCAGGTCTGGTAGGAGACTGTCTTTATCCACTGAAGCCCTCTGCCTTAGATTTTGAAAGGACTTTTCAACTAGACTGGGTCACTAGAGAGCTCCAAGGATTCTCTAGCCCTAACCCTAATCCAGGGTGCCTTTTATGAGGTGTCTGCACAATAGACACCTTACCTACTGAACATCTCCCTATCCTTCTTTCCTACAGAAACAGGTTCTTAGGTAGCCCAGGTTGGCCTCAAACTCAATATGAAGCTGAGGACCATCTTTACCTGCATGTTTATTTTTACATGCCTTGCTGTTTTGCCTGCATGTATATTTGTGTGAGGGTGCCAGATCCCCTGGAACTGGAGTAACAGATAGTTGTGAGCAGCTTCATGAGTGATGGGAATTGAACTCGGGTCCTCTGAGAGAACAGCCAGTGCTCTTAACTGTGGAACCATCTCTCCAGCCCCTTGATAATCTTGAAGTTCTATTCCCTTGTCTCCTCTTGCATTCTGAAATTATAAGTATGTGTCATTATGCCTGGTTTATGCAGAACTGTGGGTCAAATCTAGGCAGCTTTGTACATGCTCAGCAAGCACTCTGACAGCTGAGCTCCAGGCCCAGCTCCATCTTTGCTTATTATACTCTGTACTGCTGTGCAATATTCATGTCAGAATGACACCTGTCACCCACCCCTCCATATTTAGTCACTCACACACCCCTGATCCAGTCACGAAGCATGAACTGAGTCCACCTTGTGAAAAATAGTTTCTGTCTCAAAGAGCTCAATCCATTTGTGAGTTTCTTCTTTGACATCACATTGTGGTCTTGGCTGCTAGTGGACCTGAGCCCTAGAGCTAAGCTGTCCAATATGGCATCCACTGACCACAGGCAGCTATTAAGGGTTAGGGTGAGTGTGATAGATCTGTCAGTTCCAATTCATGGGAGGCCAGGCATATAGCAATGTAATGTAAACATTTTTTTTTTTGATATGTAATCTGAGAGTAAGCACTGCATATGTGTGAAATGTCTTGGAGATAATAATCTTCACAGGATGACTGCATTTCAAAAACCTTTCACACTCTTTATTCTTTATGTGTGTTCATGTATGTATGCACACATGTGAGTGTACATGTAGAGGCCAGCTCAGCCCTGGGTGTCATTCCAGACTTTTTTTTTTTTTTTTTTTAGACAAGCACTCCAAGTTGTAGTAAAAAGTTCCTGGCCCATACTAGCCCTAAGATCTGGACCCACCTGTAGCTGCTTAGTTCTGTACAGCCCTGAGGTCTGGACTAGCACTCCCAAAGTCCCACAGAAACACATAGAAGCATACATTAATTTCATGCTGATAGGCCTATGGCTCAGTCATATAACTTGATTAACTCTTAACTCCTAAACTAACCCATGGTTAGCCAAGTGGCCTAGTACTTTTTCTCAGACCAGTACCCTGGCCTCTTTCCTCTGTGTCTGTTGGAATCTCTGCCTGACTCTTCCTCTTCCCAGAGTTTTCTTAATCTGATAGCCCTGTCCACACTTCCTTGACTTTTGGCCAATCAGTGTTTTATTAAATCAATAGGAGGGACAAATATTTACAATGTACCAGGACATGATCCCACAGTAGGAAGTACGTCAGTGAGACCCAGGGATACACCTGTTTCCTCCTCCCCATCACTGAGATTAGGCACTGGGATTAAAACTATACCACAAAACCTGGCTCCTCCCCCACCCCAAGTTTCTGAGGACTGAACTGAATCATATTCCCATCCCCCACCTCCCTTATTTTCAATCATTAACTTTCTAGAAGTGAGCGGCTTGGTACAGTGATTTTCCTACATATAGAAAGTGTGAAGCGTGTGAGTGTAACTTGGAAGAATTGAAGTTACATTCTGTGTGGTCACATGTACCCACCCTTACATAGGCACAAAGCCCAAATAAACTCTAATTAAATATCAGAACCCTCTGGGATATTTATAACCAACCGAGTCAGTTAATTGTGAAACAGAAATACAAAGGCCATGATTAGTTTTTAAGTAGAAACTCTAGAATTTAAGAACGTAAACTCATTTTTATGATATTTATATATAATAAATGTTATTATATAACATTTGACTCCTGACTTTGATAATTTTGCTTCTGAAAGAGACTGGGTTGCTTTAATGCTTACCTCAGACTAGAAGCTATTTGCTAGGCTAGATATTTTATTGACATGAAGGTGGCTTGGCTGTGATCCATCTTTATGGTTAGATGTTATTTGAGGAATATAGTGGTAAAAATAAATTAATTATCTGTCATAGAATTTTATGATTTTTTTTAAAGACAGAAAAAGGTCTGGCATCTGAAATTACAAAGCATTAATTTTCATAAATTTTTAATGTGAGATTATATATATATATATATATACACATACACATATATGTATATATATTAGGGACTAATGATATAGCTGAGTTGGTAGCATGCTTAGTCAGAATATATGAAGCCCTAGTTTCTACCATTTCTTAAATCAAAGGTTGCAGTGGAGAGCAGAAATTTTCACCTTAACCTTTGGGTGTGTCCTCTGGCATGTGTTGTTTTGGTGAACACATATGGCCTCTGGGCATTGGTATTTGGGGTGTGGCAGAGGACCATCAGCTTAAGATTCAGGGTATACACAAGTACATCCTGCTCTTGGATGGTGAAGAAGAAAAGGTCAGATATCTATGTGAATGGCATGGATTAGCCTACTCCCTTTCGGTGACTCTGAATTTTGTATTACTCTGTGTAAGTAAGTTGCTCAATAACTCAATCCTTTTAGTAAATAATTCTTCTCTCAGTTATCTGTTATTGTCTTGCATTATCTGGTGCCCAATGTGGGGCACAAACCCAGGACCATCAAATTAAGAGTCTCATGCTCTTCTCTCACATTAAAGGATGGTGGCACATGCTTAAAACCCTATACTTTGGGGGTAGAAGAAGAGGAATCAGAAGTTCAAGGTCATCCTGAACTACACAGTAAGTTAAAGGCCAGTCTGGGACATGATAAACTCTTTTTTTTTTTCTTTTATGTGCATTGGTGGTTTGCTTGCAGATATGTCTGTGTGAAGGTCTTGGATCATCTAGAAGTGGAGTGAGAGACAGTTGTGAGCTGCCATGTGGGTGCTGGGAATTGAACCCCTGGTCCTCTGAAAGAGCAGTCAGTGCTCTCAACCACTGAGCCATCTCTCCAGCCCTGATAAACTCTGTCTAAAAGAAAAAAAAATATGCACTACAAGTACTCAATATGACTGGGCCAGTATCTGAATGTAAAGCAGTCTTAGGATCTAAGTATGTACCTAATTCATGATAGTTCAAAGTCATCTGTAGATACTGAGGCTGCCACAGGAAAAGCTCTGAGAATGTCACAGAACTATACAAGTAAGTTAAGGAAAGGTTAGAATATGATAAATAGTCTAGTAATTATATTTTAAGATGCTACCACATTTCAAGACGTCAAATTGAAGGTGTGAGCACAGTATTTATGTCTCTTCTAGTGAAGAAGACATGCTTTCAAGAGAGACATTTGATTGACATGTGCTTAGTTGCTAAGCAAAGCTTGTGACATTTTCAAACATGATGCATAAGATTAATGATAACCACATCTCTATTTAATTAGCCAGATAAAGTCTCATGCTGTATTTTAATTTAATTAATTTCACAATACAGAGTCTCATGTAGTCCAGGCTGTATTTGAACTTGATACATATTTGCAAATTACTTGCTATGTCCAGGATTACAAGTGTGAATGACCATATCCAGGTTTTTATGAAGTGCTAGGGATCAAACACAGGGCATTGGACATACAAGACAAGCATTCTACTGGCTACATTCCCAGCTCTTGCCCAGGTATTTTGACTTGCCCCACTTTGAGCTTTCTGTGTCCACTCCTCCCCAGTCATTTGCTGTCTCATCCTTGGCTTTGTTACCATTCTTTACATCATGGACACTAGAGTCAGCTGTGTTACATGCTCCTCAGCTGGTAAAAGCAAGGTGGGGGGGAGCGTGGGCATCACATTCGAAGACAATAGTGCTTAAACTTAGACCTGAACCTAATCAGTGCTGTATTTTTGTTTTGAGTTTTGACAAACCCATTCTTAACTATATATTCCTCCCATGTGTAAAACAGAAACACCATCTCTAATTATCCATAATTATTTTGGGCTCAAGTATTGCTATTATTATTATTTGTGTGCGTGATGGTTGGGGGAAAACTTGTGGGGGCAGTTCTCTCTTTCCACTATGTGGGTTCTGGGGTTGAAATTTAGGTAGTCTTAGTGGCAGGTGCCTTGGTGGACTGAGCCATCTTGCTGGCTCATGGACCCAGGTATTGATAATGTCTGAAGCGAGAAAACCTCAACAGGAGTTACTGGCATGATATGACCAGCACAGTCACTGGTAGACAAGTTCAACAATGTAGCCATATGGAGGTAATATGAGTCTTTCCCAGGGCTGTGTTTAATCATTCTCTTATGGGCTTGGGAGAGTGACTTCTTGAAGGATGTCAGAGGGAAGGATTCGTGATGGAATTGTTTGCTTGGACCCGTGATCGTGATCGTAGGTGGGACTGAGAGCAGTCAGATGGGAGGCAACACCATGCCTCCTGTGACCTAGAACGGCAAAGTCAAGGATAATGTGCAGGATTCTGAGAAGCCAAGGAACTTCTTTGCTTTGTTTATTATCTTAAAAAGGGAGGAAGGATGATCCCCAGAGCCAGCTTTAAGTGCTCAAGTTCTTCTGGGGCTCACAGGCTCTTTAATGGGCTCAGAAATCCTGCATATTGTGAAAAATCCCGCCAAAATGGATCTCTGTATAAGTGTCGGACAAATTCAGGCAGTTTGTTATTCTTGGAAGACAACGGTACACATTTATTTAGGAACCGCATCTTATAAGACAGAAACGAGCTCCAGTCACTTCTCTAGACTTGGTCCACATCGTTGTTAAACATCTTAGAGTTTGCTTATCACCCACTCTCTATGGACTTGGGGGTGTGTCAGTGCCTGAGCTACCTAGTGATAGAATATCCTAGAACAGATTTCCTCTCTGAGCATTCGGACTGTATTTTTCAGAGGGCCGTGTTAAGTTGCTTAGATTGAAGAATTTCCAAGAAACAAAAGTATTTGTACTGCGGTTTTTAAGTCCTACTTATTTAAACAAGTGGGTCACCAAGAAACTTTAAGGTAAATAGTGGCCTCAAGAGGAAGTACCAGGGCGTCCAAGCGTCTCCAACCTCTCTCGGGAGCAGCCAATTAATCTCTGCAACAGAACAGCGCCGCCCGGCCTTGCACCGGAGCCAGGCACTTAGGACAGAAAGCTTGCCTTGCTGCAGACAGAAAAGAGACTTGGTTTGGAGCTTCGTCCGCAGTGGGTTCCCTATCCTCCCCGGGGCATCGATGGCTGCTGGGCTCTAGAGGCGTCCTGGAGCCAAAACTGCTTTCTCCCAGGGAGGGGATTAAAAGTCACAAAGAAAGGGAGGGGACTTCGGAGAAGCCCTTGGGGCGTGGGTGGGGCGTCCCTGAGTGGGCCTCCCTCCGCAGCTCTCCAGCAAGTGGGCTGGAGGAGGACTCGCCCTGCCCAGCGCCGGCCCAAGCACAACGCCGCGGGCTGCGATGCGCATCGCTGTGCGGTGAACCAAGCGGCCGCTGGAGCAGCGGCAGAGGCCTCCCGGGCGCCCCGCCCTGCGCCTCCTCCTGCCGCCTGCGCGCGGTGCTGTGCGCCCGGCCTGCCGCTGCTCCTCCTCCCTGCCTCGCGGTCCCGTCCTCGGAGTCCCCACTGAGCGGGAGCGCCACACGGCCAGGGGCCGCCGCCGAGCGCGCCAGGACGCCAAGACGCCGAACAGGTGGCCCGAGGCTGCAGGCGCCCAGACGGGGGACAGACGAGGCCAGGCGAAGGCGGCCGGGCTGGACATGGTAGCCGGGTGGCTCCGTGCCGCCGCCTGCTCGCCCCCCTAGCCGCCGGCGCGCCGGCGCAGCGGCCCCACCGCGCCCTGCGTACTGTCGCCCGGCCCAGCGCCGCTCCGGCCACGGGCAGCGAGGGACGGCGGCATGAAAGTGACCGTGTGCTTCGGGAGGACCCGGGTGGTCGTGCCGTGCGGAGACGGCCGCATGAAAGTTTTCAGCCTCATCCAGCAGGCAGTGACCCGCTACCGGAAGGCCGTGGCCAAGGTGAGTGGCCTGGGGCGCGCGGCGGGGAGCGGACGGGGAAGGCGCGGGGATCAATATGGCGCTTCCTGGAGACGGAGGAGGGAGACCGGGAGGCGGGGATAGGGAAAGTGCGGCCGCCGGGCTGCCTCGTCGGCGCCCCCAGCCCGGACCTGCGGCCGCAAAGTTCTCAGCGCGCTCGGGCTGGGCCGCGATAGCCACCCGCCCTGTCCCTGGACACTGCCTGGGTCCTCCGGGTTTAGGAGTGGGTGGCTTGGCGTCCGGCGCCCGCACCGGGCGAGGCGGAGTGCGGAACGCGGGAGGAGCGGCGTAGCCTGGCGGGGTGCCTCTGCCCGGTCGACCGCGGGCCCTGGCAATCCAGCTCCAGGCCTCTCCCCTAGCAGGCAGGCCTGCCGCCGAGGGTTGGCCACGGAACTTTGGGGGTGTGGAAAGAGTTGGGTGATCGCATACACGCGGGAGCCGCAACCGGGCCGCGGACCTTGTGTGTTCTTGCGGGATCTCTGGGTCGCGCAGGCAGCCCTGGTTGGATCGACCCGGCTAGTGGACTACGGTGGGGGCGATGGGGTGGCTCCTGTGTTTGGCTTCTCGGAACATCTCAGTCTGTACTCGCTTCTGGAGTCAGCTCCCTCCTGAGCTCCACTCTTAGCTCTCTGGATGTGCTCCGGTGCAGAGCCGGGGCTGCACAGGGCCTGGGGTCGGAGGAGCATCACTTCCCTGTTTTTCTTCTGGAGTAGAAACATTGTCTCCCTTAAACCGCATTCCTCCATAATGGACAGAAGTGGAAGGGCGTTTTTGTTAGACTGTTTTACGCTCTGTGTTTGACAACAGCCCACGCTGAAGTTTTGCTCTAGCACCTGAGGATATTTCCTTTGTACGAGAGTGGAATGTGTTCCCTTTGGTATTTCCCGTCTGTTGTCTGTTCAGTCGTGGAGTGGCCTGCCTTCTGTGACTTCCGAACAAGGGGGAAGGTGGCTTTGTCTGCCTAAGTCGCCGAATGCTCATGAGCCACCCTCCATTTTTGTTTGAAATTAAGAAAGGGCAGAACCTTTGTTTTTGTTTTACTCTGTGTTGGAAAAATAACCAAATTGCTGGTTTGAAGAAACTTTGGGGGTGGGGGTGGTAGGAATCTGATACAGGATAGGAGGTGCTGAGCTCAACAGCTGTAAGTTCTTCCAGTTGGTAGAATTCATTGAAAATCAAACAACGTTTGTGGAAATTGGGCACCTGTTTATCTTGTAAAGCTGACAAGAGGGGAAATCCTCTGCAATATCACACTTAAGTGTTTTAAACATCATTTCTGATTGGAAGTTAGTTGGTGATTTAATGTTGTAAGGGAATAACCAGGTTGTCTTTGTACTCTGCAGACCAACATTGTTATCTGTGGGAGGGGGGTGGAGAAAAAAGAAAAATGGCATAGAAGTATGCCTACTTCCAGAGGAGAAGGCATGATGCTTCTGCCCTATGCTTTGCTGATTTTGTTTGTAAAACTAGCTATGTCTCATCTTGTACACCCTAGGCAATGGTCAAGTTGCCTGTTGGGGGATCACACAGGTAACTGTTTGATTGGCTGAATTATTTTTTTCCATAGAGATTAAGCATTTACTGTCCCAGATCAACTTAAGCACATATTGTGTTGTGGTTGGTAGGCATTGAAAGGCTTCTTTGTAGAAGATGGACCGTGAGAGTCTAAGACAAGATTCCCCAGGTGAAGACAGTTGGGATGTGGCTTGTCTAGACTGTGGGAAGAAGTGTTTCTGGGATGTTGGCTAGATGGAGTTGAGTGTCCCTGTTGATAGATGTGGCCTGTTTTTCACTGTCAGCAGTGGCTGTCCCATATCGAAGGAGTGAGTGGGGAAGAGGTCACAGAAAGCCGGTGTGAGTAACTGGTCATTGTGAGGTGACCAAGTGAGGAAAAGGAAGGGCGGGAGAGGGATTGCTGGAGATAAGAAAGTCAAGGATGATCCACTGGTTTCCATAAAACCTAGTTTAGGAGGTGTGTGTATATGTGTGTGTGTGTAGGGATCAGAGGTCACTGTTGGGCGTCTTTCTCAGTCTTTCTGCATTTTCTTTTTACAGACAAAGTCTTACTGAACCAGGAATTCAAGGCCAGGCAGGGCTACATTCCCTCCCCCCCAATAAATTTTGCGGAATTTGGAGTTTAACCATTGGGTCACAAGTTGACTCATAAATGTTTAAAGGGTTGGTTTTGGTAGGTGACACAGCTTTATTCCAAAACTTGGAGGCAGAAGCAGGCCAATCTCTGTGAATTCAAGGGTTGCCTCATCTATAGAGTGATCTTCAGGCCACCCAAGGCTACATTGTGAGATCCCCTTCCCCAAGTCTCCAAACAAACCAAAACCAAAAACCAACCAAACAAGGGCTGTCTCAGCAGCTAAGTGCACTGGGTGCTCTTCCAGAGGACCTGGGCTGGATTCTCAGAAACCTCATGGTGGCTTGCAACTCCAGTCCCTGGGGAGCTAATGCCCTTCTGGTCTCAGCAAGCACTACATGAATGTGTACCCATACATGCAGACAAAACATATACACACATGAAGGAGACATATTAACTTAAATGTTACTTCATCCGTTTGTTATTTTTCCTCTTGGATGGTTAGGTAATGACTGAGATTAATCTTTACCCTTTTCCACTTCTGCTGTCCTGAGTAAGGTCATCCAGGAACAAACACACCAACACTGTTAGTATTGCAACTTCAGTTCTCTTCTTTCCTCTGCTTAATAAGACACGATAGATCCTGTATGAAGAACTGGGTAGCCAGGTAGTGGTAGAATCTTGCTTAGGTTGCTAGGTGACATGAGATGTGATGAGCTCCCACCTGTTGGGGATAAATGTGGGCAGGCAGAGCATGTTCAGTGTCTGAAAACCCATGAAGCAGAAGGAAAAGAGCTGGGAAAAAAAATAGCCAAGTTTTCTGGGCACTTAGCATTTGTGGTATGGTAGGGCAAATTTTCTGGCATTCTGTTTGTGTTATTTGAGCTGTTTTCTCTGTAGGTTGAACAAATCGATTTCTGGCCAGGAAAATGCCATGTCTTAGCACCAGAAATGTTTTTAAGAAGCCGGTGTTAGACTGCTTACCCTTAGTCATATGCAATATCTATCTATCTATCTATCTATCTATCTATCTATCTATCTATCTATCTATTAGTTTTGAGACAAGGTTTCTCTGTGTAATAGCTCAGGCTGTCCTGGAACTCCCTCTGTATACCATGCCGTCTTTAAACTCACAGAGATCTACTTGCCTCTGCCTCCTGAGTTCTGCTGGGACTGAAGGCTTGAGCCACCACCACCATATGTAATCTATACTTCTACACTAGTGTAAAAACATTTTTGTAGGTATGAATGGTGATGGGTTAAAGTGGCTGTTTGTCCTCATTTACTCACCACCATCAAGACCCTGTTTGAGTAGATACTGTGCTAGATATTGAGAACCAGGTTATGTGATGCCTCTACTGAGTTAATCGAACTGGAGGGCCATTTGTATCCCTGTGTGTGCTTAGAGACTTACCATTTCTGGTATGCATAGAACCTTAGCTTTAAGCATGGGGTTTATTGAAGGAAAGCTGTGTACTAAGAGTTGCATTCTGGACTTCATAAAAAGAGCCACCATTATTCAGTGTGTGTGTGTGTGTGTGTGTGTGTGTGTTGTAGTCATTGGGGTTCACAGTGGGCCTCGTGGGAGGAATGGCTAGCCATGTGTAGGGCCCTGCTTTCTGACTGAGTAGCTGAGTGACATCAGAGAGAACCTGCCTTGCATTGAGAGAGTTTTGGGTTTGCAGGTGTCTTAGTGTGTGAACCTGGAGAGTGTATTGCCATCCCAAAAATATGAGGAAATGCACTGTGGGAACAGAAACATTGAGGTTTTGGAAGGCCTATGTTAGGATCAGGTTGTGGAGGACAGGAAATGCCAGGGAGGGACTCTGGGATGTCATGTGGTTTGGTAACAGAAAAGACAGGACAAGTAGTGGTTGGATGAGCTTGGCTTAGTTAGAAAGAAAAGCTCCTGTAGACAGGAGAAGGAGCTGAAGAGTGGTGGGCTGGAACCCCTTGATTCCCCTCCCTTCTCCTTATAGTCTTGTCTTGGGTGAAAATGTTGGGAACCTGGCTGTATTAGCTGCTTAACCTTGGGCAAGCTAACCCCCAGTTTCTTCACTTCACTTTGCAAGAATGACGTACGTGTTGAGCATCATGAATATGAATTCTTCTGAACTAGATCTAGGCTTTAGAAGCTGCTTAGTGGGGCTGGAGAGATGGCTCAGTGGTTAAGAGCACCGGCTGCTCTTCCAGAGGACCCGGGTTCGATTCCCAGCACCCACATGGCAGCTAACAACTGTCTGTAGTTCCAGTTCCAGGCAAACACCAAGGCAAATAAATAAATAAATAAAGTTTTTTTTTTTTTTTTTTTTTTTTTTTTTTTTTTTTTTTTAAAAAAAAAAAAGAAGAAGAAGCTGCTTAGTAAAGATTGAGCCACATACATTTCATCTGCAGAACAGCCTCAGCTTTTCTCTATCCCATAGTTCCTGCTTGGGTTTTTCTTCTTTTGCTTAGAGTGTAATTTAATTGAGGAGTTGGTTGACTTAAAACCTGCTTATACAATGGTGCAATCGGAGAGGCGGATTAATTCAGTAAGCCCAGGGAGCAGAGGATGCCAAGGCTACTTTAAGTGTTTCAGACTAGCTGGGTCTCTGCTTCTCAAACTAGTCTTTTAAGGGTGACTTAGTAGCAATTTGTTGTTTAAATACAATTTAAAGAGGAGAGCATGTGGGACATACTCACAATCTTGCAGTTCAAGTGCTAGGAGGGAGAGGCAGGAGAATTGGTCACAAATTCCAGGCCAGCTTGGTCCACAAAGTGAGTTCTAGGCTAGTTAGTGTCTCAAAGAACAAAACATAGATAAATAAAACAACTTATGGACAGGAACTTTAAAAGCATGACTTTCTTTTGGGATATTATTAATTACTGAACTTATGAATCATGGTTTTTATGAAATGCCTGCTACTTGGTATGCTTTTCTTTGTGTGTGTGTGTGTGTGTGTGTGTGTGTGTGTATGAATGCATGACATTATTTTGTTACCCAGTTGCAAACTTACTGGAAACTTGATGGAAGTTACATTATAGCAGGCAAAAATAATTTAAAAAGTAAAGTATGAAGTATCTTATTATTTGCAACATTTTCTGTCTTCCAAAGAGGAAAAAGAAACATAGTTAACAGGCTTATTTCCAAATTAAGCTCTCAGAGGTCCAAGTGTCTAGTGACCTCTTGCTTTCTTGTGGGTCTTCTCCAGACTCCATCCCCTTGTTCAGCCCCTCAGATTTCCTGTGCTTTCCAGTGTCTGCTCTGATCTTTCCTGCTTTGGCTTCTTAGAATGCTTACTCCCTCTTTGCAGGCTTCTTTGCCCCTCAGCTCAGGCTAACCCTCACTGGGAGTGGGCTGTGTGTACTTGGCTGTTTGAGGCTCTTTTCTTTGTGCTTCTCTTGAGGACTTCCTGTAGCTCTCGTACCTTGTAGGACTCAAAAGATGTGTAGAATGCATCTGCGATTCTCTTCCAGGTGACATGGCTGATGCAAGTGCCTTACTTGGTCAGCAAATGTTTGCCACATAGCCATCACAACAGATGAGTAAATAGAGCTAGAATAAACACATCACACAAATACCACATGGGAAAGACACTTCTGAGAAGATGATCATTCCCACTCGCCAGTTAGAAGGACCTTAAGGCTTGTGTGTCTGTCATGTAGCACATATAACGTGTAATCAGAACTAACACTGAGAGAGCTTGGACAACCTGGAAGATTCTCTTTCATGTTGGCTATTTCCAAGGAGCTCAGTCTGTCTGTGAGACCAAGTGGAGCTTAGTCCTGGAGTTGGAGCTGGGTCAGGTTCAAGGCATGTGGCCAAAGCGGTGTGGGAATCTGGCCCTGACTATACTTAGGCTCGGTCTAGTGCTTCCATCTCTTTCAGTGTGAATCCTTGGGGCTGGGCCAGAAGTGAATGCAAGTGTTTAGGATTTGAGATTCACAAAATGAATCTGGCTGAGGAGAAGCACTGTTTGGCTTATGGCGGTTTTAATTCCTCATGGATGAATTACTTGTTGGAGGTAATGTTTAAAGTCTCACATGGGCTATTAACCTGCAGATAGAACCTCCATCTGTCCTGGGAGGTTCTTACCATCCTGTGACAGCATTGGATGCGTGCTTGTGACAGTAAACATTCAACAGATCTCTCTTTCTTACACACACACACACATTTTCTCTTTTCAGGTTTGGAAACAAATGAGAAATTAGGCCAGTAGGTTCTTTCCATAGGTTGTTTTCCACTGGGTGGAGTTGGCATTTTAGGTACACACAGCATCCTCCCTCCTCCGTAGCCATCAATTCTACATTCCTATCAAAGCATAGGTCAATAGCAGTAGAGCATGTGGTTGGTATGCTAAATCTTTTTGGTACCTTTGCTATTTGACACAGAAAATAGAATATCAGTTCTATTTGTTTGCTTTTGAGTCCCAGTTTTACTCTGCAGCTCAGGGTGCTTCAAACTTGTGGGGATCTCCTCTGAGTATATATGTGTGTACCACCATGCATTGCTAGAGAATCCATCTATCATTCTTTCTTTCCTTCTTTCTTTCTCTGTCTCTTTCCTCCCTTCCTTCTTCCCTCCTCCCTTTGATAGAGTGTCTATGTAGCTCTTTTTGAAGCTCCCTATGTAAGCCACCTTGACCTTGAACACAGAGCTTTCCCTGCCTCTGCCTCCTAACTACTGGATTAAAGGTCTGCCTCACTGTGCCCGGCCTTAGAGAATTCAATTTTAATGAAAAGAAATGTAATGTTTAGTGATTAGAGGAGGAAAGTGTCCAAGACTTTTTCTCTGTGAACTATTTTTGCTTTAAGAACTTTGGGAGGATTGTGTGAGCATGTGTTTCTTCCACGGGGTTAGGGTTAGGGTTAGGGTTTCTTCCTTGTGTCTGCCTTACATCTTCTGGTGATTTACATCGTTAGGTAATATGCTTGTGCTCAGGATTCAGCTTGTTTGTTTGACTGCTTATCTAGCCTGCACAAGAACAGCTAGTCTCCATTACTACATAGAGCCAGGTTTGAAGAGGCTCATCTGTGATTCCTTCACTTTGAGTTGGGGCAGAGGGATCCGATGGAAGTTCAAGGCCTCTCTGAGCTACATGAGACTGTCAGAACAAAGCTAACAAAACCCAGCACTCTTGCTTCTTCTCTGACTTCTATTGATATCAGCACTTTAAATAAAACTTGAAGCTTCACATTCAAATCTCCTAAGATGTTTATTTTCTTAAACTCTTTGATATGTAGATATGAAAAGTGAAACATTTCCATAAAAACTAAGATATAAATGTTCATCACAGCATTATTCATAATGACACCAAATAGTCCAGACAACTGGTTAACACATTTGGCTTTGGAGAAGGAGGAAGCAGAGTAACTGAGAGAATTGGTTCATTTTTTAAATTCATTGGTTCATTCTTTACTTACTTTGGTTAATTTTTAAAGATTAATGTATTTTATGTACATGAGTGTTTTGCCTTTATGTATATGTATGCACACCCTGTGTGTGTTGGATCCCTTGGAATTGGAGTTACAAGTGTATGAATTCTGGAAACTGAACCCAGGTCCTCTGCAAGAACTTAACCACTGAACTATCTATCTCCGCAGCATATATATTTGTGTGTGTATTTGGGTGTGCAGGTACTCATTGGTGCCAGAGAAGGACTTTGGGTTGCCTGGAGCTAGAGTTATAGGCAGTTGTGAGGTGCCAGTTATAGATTCTGGGAATCAAACTTGGGTCGTCTAGAAAGAACTGCAAAAGCTCTTAACTATGGAGCCATCTCTGTATCCTGGTTATTCTTTTTATGAGTGATTAAGTAGTCTAAATATAGGTGGTTATAATTATCATACAAGAATACTCAAAATAATGAATTGTATATTTTGTGTATGAGAAGGTGCAGAAGTTGGTATAGAGTGTCTGCAGTTGTACTCCACCTTGTTTTTTGAGGCAGAGTACCTAAGTGGACCTGGAGCTCACTGAATTGGCCAGACTGGGATGCTAGTGAGCTCAGGGTCCTCATGATTAGAGGTGTGTGTAGCTAAGCCCTGTTTTCACATGGGTGTGAGGGAACGGCCGGAGGGCCTCATGTTTGTGTGCAAGAACTGAGTTCACTATCTTTCTAACCCCAATTGTATACTTTAAATGGGCGAATTTTATGGTTTATGATTATATCTCAATAAAGATGTTAAAAATAGATTACATAAGCCAGTATGAATAAGATTCCATTTTTAGGTATTTTATAGTTCTGAGAGTACCATAAAACATGTCTTCTTCATGTGTCAGAGGTAACCAAATACCCTAATTGAAAACTATTTTTAGGGATTTAAAATAAAGAAGGAAAAAAAAATATGATGCGGTAAATTAACGCCGCTTTCTTGAACTGGTATAGTTTATCATGCTAATTGTCTGCCTGGGAGGTTCCCACCTGATGTGTCTGCATCCTGTACCTTTGCTGCCATGCCCCCTTGGAAGACTTCTCAGCTATTAACCCATTTCTTCAGCCTTGCTTCCTAGGCTCCCCTCCCCCACCTTTGCTGAAAGGAGGTTGATTGGGATGTCGTGAAGATACCTAATGGAAGAAGAACTTTATGTGTGTTTGCTTTTGGCTCTCAGTAGTGCCCCTTACCCCTTTTTTCCATGCTCATTTTATCATATTTGAGGGCTTGGCAGCTTCAGTTTTAGCCCTTGAGGTTCAACAAGGCTTCCAGTCGCAGGGCTGGTCATCATGCTGCTGGGTTACCAGGCAAGTGTGACATGCGTGGGCTTTGCCAGGGATTTGCAGACAGAACACTGGGTCTCATTCCACTCACCTGTGTGGTAAGAGTCTGTTGCCTCCCTTAGTTGCCATCTTGGACACATGCAGGGTAAATGTAGCTTAGGATGTACTCAGAACTTCCTGTTTCAGGATATGTCTCTTCAAAGATGAATCACATGCTCAGAGATGATTTCTTCAGAATGTTCCCTTTGTGAGTTTTAACTAATATTTGCTACAACTTGGTGCTAAATGGATGCTGTATGTGTCTTTATGTGTATTCATATATGGAGGCAACATTTTTTATGGTATAAGTAGTTTTAGCAATGTCAGAGCAGTAGTTTTTCCCACTTTTTGTGTTCTGCATTCAGATATTGCTGAGTTGAGTTTTGGGCTTGTGTGATTTTTCTGCTTGTTTTTGTTTTGCATCTTTTTAGAATAGAAAATCAGTGTATATTACAAGTGTGGTCCAGAAAAGTCCTTTTTAAAGATTGTCTATACTAAAAATGAATCTTTCTGTATATCTAACAAAATAACTCACTGTTCATCCTGCAAAACAAAAATAATCAGCTCATCAAAATGTGGAGGTATTAACAGATGAAAACCATGAGGCAGAAAGTGCTGGTTTGGCGTAGGTGGTTGATATAATCACTGGCTTTGCGTTTTACTCTGTAATGCTTAAAATAAATGGAAATTGGCAACTCTTGTATGTGTGTGTTTTGATTGTCATTTCTAAGTCCAATATTAAACCTACTTTTTAATGTAAGTTTTTTTCTAGGAAATATTTTCCTATACTACAAAGGCATTTCAGATGTATAATTTATAATTCTGAAACCCAGTGTGCAGCATCATTATGAGTGATGGTGAACAGATTCCTGCTTGGCAGTTTATCCTTTAGCTAAGAGTTCTCTTACAGCCAAGAGGAGAGCCAGAGAGGCCAGGATATGGGTACCTTGTGAAGTGTCGTACAGAATGTGACTAATCACTAAATCCACTGATGCTAGATGCAGGATTTGGGATCTTCACCACTTGGTTGAAGTTCCATCAAAATACAGAGGCTTCATTGTGAGAATGCATCCTGTGGTCTGTTTACTGTGGAAACAGTTGGACCTGTAAACTGGACCATTTTAGTACCAAGTCTTAAAGAATACATTTAATTATGAAGGCACATCCTAAAAGGTTTTTAATTTTTTTCAAGGAAACTTGGAATGCTAGTTAACCGCTAAGCATTCTATGTTGTTAGTTTTATTGTTCATTTTTTATGACCTACTGATGACAACCCAGATGTCTGCAAAACACATCCAGTTTCAGGCAGCTGAAACTGGAAAGTTGAGCAGGAGATGTTTTTTTTTTTGTTAAACAGCCGATATATCAGAGTGACAAAGGACTGAGTATGATCTTGTGTATTTAATGTTCCCAATCTTATTGAGTTGCTGCTAAGAATCAAAGAGAATGATTTTTGTTGTCATTGTTAGAGTGTGTGTTGGGCATTGAACCCAGTGCCACGATGGCCAGGTAACTATTAAAGTGGTATTCAAAACAAAGAAAGGGCTTAGGCACTGTGAGAAGTTGATGGATCTATTACCTGTAATGGTTGCTTGGTTCTGCTAAGGCTGTCACTGATAAGGACCACCCGAATAGACTTCTGCTTCTTCTCACTCTGGTTAGACTAGCCTTGGGGGGGGGGTGTACAATTGGATGAGTTATATAAGCAGCCTTTTTTATAAAATTATTCTAAGAGACGTAAGAGACGTTCACATCACATTGGTCAACTGAAGGCTCCAGAGATGTTCAGAGAGGAAGTTTCCATTTTTGGCTCTGTGTGGCCCCTCATAGCAGCAGCGAGCCTATCTGTGACCGGGGATGCTGTCTTTCTTGGGCTTTTGTGAAGAATAAGTGATTACGGATGTCTCCTTGCCATGAAATAGATGTAATAGATCCTTAGTCCTACTGAATCTTTTTCTTCTTCCTCAGGTTTTAATTATTGGCTAAACTTACTTTTAGTGGCTTGTTTATTATTATAAATATTTTTTTTATTATTTTAATAATTATATTATTATAAATAATATCTGACTTATTATACCAAGTGTTTTTCAAGATGGTCTGCTAAAGAATCACTTTTTCTTCTAGATGTTTTAAAGAAATCCAGGTTTGGCATATAAATCACTGAAAAAGAAGAAAAACAATTCTAAGTCCCACAATGTACAGATGCCCAGTAGGTGCAACAGATCAGAGACATTATTCTGCTCCTTGGACTTTCCTGGTTTCTGGTTTTGATTTTGTACAAAGTAGCTGGAGAGAGCATAGTGGCCGTACACGCTGGGCCTGGACTCTACCATGAGTTACCCAGGCTTCTGGCCTGTGCTGGCTTTTCCTTAATCTTGGCTATTTTCCACAGCAATGGAAGCTGCCATTGCTGTTGTGTCAAAGGAAATTAATATTTTGTCCAAGGTAGCTTTCTGTGATAAAAACACTGACCAAACAAACACCTCTCCACATAAAACAAAGCCCAGAAAAACAAAACCCAAACCAAGACAAAAAGCAAGGTTTATTTTCAGTTTCCAGGTTACAGTTCCTTATCACAGGAAGCACTTTAGGAGTTCAAGGTGTGGTAAGCTTTCCCCAGGTGCTTGATCTTCAAGAGTCCAGAGAAGTCAGGAATATTGACATTCTCTAGCTCCTTTTGCTACGGGACCACTCACTGCTGGCAGGCCCAGGGACAGAGTCAGAAGGTCAGGGCTTACTCAGCTTGTGAGCTTACTTGGGCCTTGTGCAGCTCCAGTCCCTTGTACCTGACCACAGTGGGACCTGAAGAGTCAGCAGCAGGGGTCTGTGTAGGTTTTCAGACTGAAGGGATCTCTAGCCCTGTGGCTCATTCACAGGCAGGTGCTGAAGCACAGACCACAGCAGAGTTTGGCTTACTGGCTTCTCCATGACCTGTTCAACTTGTTTTCTTACCCAATACAGGACCACCTGCCCAGGGGAGGTACTGCTCACAAAAAGGCTGGTCCCTCCCACATCAATCATTAATCAAGAAAGTGCCCCAGACATGCCTACAAGCTAATCTGATGTAGGTAGTTCCTACTGCCAGGTGACTGTAGTTTATGACAACTTGGTAAAAGCTACTCAGCATACAGTTATTTGCTATACTAGAATTCATTTCTTTATTTAATATTTTTAAGATAGTCTCAGAAAGCCCACGTTGGCCTCCAAGTGCCTGTGTAGCTGAGTGTGACCTTCAATTTCTGGTGTTTCTGCCCATATCTCCTCAGTCCGTAGATCACTGCCCGTATCTTCTCAGTCCGTGGATCGATACCATACTTGGTTTATCCTGTGCTGGGACTGGAGCCCAGGGGTCGGAAGTGCACTCTACCAGCTGAACTCTGAAGGCATCAAATCTGGGTTTTCATTTAAAAATCTTTTGAAACTTGGAAAGGAGAGAAATCAGAATTGTGAGTGTAATTTATTTGTAACATGCATGAGACTTCTAAAGATCTCCCGGATTTCTTAACTAATTAGTTCTGAGGCTACTCTGGGGGATAGAAACCACCCATGCTGGAATTGAAATGGGAAAGGAGACATTTTATGACTGTTCCAAGTCATTATGATTATCAAGGCTTCTATCACTTCTGTGCCCATAACCCATTTTTCCTTTTCTATGAACCTCAGGAGGGTGATTTTGAACAGCTACATTAGTATCTAGGAACACAGAACATCTTTTGCTTATATAGTAATTGTAAGGGCTGGCAGATTGATTGACATGCCTTTTTATATTCATGCTATTTATATAGCAAAGAGCTCCCATTGTCAATCATTTCTTGACTTCACCCAAGAATTGACCTATTTATCCTGTGAGAATTAGGGAGTGGTATCTTGAGGGTGTGGTGAGTTCTGGGTAAAGCAAGAGGTGTTGTTAGGTTAGACTTACAACATCTTGGGCACATGGCTTTGTGTTCAAGAGAACCATCTCTTCATATTTATCCTCTCTGGAGCACAGTATTGGCTCCTGCTTCTGGACCTTGGAGGGTGTGTTAATTAAGATACTGCTTCCTTATGGCCTCACATATACTTATGAACTTGCTAAGCAGAGACTGGAGTAGTGAAGCTGCTCAGCTGGGCAATGTTATTTTCACTGTCCCTTTCAGCATTTATTTGTAAACATTGCTGCACAGGAAGTACACTGAAAAGCTTTAGCTTTCTTTTTTTTTAAATCAAAGATGGATTTTTACATATTTCTGCTCTTTATTTTTGTGCTTTGCTGATGAAAAGATGAACAGTGCTTTCAAAAACATTCTAGAATATTCATTGGAAGCCGGGCTTGGTGTTTCAGCATTTGGGAGGCAGAGGCAGTGTGAGGCCAGCCCAATCTGCACAGTGAGCTCTGGGCCAGATGAGGCCATATGATGAGATGAGGGAAGGAAATGTTTGGAAGACCTTTAGACAAGCTGTAATCTGCTCTGATAAGAGCGGTTTGGGTTCCTTCCTCCCACTAATCGGAAGCTGCTTTAATGGACTCAGAGTGTTGGAATTACTACCGAATCTTTGCCCTTGACGTCACAAATATTTTTTGGTCAGAGAGATGGTAGAAAGCTCTCACCAGAGTGCTGTACCTGAGGCATGAGTAACTTGCCTATTGACTTGGGGAGTTTTGAGAAAGGGCTTTTTCACAGGGTACTCATCCTATTTTCTTGGGTCAGATTTACTTCAAGGGCATTTAAGAGAGGTAAGAGAAGACCTTGTAGAGATGCCTGGAAGCAGCAGAGATTGTGGTCATCAGGGGTGGGGTGGTGATGGTGGTATATGCTATGGCTGAGGGCCTTACCAGTGGATGTGCATGTACACCCCACGGAGGGTTGCCGGTGATAAAGTTCTGCCTGCCCCACTGAGGAATCTTGGACTCATGGACAAGGCTGCACAGTGATGCATGCTTGGCTCTCATGCACAGCTCTGATCTTGCAGAGCTTGTACTATGAGTCTCTCCCTTCACAGGACATACTATGTAACCACATACTATATGATACTGCAGTTCTGTAGGAATTCTCCAGAAGAGCATGTTCTCTCATCTGTCTTAAGTTTGCTTAAATGACTTATGGGTTCAGGGATTAGTGGACTTTTGCTGCTGAGGATCAGTTGACTATCAAAAGATGACTTAGCTGTGGACCCTGGGCCAGCAGAAGTTACTTGTTTAGAAATACAGCATCTCGACCCTCTTCCAGAGTCTGCATTTTATGGAGATTGACAAGTCATGCTGGCACAGTTATAACTCAACCATCCCACTGCAGGAATAGTGAGAAGGATTTTAAAGACAAATACCAGAAACCTCATCTCTGAGTCAGGATTGGGTGCCAACAGTTCTACAAAGCCCATGCAGGTTCCCGTGCAACCAGGATGAAGAGCGGCTGATCTGTACCAGTCTGTAGACTCAGGTGATTGGCTCTTGGGATGTGGGGTCCAAGCTGCCTTTCGCTGGGTGTTGTATTGTCCAGTGCACCAATGGGAAATGTCATCTCAAGGGCTGGTCTTTTAATGGTAGTTGCCTACAGTATATTGTCCTACCTGACTTTTTAAGTCACTACATTTTTTTCTGCCTGATAATTATACTGGTTCTTAGTTGTGCAAAGAGTTGATAGCACATGTATTCAATACATCTTTGGTTTTAATTATGAATTCTTTAAAAAAATTTATATAGTATGAGTGTGTGAGTGCACATATGCTCATGCACAAGTGTGTGCATGTTTGGAGATCAGAGGATAGCTTACAGAAGTCAGTTCTCTCTTTTCACCTTATGGGTCCTGTGCATCCAGTCCAAGCCATCACTTTCTGATGTCAGGCACCTTTACCATGCACCTTCCTAATAGCCCCTAGCTATAAACTGTTTTGGTTTACTTCTGTTGTCTTTTTGGAGACACCGTTTTTTTTGTGTAGCCCAAACACACCTCAAACTCTTTATGTGGCTGAGGATGACCTTGAACTCCTCCTGGTCCTTCTGTCCCTTCCCCCATGTGGTGTTAGACCTTGAGTCTTGTGCATGAAAC
>PVIH01001928.1:142562-210358 GCA_004025045.1 Sigmodon hispidus
AAAAAAAAAAAAAAAAAAAAAAAAAAAAAAAAAAAAAAAAAAAAAAAAAAAAAAAAAAAAGCAGGAAAAAAAGCCGGTGGAGGATAGCATAGCCATGTGGTCAGTTTCACTGGGTCCTCTGGGTGTCTGTGATTTATAGACACAGAACAGCTAAGTTTGTTTTGTGGTAAAGCTGGGGAGAAGGCATTGGTGCTGGACTATGTGCTTCTCGTAGACTCTTTTCAACTTGTTTCTGAGTGTACATCTGAGGGCTAGACAGGGCATTACAGAAAAGCCTGGGGACACCTTTTGGCTGGCCATAGAGCATTCCGTTTGCATAATTTTGTACCCTGCATCTTAGGACATTTCTTATCTCTGCCCCAAAGTACCAGGGGCCTGTGAACCACAGAAGAACTCAGATCTGTCCATATCAAGGTCTTGTTCTTTTTGTTAGCATAGCATCCCCTCCCTTCCTGTCCTTCCCCTTCTCTCCCCTCCCCTCCCCTCCTCTGCCTCCCAGTGCTGTGAGTAAATACATGTTGCAGTATGCCTAGCTATTTAATTTTTTGAGCATTTACTTATCTATTCTTTTATCTCTGTGCATATATTTGTGTGGGCAGGCAAGTGCCATGGCAGTATGTGTGGCAGTTGGATGACAACTTGCAGGAATTGGTTCTCTCCTCCTACCATGTGCATTCTGGGTATAAAACCCAGGTCATAGGGCTTCTTGGTAGAAGTTCCTTTTAACTGCTGAGCCATCTCTCCAGCCTGTTTGTATCCTGTTTACATTGGCAAGCTGGGCTCCTGGTACAGCTCTGGGTCTGGTCTGACCCTCCTTCCCTTTAGCTTCTTTCTTCCTTTGATGGCCCACAGTGTGTGTGTGTAGTAAGCCAGGGAGCTGCACTGGACTGCAGTGCTTGCAGCACGCCTATGGAGAGGTGTTTATACAGAGGTACAGATTGCAGTTCTTATTAATAATGAAATAATAAAAATATTATCTTCAAATAGGCTGCAACTGTCAGAACATACTCCAACTGTGGCCCTGGAGAGAGGGCTCAGTGGTTAAGAGCACATCCTGCTTTTTCCAGAGGACCTGAGTTCAGTTTCTAGGACCTACACCAGATAGGTCATAACTACTTGTAACTCTAGATCCAGGGGATCCTATGCTCTCTTCTGGCCAGAGCTCAGCTGAGTTTTTCTGCTGCTCTCCCTCTGTTACTTGAGGGAGTCCTGGCCTGGAAAGTCCAAGATCCAGTGCATATGTCTAGTGTTGGTAGGGGTATCCTTAGCGTGAGCCATGGCAGGCACTGTTAGCTAGAGCACTGTGTGAGGTGGCTCAGCATGCAGGGCCTCAGTTTGTTGTTGGGCATCTTAGGCTGTATCTCAGGATCCTAGAAAGAGTACCAGGTCAGGATGAGGAAGCTGCCATTCTTGAGACTGAGACCCTGAGGTCAGCACAGCAACAGTGTCCTTCTATGTACTCAGTCACCAGGTCTGTGCAGATTCCATACTTCTCAAAATGAGAGGTGTCAAGTAACTTGGCAGCTAGAGTCTGTACTCTGCGCTCTCTCTCTCTCTCTCTCTCTCTCTCTCTCTCTCTCTCTCTCTCTCTCTCTGTATATGCTCTGGAATACTGAATACAGAATCAAGCATTCTTTTAATTGAGATGTGTCATGTTTAAACTTGCCCTTGTTTTGATCTAGGTAAGGGTTGAAAGTATATGTCCTGTTTGTTTGAGGCTGAATAACATAAGTAGTAGTCTGTTTACATATTTCACGAGCCAATAACCTGACAGCTTTCCTAGGCTACATGCTAGAGAGAGATAATAATAATAATAGCTTAGGTTTATGTGGCATCTTTCTCTGAGAGGTTCTAAGTAGCTGAGCCACTTGAGATTCCATTATGGCCATGTCCTGTGAGGTAAGTGATCTACAGTACCCTTCAAGTTCCTGCACAGATGAGGAAAGTGGTGATTTCATCAGCTCACAAGAGAGCAGGGCACGGAGGATTGCTGAGGACTCTGCACCAATCAGCCTGCTCTTTTGAGATGTGGTTGTATGCATGAGGGGTGGGTGGGCACTGACTGGGATATTTACAGTAGACAGCACTGACTAGAATTTCCTTTAAACTTGGCTCCCAGGCTGGCGTATCCTTCAGCAGCTTCCCTTTTATTTGCCTTCTTCTGTCCCCTCCCTTCTGCCCTTCCTCCACCCCTCTGTGGTGTGGGGGCTCACTTTTGCAGGCACCCTCATAAAGCATCTGTAGAGTTCTGCAGCTCTGTCTGCTTCTGTGTGACCTGGTCTGTTGTATTGGTGGCACCCACACATCACTGTAAAGTGTAGGGCTGACATATTTCATGTAGAATCAGGTTCTGAACTGCAGGGCTCATGACTAATGCAGGTGATCATTAAGGAATCGTCCTCCAGGTTTGAGGAGCCCCTTGTAATTTAGCCTGAATGGACAGTAAAGGGGTATGCTTCATGGACGTCATGGAGTTAGTAGCATGTTGGTCATGGGGGCATACTTACTGTATTCATGGAAGGAGTGCTTGACTTGAACATGGTCTTTGAATCATTCATTCATCAATTCATCATTGTACATTCTTCTTTTTTTTTCTTTGGAAAATAATTGTTAAGAACCTGTGGATTATATTGTTTAACCTCCAGCCTCACCCCACATTGAAACATAGCCTTCTGAAGGCAGGAAGAGGGATCGGTGCTCAGGAAGCTAAGGAAACTTGCCAGGTTAGAAGGTCAGAAAATAAGAAGATTCCCAAGGCACACAGTTATATAAGCCGGCAACCACTGGTGGAGGTGGGAGGCACTTCAGTGCAATGCCTCCAAGCCTTGCAGGGTAGCAGCTCTCCAGAGTTGTCACTCATGGCTTGATGGCTGTATTTTTTCCCTCTCTCTGATACATCCTCTCTTCTTTTTGCTTTGGCCACTGTGATGTCTGAATTCTCACTGTAGTGCAGTGAGTAGAGTATTAAAACCAGGATGAGGGGGGACTCCATAGCTGAGGGGGGACTGAATTGTCCAGGTTTTCCCGAGTCAGTGCTCAGTGCCATTGATGCTGGAATGATACCAGCATCTTCTTGCCCTGTGTTTACCGAGCATCATTACTGTGTATGCCTCCTCAGGGACCTGACTGACTGGTAAATTAGTGCTGGCAGAGAAGTGAAGGTCAGCATAGAAGTGATGTTTTCCTTAAGCAAATATACTCTACAGTTTGCTTTATTGGATTTTGTTGTTTGAATGAGAATTCCATTCTATTATGGTGAAGACGTGGGAGGGTGCCCACAGTGGATTTTAAGCCTCAGAGCCTGTTGAAGCTGCCTTTGAGAACACATGCATTGGTAATAGCCAAAGTCATTTCTAGATTTATCGGTAGTGAAGTGGTACTGTGACAAGTTTTGTTGCAGCCCATAGCTGCACATTTCATCGTCACAGTTTTCAATTTATCGCTCTAGAACCCGAGATTCTGCCAGAGGCACTGAGCAGATCATATTGGACATTTCAAAGAAAATTTTATTAAGTTAGTGTGTATGTGTGTGTGTAGTAGCCTGCAGAAATTACTAGAAAGGATTTTATCTTCTGGAACTGTAGTTAGGTGATTGAGAGCCACCATGTAGGTAGCAGGAACCAAGCATAGGTCCTTTATAAATCAGTAAGTATTCTTAACCACTGAACCATCTCTCCTGCCCCTGTATTTCTTATAATAAAACAAATACATATTGTATGAAATTAGGAAATCTAGGTGATTCTAAAGATGATAATAAACCATGAATAACCTACCATTCAGAATAATTTAAAGTTTAAGACATTGTCTTTTCAATCTTTCTGTGAGCTTGTGTATAGATGATTGAGGCCTGTGTGTTTTTAGGCGTGTGTAGGGTACTAGGGTTAGAACCCAGAGCTCTGTATTTGCCAAACTTTCCACTTTGATACTCTCAGCGTCACACATGATTTTTAAAATAGTTGATGGCACAGTGTACATGTAATTCGACTTACCTTACTTAAAATATTATCATTTTGCCCATGTCCCTTAATATTTTTCAGGGTAATTTTTAAAGGCTATGTAGTGAGCATTTCACTGTGTAGATATATAAAAATTTACCTATTATTAGAAATTTAGTTTATTTCCTAATTATCACAATGCATGTGCTGTGCATATGTGCTTGCCCAGGGCATGTACACCTGTTTGCATGTGCATATTTGTATACCTCAGTTTGTGTGTGGAGGGCAGAGTTATAAGTTTCTGCCCTTCAGCCATGAGTTTCAGGATTAGAACTTGGTCAGGGTGTCAGGCTTGTGTGGCAAGTGTTGTTACCTGCTTATGATACACCTCATTGGTGCAAATCTTTTCACATTTTGTCCTCAGAGCTGGGCATGATGATACTAACCTGTAATGTTAGTACTTGGAAGGCTGAGGTAGGAGGATTTGGGGTTTGAGTATAGTATGAACTACATAGCAGGTTCCAGTCTACCTTGAAACACATACAGAGAATTTATTTCAACAAAACTAAGACTAAACAAAACAAAAATGTTCTCGAGCATAGAGTGTTTGAATTGGCTGAGGTAGGATTACAGAGTTGGAGGTTACAAGGTCCCCAGTCTGTGTCTCTGTGGGTTGATATTAGCCTAGGTACGTCTGTGCATACTGGTGTGCAAGGGTGATTGCCTCTGCTGGGAGCCTTACTGGGTCAGTGGAGACAGTTTTATCACTACTCAGGATGCAAGATCCCAACCAATATTTGAATCATTATTGATGCTAACTTCTTGAAGGTTGAATGAAAGAAAGCGGAACTCCCTCATCCAGGTTTTGCTTCTGTACTCAGTTTCGTGTGGTCAAATGGAAAATTTCACGGCTGGGAGTGTCTCATTTTGTAGAGTGCTTCTCTAGCGTCGACGATGCTGGCTTCCATTGCTAGCATAACCTGGTGTGGTTGGGCATGCCTGTATTCCCAGCACTAAGGATGTGGAAGCTGAAGGATCAGAAGTTTAAAACCATCCTCCTCAGGAGGAGTTTGAGATCAGCCTGAGCTATATGAGTTCCTGTCTCAAAACCAAAACCAACAACTACTACTAATCCCATAAAGTAAGCAGTTCTTAACTTCCAAGTTGCATTTTGTTCTGAGAGAGCATGATGAAATCCTACTGTGTCGGTTTCCAAGTGCTGGATAGGCAAGTGCTACTACCATGCTGGTATCTGGTAGGAACATTTAGATGAATTTAGAGACTGTTTTCTTCTTCTTTTTTTTTTTTTTTTTAAAGAATGATGCATTGCAACCATATATGGTAGTTTTAATATTTGATCTATTTAGAATACTGATGCTGATTTGTTGCTATTTCTTTGAAATTTGCATGTCAGCTTTGGAGTACTAAAAGAAATCTAGGGGCTGGAAAGATGGCTCAGTGGTTAAGAGCACTGATTGTTCTTCCAGAGTACCTGAGTTTGATTCCCAGCATCCACATGGCAGCTAATAACTGTCTGTAATTTCAAGATCTGACACCCTTGCACAGTTATACATGCTTTACAGGCAAAACACCGATTCACATAAAATAAAAATAAATATACTAAAAAAAATCTATATGTATATATTAGAAAGAATTCTCTCTCTATATACACATATACATTACACACACACACATACACACACACACACACACACACACACACACACTCAGAAATGATCCAAAATCTAACTTTCTGGGTTTTTAGAAGACCTAGAGTATGTAGCAAGTATCATGAATGTCTCATGGACCCTGTGGAGATCTGACTCCTGTTCTCATCTGGAAGGCCTGCTTCTTTCCCTCCTAACCCTCATATGTGGTGAGATAACTCTGGGCATACTTTGATCTGTCAATCATAAGGTCTGTGGTCTGTCCACCTTCATGGTAGTAGTAGCCATAAAGGTATTCAACTTGGGAGAGGGTTTGGCAGTTAATTCCCTGCTAACCTACATGTGCCTTCCCCTGTAGGGGCTCTTCTACTGTACGTGTATAGTTTTAACACACTGTGGAGCGTTTCTTTTTTGGGCTGTTTCAGCGGCATCATGGTAACTTAGAGTCAAGGTGATGAATGGGAGCTGTGGCTAGAACACAGCGATGACAGCCATCTTTACATCAGGTCACCTAGATGCTTTGCCTTGGGATCCTGTGCTGGCATCTCACCTGTTATGTAAATATTTGCAGTCTGGCGTGTCTGCTCCAGGGGAAGCATAGAGAGACAGGTGAACCTTTGGAGGTTGTATTTGATGTGCAATTTCATTTCCCTACCTCTGTCTATTGATATCATTTCACTGATTGGTAGTGTCACCACACTTGCTGGTAGACAGGAAGAGATATTTAGGGTGGGGAGAAATGCCTGAAACTAGTTTTTTAAATATGGTATTCTATATAACATACCTTGTAAATACCTTCTCTTGAGGAATACCTGAAGAATGTGGGTTTCAAAATGCATAAGTAAGGAGATATTTGGAAACCAGTAGATTTATGCTTTTTGGGGTTACAAAAGGAATTGAGGAACATGCAGGTTTTGGGAGATTCGGAAAATCACCCATTTTCAATAGATTATTCTCTTGCATGTTTTGTTAAAGATAGCCTTGCTACATGGATGAAAGATTGACAGCATTCCTGAGTGAAGCTGCAGCTCCTTTGAGAATCCTTCTACCCCATCTAATGTGCAGTGCGTGCACTTCCCTGCAACCACTTGCTTCTCTAATTGGTTTGTAAATTAATTGGAACAACTCTAATATCCACTTTATTTCTAGCAGTCCCAAGGTAAGGAGACATTTAGATGGTGATTAGATTTCTTACACTCATTTTCTTTTCCTTTTCAAATCTGTCCCTCCACCCTGTGCATGTGTGTGTGTGTGTGTGTGTGTGTTTGTACACATACAGTCTTGGCTGTCAGTCTTACCTTTGCACCTTGTTGAGAGAGTGTCTTACCGTGCCAAGCTAGCCAGCACTCAGCTTCCTGGCTTGTCCTGTCTCCAGCCCCATCTTATCCAGGATGCTGGAACTGCAGACACGTGCTGCCACATCCAGGCTCTGCAGCTGCTAAGTCAAGTTATTATACTCCTGTGAGCTTTGACCACTAGGCTGTCTCCTCAGACTTAGTTTCTGACACTTGCTCTCTCCTTCCCTGTTTGATGGTCTGAGACAGTTTACCCTGCTCTTCCCAAAATTCCACAAGAGGCAAAGAATTGGGAAAAGAAAGGGGAAGGAAAGGATTGGAAAATGTTGAAACTACCAGGAAGAATCTTACCTTCAGTTAGACGTGCTTGCTTTTGTGGATTTTTCATCATTTTTGACGAAAATGAGAAATCTTAAAATATGAGTTTTCTTCTACCATTTTACAAGTACCGATACGTTACTTACTTTAAAATTTCAAATTCACTTTTATTTATTATTATACATGTGCTTGTGTGAGTGTGGGCACATAGGTGCCACAGTGCGTGTGTGATCAGAGGACTGTTTTGGGAGCTGGTTTTTTCCTTCCGCTGGTGGCTTTGAGGACTCCAGCTGTCAGGCTTAACTAGCATTTTTTTTTAAAAGATTTATTTATTATGTATATAGTGTACAGAAGAGGGTACCAGATGCCATCATAGATGGTTATGAGCCACCATGTGGTTGCTGGGAATTGAACTCAGGACCTCTGGAAGAACAGTCAGTGCTCTTAACCTCTAAGCCATCATTGTCCAGCCCCTTAACTAGCATTTTTATACCCTCAGCCATTTCAGCTTCTTTAGTCAAAATTTACCATTTGCATTTGATGACTTCAGTGCTATTAACTTTTTATAATACTGTAAACAATCAAATTATGAGCCTAAAAATAAACAGTTTCAGAAACTACATTTGAGATACACATTATTTTGAGTGGATTTGAAAACATTTAAAGAGATGCATTCACTTAGATGACACAATGCCAGTGTTTATTTTAAAGTAATGCGGCTGACTTTTCCTGAAGTTTTTACAATTTGGTTGGTAATATTTTTGTGATGAATTTAGATTATATAATAATTTCTTTCATTTAAATGTCCCAGAGTATAATAAAATAAATATATTCCAAAGAGCCTCTTTAGATATTTAGATGGAAGTTGCAACATCTCAGTGTGTAATGTTTCCAAGTCAGTGCTTTTGTTTTTAATTAAAATAATCTTAGACTGTGACTGTAGTTCAGCTGGTGATGTGTTTGCCTAGCATTTATAAAGCACTGGGTTTGTTCCCAGCTGTGCATAAACTGGATGAGGTAGTATATGCTTCTAATTTCAATACTGGTGAGGTGAATGCAGAAGAGCCAAAGTTTACTACAGTGAGTTTAAGACCAGCCTAGTATGAAGGCATAGATTTGCTTTTACGAAACTTTATTTCAGAGAAAGACCATTTTACTAGAACATCTATGCCTGAGGGCAGGGTCTAGGTCTAAGAAGAATCTAGGAAAAATCTTAAGAACTTGCTTTATAGCCAATAGATTCAAAACTTGGGTTCACACTGAAAGTTTAACCAATAGTTTCCAGGAATTACTCTACCTCATACCTCTTTACCCAATCCTGAAATACCAAGATGTGTAACACCCAACTTACTTTTTTTTTTTTTTTTTTTTAAAAAAAACAAAAAAACAAAACAAAAACCCTCTCACCCCTGAGCTCAAGGGCAGATTCCCTCCACTGTGGTATCAGAACATAGGAGTTTGGCCTGGGTTTGAACCTGTCCAAAGGAATAAACTGACCCTTGTGTGTTTGCATTAAAATCCAATTCCCTAGTGGTCTTTGGGGGGTCTCTTAACACAAGCACTACAACTAGGATTCATGACACCCATCAAAATAAATAGATGAATAAATAAATAAATAAATGGGCTTTGTTGCTGCAAAGATGAAAGGTTTTTTTTTTTGTTTTTGTTTTTTTTTAAGAATAGATATAAATCTGATTCTGGTAGCTGGAGGTTAAAAAGAACGGATGTGTCTCACCAAAGACTTTCCTGTTTCCTCAGGTTAATATTGTTCCTGCTTCTCTCCCAAGATTTTTATGAACCCCCTGTAGTTGGAAGTTTCTCAGTCCCATCTGGCTCCAAAGCCCGGACCCACAGTCCTTTAGTTTCAAATAATCACACAAAGGCTTATATTAATTATAAGTTGATTGGTCTATGGCTCAGGCTTACTACTTGCTAACTCTTATATTTCAAGTCAGCTCATATTTCTATTTATGTTTAACCACATGGCTTGATACCTTTTTGCACACACAGTACAGCATTCTCATCCTCCTTCTCAGAAGGATAGAGCTTCAATGGCATCTTCTCTCTGCTCTCTGCTTCCCAGAATTCTAGTCTGGTTGCCCGCCTCTACTTCCTGTATAGCGACTTGACCAATCAGTGTTTTATTAAACCAATGTTTACAGTGACCAATATTGAAAGTATACAAGAGCATACTCCCATAGCATCCCTTCCCCCATCAATTTCATAGATCACTTTATAAACCTGGCTACCCCATCCAGGACCTGTGGTGGAGGCTGGGTTCTCAGGATCCTTAAGGACACATGTGGCTTTCTTGTGCTGCTTAATAAAAACATCTTTAAAATTAAAAAATATTGTTAGCATTTCTTTTGCTGTTTTACCATCATCTGGATCCAGAGGCCATCTAGGATGATATTTATAGCAAACAAAATGACAGAAAAATCTCCAGACCAAAGCCATCACATATATTTGAATATTATGTGTTCTCTCATTTAAGTTAAAACATTTAAGCTGTAGCCACCAGCCATACCACAGTTCCTCAGAGCTGCTGGCTGGAGATATTATCTTCAGAGCTGAAGGGCCCTGGAGGAAAATCACATTAATTAAGCAGTCCCCCTGTCTCCAGGCTGTGTGCTGTGGCTGGCCTGAGTCCTGCAGTTCAGATGTGACCATCTACACTCCAGCATCCTCTCAAATGCCTCCGCTTTCAGTAAAACTAATTCCAGCTCAGGGTCAAAATTTTGTCTTTTATTCTGTATGGATAGTCTGGAATTGTTAGTTTCTTTTGGTTCTCCTTTGCTACTATTATTTTTCTTCTGTGGTTGTTACGGAGTCTCATGTAGTTCATGCTAGACTTAGGTTTGGTATGTAGCCAAGGAGGATGTTCTGGAACTTGTGATTCTCCTCCCCAGTGTTGGGAATACAGGTATGTTTTTCCTTCCTGGCTTATACTGGTAGTAGGGATGGAACACAGGGTTTCTTGTGTGTTAGGCAAGTACTCTACCAACTAAGCTACATTTCTAAATCACAGTAAAAAAAATTTACACATAAAAGAAATGTGTAGTAGTTAGATGTCTTTTTAAAAAGGTTTTTGTTTTATTTTTGATTATGTATGTGTGTCTGTACATGGGTATGTGCATGAGTGCAGTTGCCTTTGGAGGAAAGAGGGTGTTGGTTTCCATAGAGCTGGAATTATAGGCATTTGTGAGCTACCTAATGTGGGTGCTGATAACCAAACAGGTCTTCTGTAGGGGCAGTAAGTGATCCTAACTACTGAACTATTTCTCTAGCTCTGAAGAACGTGTCTTAAGGGAACTAGTCTTTTTGCAGATGAACTGGCAGGTTAGAGAATTACTGAATCCCACACTTCACAAATGAAATAAAATGTCAAACTTAGAATTGGAAAAGTCCTGGCTGGGTTTGCATAGGACTAACATTGATTTTCGAAGACTATCTGTAGTAAGAAAGAGAACAGCCATTTCTGTTGCACTGGGTTTTGTATCCTCCCAACATTCTAACTCTTCTGGATGGTTCCCCACACACCTCCACTTCTATGCAGGACTGACTTCCCTTTGCAGATGAGTGGAAGCATCTCTAAGAGACAGAACCATCTGCCACAGCACAACAACCAGCCAGTGCCACTGTGGAATCCTTCCTCTGGGCCAGGAGAACCTAGCTGTTTCATTGTATGCATAGCATACATTCATAGGAAATCCTAGCTCTGTTTCACAGTATATAATGCATCCGTAGGAGATCCTGGCCTTGTTTCACAGTGTGTCATTCATGCATTCCCAGAACTTCCTGGGCTCTGTTCCATTGTGTATCATGCATATATTCACAGGAGATCCTGGTTTTGTTCCATTATGTATCATGCATTCACAGGAAATATTTCATTGTCTATCATATGTGTAATCACAGGAGACTCTGGCTTTGTTTCACTGTGTATCATGCATGCATGCTAGGAAAGCACTTTCCCAACTGAGTATCATTTCTACTCCAAGCATTAACTGCAAAAAATAAGCAAGCGAGCAAACCATACTGAGGTCTGATGAGTCTGTTTATTTCTGTTCCATTTCTCCAAATGTGGAAACCACCAGAAGAAATCAATGCAAAGAGAATGGGAAATGGCTAAAGCGCAGACAGGAAATGTTTCCCCCTCCCCCCAGCTCATATAAAGAGCATAGGCTCAGGTCACAGGGGCAAGTGTAATCCAATAGCTCTCTCCTGCAAGGACATCTCAGTCACCAAGCAGGGAACACCAACTGTGAGGTTGAGGAGACAGCCCTACCATGGTGTCTGTCCATTAGTTGTGTATGCATGCAGCGCTTGGTACACCATTCCCCACCCCCACCCCCAAGACCCACAGCTTCATCTTGATACCTAGCTTGAACTGAGAAGTTGAGATATGAGCTTAAGCTGCTATCCCCAGTTCACAGCAAGTACCAAGTCAGTGTAAACACACTCTTCATCTATAGGAAATCCTAAATTGATTTTATGTTTGCCATTGTAGCTGTGTTCAAACAAAAACAAAACAATCTTGGGGTTTAGCCCAAACACAGGAAGCTTCATCTTCTTATGCTTGATGCTGTGAGTGATGTTTTTAGCATTTCCCTATTATAGTGCGTTGTGTCTTCCTTCTGGACTGATTGTTTTTTCTTAGTTTAGAAGCCTTGTTTTAAACACAGAGCAAAAAAAAAAAAAAAAAAAAAAAAAAGACAGCAATCTGAGATAACAGCTCTCTCCTCTTTTATATTTAAGAAGTACAGCTTTTGTAAAATCGTTTAAGAGACTAGAAGTGTATTGTTGGCCCTGGGGATAAAGCAGGCATGAGACCAAAGCCTAAGTTTCTCCTTCCCAGTGATTTTTATTAATGACTCCCAGCAGACTCTTCACAGCAGAGTCGGATTTCCTCCCATTGTGTGTCCTGGTGACCTCTGAGAAATAATTCTGTAGTGCAGGGTGCGTGTGGCACCTTTCTGATTATGAGCTTGTAATAATGAGATGTTTATACCTGAAAATACTGCCAACAAAGTTTTATTACTAGGGCAAGGGAAGTGCTTATGCCTCCTATTTGTGTCAATGGATACTTTATATTCTACATCATTCTAGAGCTATTTTGAGAGTGCTTGTTCTGAATACCTTAGCCATAAACCAGAACTTGGGCTTAACTGGGAACACTCTTAAAGTGTTTCCCAAATTGGGGGCGGGGGTCAAGAGATTGAAAATACAATTCTTGAAGGCTTCTATTCCAGGTTATTTTGTCAGGGGCAAATTAATGTTTTTATAGAACAAGTTTCAGTAACTTCAAAACCATTCATAAAAAAGATGTAGCTGCTGTCATTTTTTTCATTGTGGTTTCCATATGGCTTATACAGTGGCATCTGGAGATGGAAGGGGAAAATAACTGGGTGGTTTCAGGAAGGGTGGTCAGAGTCATTGTTGATTTCAGATCCCATCCAGAAGCCTTTTATTCATTTAATTTTAATTCAATTTTTTAAAATATATATATGAGCTTTTGCCTGCATGTATGTTGTATATGTCATGTGAGTGCCTGGTGCCCGTGGGGGCTAGAAGAGGACATTGAATCCCCTGGAACTAGAGTTACAGATGGCTGTAAGCTACCTTTGGGTGCTGGCAGTTGAACCTGGTTCCTCTGGAAGAGCAGCCAGTTCTCTAACCACTGAGCCATCTCTCCAGCCCACTATCAAAAAGTCTTAATGTCCTTAGCTGTCTTTGACATTTTGAGGGTTGCCTTGAAACTATGATCCAGGCTGGCCTAAAAAATTAGTGTTGCCTAGCCCTCCACTTCTCAGTATTGGGATTCTATATGTGCCCCACCAGGCCTGACTGGGTGCTAAATTTTCAATTCAGTGGTGTTTGTTGCCATTTTGTCATCAGTGATGCTGGTCTACTTAATTTTTAGAAAGCTTGGAAGATGAAATGAAAAGTATTAAGAGAAAGCCTGACCACTAAAGAAAATTAATCATACCAATCCTGGCAACAGCAAGCTGTTAATGTTATTGGAAACACTATTTGGGGACAAGAAGGTGTCTCAGTGACAAAAGTGCTTGCTGTGTAAACATGAGGGCCTGAGTTTGGAATCCTAGCACCCATGTTTAAAGCTGCTGGGCAAGGGTGGCATGCACATGTAATTCCAGTGCTCAAGAGGCTGAGGCAGGCTGGTCCCTGCTGGTCAGTCTGCATCACTGAGTCAGTGAGAGACCTTTCATCAAAAACAGCAACAACATCTCACAGGAAGCCACCACACCAAACCGCAAGGTAGATGGCTGTCTTCTGAGGAATCTTGCCGAATCTTACTGCTTTCTGCGTTGGCCAGACCCAGTGTTTAGAATGCACACATATACATATGTCTCTGCACAAACTCAAACACATATACATACTTACACACAAGAAAACATGGTTTGTTATTTATATCAATACAGTACCTAGTCTCTTAGTTCATAAATTCATACAGTAGAATTTAGAGTTGCAAAGTGGAGGGGGTCTTCTAGACATGTAGATATTTTTGGACATGGTGGAATAATCTCTCTACAGCCTTGTTGAGAATGACCTGATGCCATGTGTTACGGGCTTGCTTTTGAGGGGTGACCTCTTTTATTAAGGCATGAGTTTGTAACTTTTATAATGTTTTCACTATCACTAATTTATGCTGTTTATCATTTAGCAGCATAGACCTCATCTGTTCCCTTGCATGCATGACAAGTGGTTTCAAAGAGGATGAAATTAAGCACTGTGCCAATATTGCTGACCTTGCAACACACAGTTTATTGAAATAGCTATTGCTTTCTGCTTTGGCCAGACCCAGTGTTTAGAATTCAATAAACTGCAACTCCGACTTAGAAATTGCTAGGTCACAAAGCTTAGAATTCAGCAGACTGTGATTCTGACTTAGAAACTGCTCCTCACAAGGAACCAACCTTTTTTTAGCCCCCCCACATCTACCCTCAAGATAGTACAGAAGAAAAATATGCTGCACACATTGGCTTTAAGTTCAGGGAGTTTTATTTCAATTCTGGATTTAATAATGAAAGATTTTGATATCCAATCTGAAAAGTTGCTAGTTCTTGATTTATAGTGTGGTTTCAGTAGGTGGGACACTATCTAATTCACTGTTTGACTGCCTCAGGTAATGCTGTGGTAAGTGTTGAAAATATTTCTTTGTCATTAGACAACAGTATTCTAAACAGGCAAGTCTTCCTGCTCTGGCTCTGATGGGGTCAGGGTGGGCAGCAGTGCTTCTTCTTGCTTTCTTTCTCTGATCCTCAGGTGTCCCCAGAATCTGCTGCTTTTCCTGGTTCCTGAGGCAGAGAAGCATTTTAAGCCTTAGAAGCTTGTAGGCGCAGCTGTGCGACCATTGCTCACCTTTGTGCCCTCACACAGACCACACAGCTGCTGAGCCTCATAACTTTCTTTTCCTTTCTGTAAATGAAGAATGGTGGCTGTCAGCTGAGCTTCTTCCCCAGCTCAGGTCTTTGGTGCAGATGATACAGTGTTTGTCTTGGTTTTCCTATCCCTAGAGAAACCTGTCATTGGTTTGAGGACAGATAAATGGTATTAGCTGGGTGCGGGATGGAGAGGATTCCCTAATCTGAGTCTGGTGGAAACTTTTCACCAACTGAGAAGCAAGAATTTTGGCACAATTTGTTGTGCTGAAACATTTGCTGTGAAGAATGCTGACATAAAAATGATGTTCCTTTAAATATTTTAAAACAACAGTGAGCCAGGCTTAAGTACTGTGCATATATGACCTTGGGTATGACCTCATTCTTTTCTGCAGACTTCTGAAACCTCAAACAAGACAGTTGGCTTTGTTAATAGTGACAATATCCTATCTTGCTATATACCCTGATATTGGACTTTTACCTTATCAATTCCAGTCAGAGGTCCCTTAGCAACCTCCCACTGAGGTCATTTAGGTTACTTAGCAATCCTTTGAAGTTAGTAGCTTTGAATCCCACCACAATTCCACATACAACTGCTGCAAAGCTACTGAGCCTGAATTATCTCTTGGGGAGAAAGAAAATCATGCTCTTGGGTGGTATGTCTGGCCATCTTTTTAGTGTCTCTTTCTCTTAACCCTGAAGCTTAAGCCTATGTTAGAATGTCTTCACTAAACCACATGTGTGCTTCATTCAGGTGGCCTAGTCTGAAATTCTTTCCAGCATCTGAGCCACAAATCCTGGCTTGTTGCTAGCAGTTGATGTTTCTAAAATGTTAGAGGAACTCCTCAGAGCACTGTGGGTGGCAGCATGGGTTGGTATCTCCTGTTCCTGTCCTCCAAAACACTGGCAGGTTGATTCATTGGCCAATGATGAATGTCTCTTGCTGTGCACCTGGGTCTGGCAAAGAAGGATGTTTAGAGGATGTCCTCAGGACTCCCAGTCCAGGGTAAAATGGTCATGCAGATGTCCACAGAAGTGGCCATTGGGTCAGAAGATACATGCTTACTTCTCCCTGGAGACACGCATAAAGTCTTGTTTTTTTAAATAATAAAAATTATTTTAGACTTATTTTATGTGTATGACTGTTTTGACTACATATATGTATATGCACCATGTATGTAGTAACAGATGATTGTGAGCCACTCTTTGATTGCTGGGAACTGAACCTGCATTCTCTGTATGGAACAGCAGGTGTTCTTAAATGTAGGGCCATCCATCTCTCTAGTCCCAGGAAGGCTTTCTTGATACCCCAGGCTGATAGCAGATGTCACATTGTGCGGAGGCCTTTGAGGCAGGTTTGGAGGAGTCTGTCTATCAGAGGGAGAAGATGAAGCATGGGCTTGGGCTTGCTGTGCTGAGTACTGAGCCCCTGGTATGGAGTAGCCTGCATCTCCTCCCTGGTACAGTGGGATGCTCTAAGCTGGAGATGACACAAAACAGCTGAGTTTGGAAGCCTCGGCCTCAGTGATGTGGGTGTGGTGTTAAGGGTGAGGGTGTAAGTGGTTTTTAATTTCCTGTTCACATAGTTGCCCCCTCTCTAGCTTGATAATTCTTAGGTTGGTAGAGACAAAGAAGAGTGCTGGGTTCATGGTGGCGGCATTCTCCACACTGCAGCATCTCTTGAAATGTATAGTCTTCACTTGCTCCTGAGCTTCAGGGAATCCTGGGACTTCTCTTCCTGACAGTGTTCTGTAGATTCACCGCAGGTTTATTTCCTCCTTGGCTGTGTGCCCACTCTTGGCTCCTCAGCTCTATTGTTGAAAGCCAAGTTCCCCAGCCAGCCAGAGTCATTGCTTTGGATGCTGCTGCTTTTCTTTGCTACACTGTTGTATTTTTGCTTCTCTCCTGCGACAAACTTAGTCATCTCCTGCAAGTAATAAACCTGTTTCTGGAACTTCTCTAAGCCCTGGAGGTGGGGCCTCTCTGTGCTCATCGTTCTTAGCTCTTGTTCCGGCATCCTGGGCATCTCTGGTCAGTAAACGGAAAACTCTAATGCTGGTGCTGCCTCTGTCTCCCCATCTTGGTCTTTTCTTTTTTTGTAGTGTGTGCATGTACTTGTGAAGAGCAGAGCTGATGTTGGGTGTCTCCCTCAATTGCTCTCCACTATTTCTTTTATCTTTTGAGATAGTTTCATTAGATGGCTCTGGCTGGCCTGAAACTCACTATGTAGACTAGGCTGGTTTCGAATTCACAGTGATCTACTTGCCTCGGCCTCACAAATGCTGGGATTAAAGGTGTGCTACCACTCCTGGCTTTGAGTTTAGGTTTTTGAGATAGTCTTTCATTTACTCTGAAGCTCATTCATTTGACATTTGAGTGAGGGATGGCCATTGAGTCCCAGGGATCCTCCAGTCTCAGACCAACACCACCCTCACTTCTCCACCCCCCAGTACTGGGATTCAGACATGCTATCGTGCCTGAGTTTTTATATGGCTCCTGGGGTCCTGAGCTCAGGCCCTGATACTTGCCTGATAAGCAGTTCACTGACTGAGCGATCTCCCCAGCCCCTGCTTCCCAGTTTCTTCAACCCATGTGTCTTCTTGCTGACCCCTGCACCGAGTCTCCTTACGCAGCCTCTATCCCGTGAACATTAGTTCTTCTCGATGGTCCCATGGATTTAAAGCCATATAGTTTACAGTTCTGCTGGATTCTGAACAGATTCTTTATAACATGCCTTTGACAAGTTCTATGCTGCTCCTTTCTTAAGTCAGAGGGATTGCTGATGATCCCAAGGGCACTGTGGGTAGAGATGGTGCCTCAGGTGACCTACACACTCAGAAACTTGAACTTGCAGAATGAGGTCAACAAGAAGACTTCATGGCACCAAAACACCTTCTTCATCTAAAAGAGTCAGCTTTTAGGAGTTTCTGAAATTCATTATCTATGAAAGCCAAATATATGTATCATTGCATTACTTTATTCAAATTCAGTATGCTGAAGCCTGACCACTAGTGCTTGGCAAGGTTGCTAAGCAATGACAGATATACACATGCAACTAGTTTTAATCCATATGTGTGGAGAGCGATGCCTTCTCAGTATGTGAACTGTGCGTGTGGAGTTGGTTGTGGTTTTGACTGCTGTTTTTTTGTTTGCTGTTATATTTCCAGTTCTTTTACATTGTGTCATATACATGTATTTCCCATTAACCTAACTTCCAGCATATGCTTAGACATAATCGTGACTGTTTTTCATGCAGTATTCCTTTAAGTGTCTACAGCCTGAGCCTACAATTTCAGTTTTCTTTTCTTTTTTTTTTTTAAACTTTATTCATTTATTTATTTATTTGACTTGGTGTTTGCCTGGAACTGGAACTACAGACAGTTGTTAGCTGCCATGTGGGTGCTGGGAATTGAACCCAGGTCCTCTGGAAGAGCAGACGATGCTCTTAACCGCTGAGCCATCTCTCCAGCCCCCACAATTTCAGTTTTCAATGGAAGCAGGAATGTCTTCCATCGAGGAAGGGCAACACTGCTCTCTGTGAGAGATGCACTGCTAGAAAAGCCACAAGTGTCTATGGTGTTTGCTGTTTGAATGGGTTCCAAGGGCAGTTCTGTATTAATATTTGTATCATGTTAGCAGCCACATCTTGTGTACAGTGTGGATAAAGGCAGTTGTAAGTTCTGTGGCCAAATGCACTAGGTGAAATGTATTTTTATCAGCAGTAGTATTTAGGGTTATACTTTTCTAGTAAGAAAAATTGAAGCCTAATTCTTTTCCCTTTCAAATATGAATTTTCATTGACACATTTTCTGTATAAATGCCACTTTCTTATTTCAGTTAATATATGTTGTGACCATTGATTTTTTTAAAGTTTTTATTTATTTATTTGATTTGGTTATTATGCATACAGTGTTCTGCCTGCAGGCCAGAAGAGGGTGCCAGATATCATTGTAGATGGTTGTGAGCCACCATGTGGTTGCTGGGAATTGAACTCAGGACCTCTGGAAGAGCAGACAGTGCTCTTAACCTCTGAGCCATCTCTCCAGCTCCCGTGACCATTGATTTTTATGATTGAGTTTGCTCTGTTGGGAAGTGGTGATGGGTGAGGTGTTGGCTGTGTTCCATCATGTGAGGAGTTGCTGGTTTCAGGTAAAGCACATCTTATTTTGCAGATGTGGAAGGCTATGGGGGATTCTGATGTCTTTACTTCTGAACATTTAACCAGCTGATCAGTAATAGAATTAACTTTCTATTCTAATATGAAAGCTTCTAATTGGAAATACGGAGCACTGATGGGGCACTTGTTCTCTATCAAATTGATGAGCAGAACATTAAGAGCCCAGGAGTGTTTACCCAAAGGACTCAGATAGGCAGTTTTCAGAAGAAGGCATTAACCACCATAAGACTATCCACAAAATGTTGCTGTGCTGGGTGGTTTTATGTCAGCTTGACACAGCAAGAGTCATCTGAGAGGAGGGAGTCTTATGGAGAAAATCCCTCCATAAGACTGTGCTGCAGGCATAGGGCATGTTCTCATTAGTGATTGAAGGGGAGGGTCCAGCCCATTGGTAATGGTGCCATCCTGGGCTATTGGTCCTGAGTTCTATAAGGAAGCCGGCTGAACAAGCCATGAAGAACAAGCCAGTAAGTGGCCCCCCTCCATGACCTCTGCATCAGCTCTGGCCTCCAGGTTCCTGCCCTGCTTGAGTCCCTATCCTGACCTCTTCAATGATGAACAGTGATGTGGAAGTATAGAACCAATAAACCCTTTCCTCCCCAGTTTGTGCTTGCACATGTGTTTCATCATAGCGATACTAAGCTTGGCTAAGACGTTGATCAAACTGAGTATTTTAAAGACTCAGAAATGAAAACATTATCCAATTAAATTGATAAAAGTGGAGCACAAGCGATTCATACTTTCAAAGTTGCAGCAAGCTGGTGTGCATGCACACTGATAGCCACATCCTGTGTGACTGTAGTATCCTTTGAAAAGTAACAGGGGCTGGAGAGATGGCTCAGAGGTAAAGAGCACTGACTGCTCTTCCTGAGGTCCTGAGTTCAATTCCCAGCAACTACATGGTAGCTCACAACCATCTATAATGAGATCTGGTGTCCTCTTCTGTACAGTATATACAAAATAAATAAATCTTTAAAAGTAATGGAGCAGTATTACAAAAAGGATAAAGATAGGTATACCTTTGGGATATTCTGTATCTTAAGGAAGCTGCCATCATGGATCTCTTAGGTACCAGCATGAGAAGGAAAGGGGCCTATTTTAAAGCTTACAGTTCTTCATAAAGGGAAAACAGGGCAGGAACTCAGGGTAAAAACAAGGAAGTAGGAACTGAAAATAGACTGTGGAGGAACACTGCATACTGGGTTGCTCCTTATGGCTTTCTTATCTACCCCAGCAGCACCTGCCCAGAAGTGGCACTGCCTGCCCATAGTGCTCTCTGCCCTCCCATATCAATCTTCCCTAGACTTGACTACAGGCCAGACAGTTCCTCAGTTAAAATTTCTTCCCAGATCACCGTGGCTTCTGTCAGATTGGCAAAAATCTAATGGACACAATAGGTAGGGATATCCAATCTAGCATTATTTAATTTCTGAAATAATCAGAATAACTTCAGAGAGTCAAGTCATCTATACTTTGTCCATCCGAACAAATATCATGTAACCATTAAACGGGCATAAGAATTGTTTAGCAAAGTAAAAGAGGTTATATTTGGGTAAGTGAGAAAACACCAAAGTCCTAAGAGCCCTTTGAGCAGAACATGGGATGTTATTTATAACCCAGGAGAACACTCATACTCTGTGTTTGGAAGCAGAGAGCTAGGTGTATTTTTCTCTGATTGTTTATTTATCAATCTGAACAGAGCACTGAGGAATCAGATGACTGTGGTAGTTTGGAATGAGATGATGGGGATGTCTGTCTGGTACACTGCTGGTTTCATGTGCTCAGTTTCTAGGTACAGCTTTCCTCCATGCCTTAGATTGAACAAGAAGTAATTTTGGTGACGTGACATGTGAAGTCATCTTGTTCATACAGTCTGTTTGCAGAGGTCTTTTCTGCAGCCTTACTTTCTGTTGAGAAAACAAGCTGTGGAGTCACATGGAAAGAGTTTTTTATTTTCTTCTTAAGCATGTTAGAGTAAATCTTTAAGTCAGCAAGTACTTTTTTAAATACACTTAATTTGAAAGCATTATATCATTTTATATACTTTGGATATCTTATATACTTTGTGCATACTTGGCATCATTTATATATATTGTATCACCTTTAGATGCTGAAAGTAGCATTCTTATCTGGTATTATCAGTTGAGATCAGCATTTAAAGATGGTTTGACAAACAGTCCATTGACTCATGTTTTAGGGAATGTATGACTCTCTTTGTCTTATTCTGTAGTATGGGTCTGCCAGACACATCCAGCTCCTACCAACTGAGGTCACATGTTTTTGGATGACTGCTGAAATTTTCACAAATGCCCATTCAAGTATTTGTGGTGGATCTTAGCCATGGAAAGCTCCATGTACCTTCTGTGCTACTGACCCTCCAGTTACAATTCTTTGTATAGTTTTCTTAACTGGAGTAAAAGAAACTTAAATTTCCTTAATAATATATATATATATGTGTGTGTGTGTGTGTTTGTGTGTTTGTGTACAGACACGTATACATATATAGGTACAAGTATTTGGAAATCCTGGGTCCTTCCCCTTGTAAGGTCGGTGCATGAGTAGTCCTGGTACTTTTCCTTCGGCCTCTCCTGTGAACACATCCAGCATTACTAGGCACCAGACACCTTGGGAGGTACTGGTGGTATATGGGACACTAATATTTGTTCAGTCTTTTCAGGGACATTTTAGGAGGCCAGGTTTATCTTTGCATTTAGAATGAAATAATTGGTATAAGGCTTAAGTTGTAAAAATTAATGAAAGACACACTACCTTTGTAACTATAACACATGATAGGCTCTCAATGAGGTATCTATTTTTTTTTTTTAACTCCCTTTTCCTGACATGAAATCGTTGGCCTTTTATTGGCCTGTATTGGTTTTGGTACTGCGTTAGAAGGAATTCCCTTCCATCCTCTTTCTTTTTAAGTGTATGTGTGTGTTCACAGGTGCATACGTGTGTAGGGTGTGCACACACACATGTGGATGCCAGAGAACAACGTCAGGTGTCATTCCTCAGATGCTGTCTGTCTGGCTTTATGATAGGGGGTCTCTTTGCCCATTAGGCTATGCTAGCTGGCTGGTAGACCAGTGAGCCCCAGAGATTCACCTTTCCACCTCTCCAGGTCTGGGATTACAAACTTGCAGTGGTGTGCTGGACTTTTGTTTTATATGGGTTTTAGGTATTGAAATCAGGTCCTCAGGCCTGCAGGACAAATACTTTAGTGCTGGACTGCTTTCACACCTTATCTTTAGGTAGGATTTTTGAATGCCTGGTCTCTTTCTCAGGGACCAACTCATCTGTCTTGCAGGCTTAATTAGTCCTGGCTTACTCCTGGCATGTCTATTAACTCCATGTTATGATGGTCATTAACAGGATTCAAAATATAGTCCCTATCCTATTGAGGCGTATGACAAGAGAAGGCTAGGTGGGTGTGCTGAGCATGAATTCACCTAGACAATGTAGGACACGGAGAACCCTGGCCTCAGCCTGGTCAAAGGTGGCTTCACAGAGGGTGTGGGACTCAGCCTTTAGGATTGGGCAGCATTTTGGTAACAAATTCCAGGTCAGGACAAATTTGAATAGCCTTGAATATGTTGGTGCAGTGCACAGAATGAGATTTGGAGCTGTGGAAGGCAACACAGAGGCGATGACAAAAGGCTCTTGTAATGGAGCAGGAGAAGATGGACCCGTGGATATTTGAAGAGATGACATTGCTAGTCTTTGGAAGATAGTTCTGGAAAGGGCACAGTTACGCTCAAAGTTTGGCTATTCCTGCAGTGGTGGCATTGGAACATGTTTCCCCAATAAGCTGCTTCCTTAGTTTATTGCAAGCATTTTAAGTCGTCCAGAACAACAGAGGCAGATCTGTCATCTAGTAAGAATTTTGGTACTGTTAATAAAAAAGACCCTTTTCGTATTTTAGAAAGTTGATTCTTTACTATATGTTTGTATATGTGTAGGCACGCACCTATGGAGGTCAAAGCACAACCTGCTTTCTGTCTTCCCACCATTGTGAAGGTGTAGATCCTATTCTACAGGCTTGGGTGGGGCCTGAGAGCACATCTCTTTGGTAAGTTCTAAGGTGAAGAACCTGTCTGGCTGGGGGCAGCAGGTTCTGCGGTGGGAATACATTACATACCATGATGGTAGGAATAAATTCTTGTGTCATTTGAATAATGCAGTGAGAACAGATGTTATTTTCTATATACTTTCTGTGTTTATCAAAGTATTGAAAACAAGATTGCCCCATCCTGCCCAGTGTTATAGATTCACAAAAGCTGAATACTGCCTGTAAAAAACACTGTTTCCAAAGTACTTGGCAAGTTGCCATTCTAAGTAGACCATGGAAAATTAGCAGTTTGTTTTGATAGTTACACACACACACACACACACACACACACACAAACTGCCCCGGCCCCCCAAAAATAACAAACCCATAAAACCAAAAAACCCCCAAACAAAAGCAGTGGTCCTTTCATTTCAAATCTTGACATCACTAGGGACAAAGTAATTTGCGAATGATATGAAGAGTGAATTAGTGGTTTAGGTTTTGTTTTGTTTTGAGTCTGGGACTCACTGTGTAGATCATGTTGCCTTGAACTCATGGAAATCTGTCTGCCTCTCTGCTGCTGCTTCTGCTTTTTTGATGTGGTGGTACATGCTTGGCTGATAATTTGAGCATGCAGTACCTGTCACATTTTGGTGTCACATGAACTTAGTTGTTTATAAAAGTATTCTAGTTAAGGAAAAAAATTGTCCTTCTTTGTAAGCCTCAATCCTGATTATTTTTCTTCTAGAAAAATATTTAAAAATAGGCATTTTAAGAAAGAGGAGATATAGGGAAATTATTAATAGAGAGAACAGGTCAGGTGAGAATTAGATTAGCCTGACTGATAGTATTTTTTTTTCTCAAAGGATCCATATGTCCTTTCCCATGTGATGATGCCCTTATCCCTGTATCCTTTCCCATGTGATGGTGCCTGTGATCTCTGCATCCTTTCCCATTTGGTGATGCCCTTATCCCTGTATTCTTTCCCATGTGATGATGCCTGTCCCCATATTATTTCACACTTGCTGCTGTGTTTCTGGAGAAGTTCTGCCCGTTAATTTCTTTATGTTAACATTTGAGATGATTGAAAAGTATTATTTGTCTACCTTATATAAAAGATGGCCTTACCAAAGTAATCAATATAGACTTTTAAAATTACGTTAGGGTTCTCAAAGATGTGCACTTGACTATGTTGCTTATTTTCTATTTATATTTTTTTTATAATGGAGTTTCAGGACACAGCTTATTTATTTTCCAAGTTTCATGTGGTTTCTCTTGCTTAAAGTTATAGTTACATTTGTTGCATCTAGTTTACATTGTTGCTGGCTCTAATTGTTTGTCATTTACACTCAGCTGCAGAAAGAAACCCACACCTCCCACACGTACATATGCATGAGCACCAGTTGAATAATGTCATGTAAATATTCCCTCCAGTCTGGTTCTAGTAGCATTCACAGTCAGATGACCATGTGATATACATAGATTTTGCTACTGACTCCTTTAAGACATTCCTCACCTATGGGTGTGGGTGAGTGTCCTAATTTTATTTCTGTTGCTGTGAAAAAATACTAACCAAACGCTACTTGGGGAGGAAAGGGTTGATTTGGCTTATAGATTGTGTAGCTCATCATCAGGAAGTGGAGGCAGGAACTGAGGCAGAGACTATGAGGGAAGGCTGCTTCCTGGCTTGCTTCCCATGATCTTGCTCAGCCTAATTTCTTTTAAATTCTAGGACTACCTTCTTAGGTGTGGCTCCACCCAGAATCGTTTATGAGTCTTCCTACATCAAGATTAATTAAGAAAAAAATCTGATGTCTAGTTTTCATGCACATATAGCAGGCTTTTTCTTTTGAGTTACCAACCAGGTCCCAAATCTTGTCATGGAGACTTAATCTTAGTTATGAATACTCAGCCTTAGTTTTTAGCTCATAGTTTAATCTGTTTCTCTTTATCTGTGGATTTCCTTGTGGCTTTTTGCCTTTTATTCTGTAGGTTCTACTCTGTGACTGCTGCTGGAGGCTGCCTGGCTGGTCTCAGGCATCTCCCTCCCTTTCTCTATCCCTTCTTCTCTTCTCCTTCCTGCTTTCTCTCTCTTCCTCCTCCTCCTTAATCTGTCTGCCTGCCAACCCTGCCTATCTTTTTTCTCTGCCTAGCCATTGGTTGTTCAGCTCTTTATTAGACCAATCAGTTCCCTTAGGCAGGCAAGGTGAAACAGATGGAACATCTTTATATGGTTAAACAAATGCAGCACGAACAGATGTAACACCTTTACACAGCTACACAATGTTATCCCATAGCATAAACAAATGTAACACATCCTTGCCTAGTTAAAATATTTCTTTTTTAAATATTTAAATATTTATTATGTATCTATGTATCTATGTATCTATCTATTTATTTATTTATTATACAGTATATAGGAGAGAATACCAGATGTCATCATAGATGGTTGTGAGCCACCGTGTGGTTGCTGGGAATTGAACTCAGGACTTCTGGAAGAACAGTCAGTGCTCTTAACCTCTGAGCCATCTCTCCAGTCCCTAACATAATATTTCACAGCACTCATGATCTTCTGGGCTCCAAAGAGCTCTGGCAGATATTTCATCTTCAGCTCTGAAATCCACAGAATGCACAGTATGTCCTGAAGGCTAAGACAGGCTCCACTCTCCAGTAGCCACTGTCCTTTGTGGTCCCTGCATGGTCTAAGATCTCCACTGATGCTGCACTGTCACCAGTGGCCTCTCTTTGGGAACTCTGACAAGTCTCCGAGTCTCTTTATGACTCTGCCATTCCTGCATCTTTTATGCCTCCAGAACTAGAACTATGTGAGAGAATATTAATGCAATGCTAAGTTCAGCTCTCACTTTTGATGCAGCCTTGGCCCTCTCCGGACCACAGCTTGTCTGAGCGGATCATGAGGAAACATTTGGTAGAGGATTCCATCTTAGTGTCACTGGCCTCTTATTGATCATAGCTGATTCTCTCACCCCAGCTGACCAGCACTGATTGTCACAGTAAAGCAAAGATTTTCACTTCTACAGATTCTTAATCCAAAATATCATACAAGTGACTCCAGCTTCACAAGCTGGGTCACCATCATTTGCAACTCTTTCAGCATTGCTATCTTCCAAGTTTATATAACATCCCATTAAGCACTGAGCGCTCAAAAACCCTTTCTAGCCCCAAGCCCCAAAGTCCTCTCATAAAATAGTTCATGACATAAAATTCACGTGGTTAGGTGTCTCACAGGAACAACCCATGTTCCTAGTACCATTTTATGTCCTGGTTCGATTTCTGTTGCTGTGATAAAACATTGATCCAAGTTGTGGAGAAAAGGATGCATTTCATTTTATAATTCTGGGGTCACACTCCATCACTGAGGGGTGGAGATAGGACAAAAACTTGAGACAAAAACATGGAGGCGGGAACTAAAGCAGAGACCATGGAAAATTAATGCTTACTGGCTTACACAGCCTACTACTTTGTGTGCCCAGAACTGGCATTGCCCACAGTAGACTGGACCTTCCTCCCCTAATCAATCATTAATCAAGAAAATGCCCCACAGACATGCCTAGAAGATAGTGTGATGAAGAAAATTTCTTAGTTGAGGTTCCTTCCCAGGTGTCTCTAGATTGGGTCAGATTGATTAAGAACCCTCACAGTGAGTTTTCTACAGCATCTAGAAATTAAGAGAGATCAGCTGCCCGGACAGAGGGGGCTCAGACTCAGTGACACCATACAATGACAGACACACACACACACACACACATGAGAGCCTGTGTGTGTTATATCCAGTATTGTTGACACACTTTATTTCTGTGGGCTTACATAGTTTACTTTATGCTACATATTAAGAGTCCCTTATTGAATGAGCTATTTGGTGTATTTGTACCGTAGAGATGTTAGAAAAGCCAGCCCCCCTTGGGTGGGGATGAAGCTGGGCAGTCTTGCCTTCCAGACTTAACTCCTTGCTATTCTTCCTTTTGCAAAGCATCCTTACTTTCTTTCACAGTTACCCAGAGTGAGATGTTTTCAGGGGTGATCATCCTTTATCAGTTCAGCAGTCTATTTTGGTAATGTTCTTGTAAAGCTCCAGGAAGGTAGGGCTGAGATTACAATGTTGCAAAACTCCTTTGTTTCACCTAAAAGGACAGGATGTTCATTTCTATCGGGACTCCTAATATGCCAGCCTGAACTTGTGTGCTTTTGACTAAGCACCTATTGCTTCATAAGGCACACCACAAAATTCCCAGGAGTCAGTGGAGCGAATGTTCCAGGCCTGACCTCAGGATTGAACACTGAAGAAAAGCCAACAAGTGGTCTCAAGATGTGTGTGGGTTGGATAGGCCCATGTGGTTTTCCTTGCTCCATTTTTCTGTGTTTTGTTTTTTTAAACAAAAATTTTAAAAATTTATGTATTTTATTTTTATATGTATCAGTGTTTTTCCTGCATGTATATATACATACCATGTTCATGCTTGGTGCCTGTGGAGGTCAGAGAGGGTGGTGGGTGTCCTAGGCCTAGGTTGTAGGCTATCATGTGGGTACTAGAAACAGAACTCATGTCCTTTGTAAGAACAGCAAGGGCTTTTAAAATTCTGAGTCATCTCTCCAGCCCCATACATCTTTTTTTAAAAATTTCTTTGCACTGATAGCATGGTTACAGTTGAAGTGTGATGACTTCATAGTGCTCATACTGAAATTCTGGTCACAGTAACTGTGGTCCTGTGTGCCAGGGATTGTGTTCCTCACATCACTGCTTCACTGGTGGGTGTGTCTGGCAGTGTTGGACCCAGGATGACATGGGAGGCTGGGTGGTGTGAAGTTAAACAGTAGGGTGGTGGGCCTTCACTGGCAATCCCTGTGTCCCAAAGATTTGTCATGTTTCCTACATTTGCCTTCAAAGGCTAGAACTTTTAGTCACAAGAGTAGTTTTTAAAGGATTTATTTACAAAATTAAATGTATATATGTGTGTCTGTATGAGAGTATGTGATGTGAATGCAGGTGACTTGGGGGGCCAGAGGCATAAGATCTTCTGGGACTGGAGTAACAGGCAGTTGTGAGCTGACTAATGTGGGTGCTGGGACCCACACTCAGCCACTACAGAAGCAGTATGTGCTCTTAACTGCAAAGGCATCTCTCCAACCTCAAGATTTACTTTTAAAATAAAAATTATGTGTGTGTTTTGGTCAAGAAGTTGGTCAGGAAGCCATTATGGTGGATGGACTATGTATCCTTACAAGGATACAAGCATTGAATGTGTAAGGTACTGAACTCAGCTGTGCCTGCAGCCCATGTCAAGAGCTGAAGAAGGTGGGCATTTGCTGACTGCAACATCAGTCAGTGGGAGGTGGAAACAGGGTAGAGTGGAATTCGTACCGTTTGAGTGGGAAGCAGAGGTTGGGATTATGACAACTGGGCTCATCCAGGAGCTTGCTGGGGAGGCCAGGGCTGGGAACCGGCTGTTTACCTGTTTAAACCCAGGCAGCCAAAGCCCTGCCTTCAGCTGTCATTTTGCCCAGGGGTGGAGCCGTACCTGACTCTGCTCTGTACACGGTGGCATGTGTGCAGACCTGTAGCCAGGGCCAAGATCAAGGGACCCAGCCATGTGTGTGGCTTTAAAATCTAGTGTTCAGAGAATACAAAGAGCAACCCAAAGTCAGGCTTTCCATTCTTCCTCTGTCCCTGGCATGGTCAGCGAGCGATTCTGGGCTCTGAGTTGTCATCCTTGGAAACTTGGGTAATCTGAGAACTCTTTTCAGTTTTGTAAGGGAACTACACTAAAGATTACATGTGTAGCTTTTGAAATAAGAAAATTATATATATATGTTTTAAAAAACAAATTCATACTTTTAATAGATTGAAATATTATTGCACAACAGTTTGTATTTACATTCCCCTTACCCTGGTGCTGGAGATTGAATCTAGACCTTTCAAATTCTATTATTAATGACCCAAACCTTGAAATCTCCTAAAGTGTCTTATAAATTTGAAGGTCCCACTAAATATGGTTATTTACTGTTTTAAAAGTCATAAGTATTTCCTTATATTAATATTTTAAACACTCTGAATGGTTAATATGTTTGTTTCCTTAAATGTAAAGTATGTTTATTTGATTGTTCTTATTGAATATTTAGTTTGTTTTTCTAGATAATACCACACTGGAGTTATCTACATGACAATATTTTTCTTACTTTCCAATTTTGTCTATTGATTCTCTTGAGTGGAATGATTGACTAAAAGGAACAGTGCATTGTGCCCCAGTGTGCTGTGCTGCAGTCGCCCAACCCACATAACAGCACTATGTGAAGGAACATACTTCCCCTTTGCTTGTTCGCTAATAATAATATAAATATGAAATTGCACTTTCTAGAAGTCTCTGTCTCTCTCTGCTTCCTGGAGTCGTATGTTGAGGGATGTATTGGTACCCTCCCTGTAGCAGGAGGTGAATAATAGCTGCCTGTTAGCTGATCCCCAAAAAGAACTCAATGCCACTTTCAAGATCCTTGTGCTCCTTATATTAATGACAAGTAATTTTGCTTGCACCCTTTCATTAGCTCAATTACAAGGTTGAATTAAAGAGATGTGGAGTCAGAGAGTCTTCCTCAGCTGCTGGAGGGTTCCACAGCCTTCACTGAGGGCTGGTCTGATAACCTAGGTCTCCTGACTGTAGGATCAGGAACCCACCTTCCTGATCCTACAGTCACATGGGCCACCTGCTGGGCTCACTAAGAAGCATCCCTGCCCATCCATCCTGTTTCATTTTCAGTTTACTGTCTTAATAGCTGAAGTAATGTCTGTCACACTTTTGATTTTGACTTGGTATATAATCTTATACTTAGTTTATAACTTTCTTAATTAGACAAAAGGGGGAGATGTAGTTGGATTCAGGCTTTATTTAGGGAAGCTTTAGTAGCTCCTGAGAATCAAAACCCCTATGGGGCATGTCAGAGTCAATTGAGACCCGGGAACACAGACTTCCCCTCCTGTTTGTTCCTGCGCAGTCCGACATGAAACAGTTCCATCTCCAAAAATTGTCTTAAGGTTCAATTTACATAAGCAAGTGTTTATATAACCCCTTAACAAATATTAATCCTTATTTAATATGTTACAAGCGAATATTTCTGCAATTTTCTAGGATCCAGGCTCTAGGACCACCACCATTTGTGAATGCCCAGTTGCCTTGTGTCTTTAAGTACCTAAACTTTGGTAAAGCCAGATTCTTTTCTTTCCTTCCAGACAGGGTTTCCTCTGTGTAACAGTCTTGGCTGTCCTGGAACTTGCTTTGTAGACCAGGCTGGCCTTGAACTCACTGAGAGATCTACCTGCCTCTGCCTCCCAGGTGCTAGGATTAAAGGCATGTGTCACTACTGTCTGGCTAAGCCAGATTCTTGATTGGCCCCAGAAAAAAAGATTTGAAGTGAGCCAATATGAAGCAGAGTTGGAGTTTATTAAAAGACATTTTTGCATTTTTGAAAGGTTTTTGAGAGAAAAGTAACCCAGGAGTATAGGCATGGGCTTCTCAAGAGTCATAGTTGAGTGTCTTTATATAGCCACATGGAGATCGGAACTATGGCTTGACTTGAGAAGACCTGCTGCTCTTGTAGGAACCCAAGCTCAATAGTCAGAACCCACATGGACGCTCACAGCCTCTGTAACTCTGGTTTTATGGAATCTGACACCCTCTTCTCATCCTCATGGTCACCAGGCACACATGCAGTGAGCATCATACATGAAGGAAAAACACACATGTAAAAATAATAAAAAAAAATAACAGTCATATATACTGTTTTGGTTGACTTGTGGCATTACACCTCTAAGATTGCTAAGGAGCCTAGATGACATCCTCTGGTGATTTGAGCTGGACAGGATTCCAGCTGATGAGGTAAGACCCCAGGTCACAAATGTTAAAAGGAGGAAGTTAGTATGTATGTATGTATGTATGTATGTATGTATTACTGTAAACAGAGTTTTAACCTTTTATTTGAGATTCCTAATATCTAGGACAGGAGTAAGACCATATAGGCTTAAGTTTTAAACATGGACGAGTGTTATTTTAACATAAAATATCTCATAAAAGGAATATTATTTCTTAAGGCATCCTCCACAGTGAGTGTTAACCATGGTAAAATATGTTTTTTAATGTTTCTCTAATATGATTGAATGTTTTGCCTGCATACATGTATGTGTACCACGTATGTACCTGGTGGCTGAGGAGGCCAGATCCTCAGAAATAGACTTAGGAATGGTTGTGAGCTGCTGTGTGGGTGCCGGGAACCTAGCCTCGGTCCTGTGGAAGAGCACCCAGTGCTTTCTCACCTGCAGAGCCTCTGCTGTGACTCCCAGATGATCACAGGCTTCCGTTAGGCTGTCTCCCACAGGGCCTTCATTTCCTCCCATGTCTCTCTCATTCTTCTCTCTTTGTATCATGCCTCATAATAGTTTTTAGAGCTCATACCCAGCTCCCAAAACCTTCTCCTAAGAGGCATTGACTCTGTTCCTTCCAGGAAGCCACAGAAGGTTCTATGACCTGTGAACAAGGTAGCAAATGCTGGTTTACTGACTCCTTGGCTTACACTAAACTGCTTCTCATGTCATTTGTGAGTCACTGGCGGCTCCTGTCTTTCAGCTCCTGTGTAGGCTTGTGCCCTTTACCTGCTAGGGCACCTTTTGCACCCGAGGAAACCAGGAGGCTTATCCACAGATTTCTTTCTGATGTCCTTGTTAGCTGCAGTTCTTGATCGGATGAGTATCTGGGGTTAATTTTAATTGAAAAACGCCTGTGGTGCTCTTGCCTTGTAACCTGTGTGTGTTGTCTTTTTGGCTATGAGCCCTTTGGGTGTAGGACTGTTTTTATTCATCACAGTCCCAGGTGAGCGCTTTATGCTTAGGAAACTTAAATGCCACTGAGTCTTCCACTCAGGGTTTTTTGTTTCTTCAGCTCTTTCCTCTTACCTCTGAACATTTCCTCAGTGTCTCTTGTCTTACATCCTCAGTTTTTCCCCTTTTAATTATATATTTAAAATATCAGAGCTTGCCAGAATCTCAGCAGGTACCCACCCTCATTAGAATGTGTACCTGCATTGTGGTTTTGTGGTTTTTCTATTAACTTCTGCCCGGGAGTTTCTAATCGGCTTTAGGCTGGAAGCACATGTAGGTAATTGGTTTCTGATTAGGAGTCGCCTCTGATACTTCCTATTGAAATGCTTTGCTGTCTGTGATAGGAAGCAGATGGTAGCATATGGTGGAACAGATGTCAGTGTTGAATCCCAGTCTTTAAAATCTGGTCTTGTACCTTGAAGTGTTTCCCTTGGCAAATACCCATTTAGGATCTGCTTGCTTCAGTTTTGGGTGACTTTCCCATAATACATTTACTTACCTCCCAGCATGCTCCACATTCACCAAGCTATTTTGAGGGTAACATTCCACTGTGGAAATGTTTACCCATAAATGGCTAGAGGGCTTCTGGTTACCTGTCACTCAGCTTCCCCAACTATCAATACCTTCATGTGGCCATCCTGTTTGATCTGTAACTTTTTCCATATCTGCCCCATTTTTCCATATTCAAGTCTCCAAAACATGTCATTATCAAGGTCAGTTATTGTGCACATGTCACATGAAGCTTTAATGCATATGTTAAAAAGTTCTAATAATTCAAAATTTTGTTATTGAGACAGGTTTTCAATGTATAGCCCAGGCTGACCTCAGATGCACAGTCCTAAGTACTAGACTTACAGCTGTGTTCCACTACAGCTGGATTTTTATAGGAGATAATGTCTTTCATGGGCTACAAGATTTAGACAGATGCTATGCATTTAGACACTTCAGAAAAATCACAAATTATTTCCTGAAAGTCTTGGAGACAAACCCCTAAAAGAAGAACTAGAGAATTCAAAACCTATGATATCACTTATGGCCAGAGTAGCTCACAGCTTTTCAACCTCATGAAGGATGGCAATCTTTCTTTGCTTCTAGGAAAGCCAAGTGTGGGCAGCCTTAGGGGTGCTGTCTACATTCTATATTCTATGTGTGCTGTATAATAAGGGTTCAGACTGAAACCTAGTAACTACGATGGTCTAAGTTGGAAGTGAGAATCCAGAGAGATTCCTTCTCCTCTTTTTCTTTTTTTTGAAAAGAGGTCTATGTATCCCAATCTGTTCTAAAAACTGCATGTATAGCTGAGTTATGGTAACCTTGAATTTATGATCCTCTTTCTCTCTCCTTCCAAGTGCTGATTTACTGATAAATGCCTAATTTTATGATTTTACTTTTGAAGACAACTTTTCACCACCAGTAAAAAGGGTGAGTGTAAGCTGTAATACCCTGTGAGCCTTGGTAAGTGAACCCAGTGCTTCGAGTCCACATCATGTGTGTGCTGTAGGAAAAAACTCTAGACTTGCATGTTCACATATGGAGATACTTCCTTCATCGCACTGCTGGGACTTCTCCCTCCCCAGGCTGTTTATCATGTGTCTTCTGGAGGTGGCATAGTCTTCTCCCGAGTTGTCACATCTCTCTCTCAGATCTCCCTCTCTTATTCTCATTTTGTTTTTGTAATAGGGTCTAGCTATGAAGCTTTGGCTGGGCTGGAACTCACTATGCAGATCAGGCTGATCTCTAACTCTAGACATCTATCTGCCTGCTCACTCTTGTGCACCCCTCCCCACCATGAGAGTTACATTTCTTAAGTTGCAAGCCACAGTCATTTCTTTGGAGAAAAGCATAACACACTCCACAGAGCCATAGAGCCACTAGGTGGAAGACGTACATCTTTGTTCTTTGCAGTCCTTCAAGGGAATGTGCTATCTTTGGTGTCAGTGGAGGCATGCTAGCATCATTCCATGTGAGTCAGAGCATGCCGCTATTTGCCACTGGAACTCATCAAGGTATTTTATAATTTGGCTGTATTTCTAAGATGTCTCAATGAACATTTCTTAGAGTAGAAAAATAAGAGATACAAATTTAAAGATGTCATAAATAGTAAAGAATGTTTAACTAAAAATTTCCCTTTCTATTTGAATTTTTTTTTCATATTAAGGATAATGTTAAATAGGGAATCTAAGTGGGTTTCTTTTGTTTGTTTGTTTGGTTGTACTTTTAAAATTATGTGTATGTGTTGGGCTGGGGAGATGGCTGAGCATGTAAGAACCTGTATTGCTCTTCTAGAGGACTGAAATTCAGTTTTCAGTCATGACATAAGATGGTTTCCAACCCTCTGTTACTCCAGCTCCAGTGATCCAGTGTCGTGAGGGCACTGGATTCATATGAACATACATAACTACCATTAGAAATAAGTAATACTATAGAAATTATATGTATAGTGCCATTAGAGGCCAAAAGAGGATGTCATATCTCCTGGAATCGGACTTACAGACAGACCGTTGTGAGCCAATCAGTCTGGGTGCTGGGAAGTGACTCAGGTCCTTTGCAGGAGCAGTATATGCTCCTGACTCCCCAGCCATCCCTCCAGTGCTGGAATGTGCACTTTTTCTAATGTTCAGAAAACAGTAAAATTGAGTTAGGGTTCTTTCTGTTTTTTTAACAAGGGTAGATTATTAGTGCCCCCCCTTTGATGAACATTATGTCCAAACAGTGACAGATCTGTACAACAGACCCAATGATTTAACTATTTGTCTCATTCATGTAGTGTTTGTTATTGTCACACTATGGGAACTTCTCCCCAAACTTTGTGGTTTAAAACAACCCCAAACTTCCTTGCCTCATAGTTTCTGTGGCCAGGTCACTAGGTATGATGATGTTGGGTCTTTATGGCTAGCTGTGTAGGAGGCTTTGCCTTCCTGTGGCTTGAGCAGGACTAGAATCCACATGAGGCTCTCTTACGGGACTGGTAGGCAGCAGTTTGCAGCTCCTCTTTCCAGGTAGCTGGGGGCTTGAAAGGAACCCAGTAAATAGCTCTGATGAGCCAGTTTGGAGGTGACAGCACATCACTTCTGTCATAGTCTGCTGTTAGGAGGTAACCAGGGAGAGAACTGTTCAGGCACATGAACACGAGGAGATGGAGGATATGAGGGCATATTTATATTAATTTTACTTCTATAACATGGTCTACAAAAACAGGAGTTACCTCAGACTTGTGACAATGTGTATACCTGATGGCAGTGTGAAAGATTTTGGTTAGTTAAATTATATTTGCAGAAATGAATAAAGAGGGCTGGGCATGTGCAATTCCTAGAGAGTGTGTGTGGGTGAGAATGAATGAGTCTTATTCTAAGGGAAATTAAGTTTATTTTTATTCATGAATTCTAGGCTGATTATTTGTAGTATAGAGGAAGTAGAAATCTCAGTGGTATATGCACAGCTTTTTATTATATTAAAAATTAAGACCTGAGACTATTTTCTGTTTTATTTCATATATGAAATGCATTAGCTTGTGAATTGCTCTCATGGGTGTCTTTATTTAGTAATCTTTAATATTAGTTTTTATCTCAGCACGTTATGCTGGCTGAAGCCTTTGTGTTTAACATGATTTTTTGCTCTTAGGTATTTTTACCTTCGTCTTAGGCTGTGGAATTGGCAGCCATAACTAATGGTGCTCCGTTCCCCAATGTCCCAGGAAACAGGCTGTGAAGCCCAGACCGGCCTTCTACTCCCAAGGACCAGGTTTATAGACATGTATTACTTCTTTAGGGTAACTTTACTTTTCTTTCTTTACTTGCTGTAAATTGGAATGCATGATTGCCAAGTGTGTATTCCTTAAAAGAAACACTGAAAGTAAAACTTCTAGAATTGTTTTTTTCTTTTTGCTGAGATTTTGAAGTCACTTCTGTAAACGTTCTTACCAAGAAATAACTAGTTAAATTAGACACTGGGGGTAGAGGACCAACAGAGAAATATAGATGGCCTTATTCATTACAGTATGGTTACATTTTGTTTGCTAGCTCTGCAGTAAGGGCTTCAGAATTCTGGACTTGTGTGCCTTTGACATTTGACCTGTCTACAATCCAAGGTTACATTTGGGACCCTGTATCACTGAGGAAGATTATAAAGAGATGTGTTGAAACATGATATTTTCCTCTGAGCATAACAGACATAACACAGGCCTGTCATTACCCTCTTGAAGTCTGGAACCAAGTGGGCAAAGCAATCCGGTGACTGTGGCAGTGGCAGTGGGGCTGCTGATTGACATCCTCTAGCAGATGGAAGGAGGTAAGCGCAGAACACCTTACCTGAGATTGCAGCCATTTCTTCTCTCTCCAGCTTCAGAGGTTTTAGGATTCAGAGTTGACTCAAGTGGGCTTCTATGTTACAGTTCCCATGAGGTTGTCATTCATGATAGAGTGGAACTTTGTGGTGATGCTCCCCCTAGAGACTTGTAAGTAACTCTTTATTCATGCTTTATAATAAGATCAATGAACTCAAGAATTAGTTCACCCATTTCGACTTGGGTGAAAACTTATTTTGTCTTATCTGGGGGGAGGCAGGGGAATAGACATTTGTTCATGTCTCCGCAGGAAAAGTTAACACAACACAAAGTCACTGGTGTTTGCAGTCAAATGTGGCACCTGATGAGGTCACAGTTGGCACCAGTTGGTCCGTCCCCCCAGGCTTGTCTGCCAGCTTCTTCAAGGGTGTCTCAGTTCATGTTGTGTTTTTCCATTTCTCAAACCCTCATGTCTGTCCTTGGGTTATGGAGTTCAACACAGGAGGGTCAAAAATTGAAGATTATTCTTTTTTTTTTTTAAACTTTATTTTTATTTTCTTATTTATTTATTTGCCTTGGTGTTTGCCTGGAACTGGAAATACAGACAGTTGTTAGCTGCCATGTGGGTGCTGAGAATCGAACCCAGGTCCTCTGGAAGAGCAGACGGTGCTCTTAACCGCTGAGCCATCTCTCCAGCCCCGAAGATTATTCTTATCTACATAGCCAATTAGAGGCTAACCTGAGCTACATAAGACTCTCTCTTAAAAGTAGCAAAAGATGGCCTCTGTGTGGATATTAGTGCAGCAGAAACCTAAGTATGGTAATATGCTGCCAGTGGCCAAATGTCCTAGGATTTCACCAGAAGGCCACACCACACTGCTATAGTCCCCACACCTAGAATGGGATGCAACACCAGGTAGTGCCCAGATCTGCATCCATGACTGAGTGATGGACATCACTGCTAACTGTGGCTCTTGGTTGGCACAGTGAAGAGCATGTGCTGTATTTTTGTCAGTACAGAGGGTGGGAGGAGAGAACCCTGCTCCAAGACTTTGATGCAGATGAATCATTCTGCTGTGTTCTGGTGTGGGTGCTCTCTGAGGACTGAGGGCAAGCTGGGACACAGGCATAGCCTAGGAAGGGTTTGTAAGCTGTGATAGGATGAGGTGGTGTGGATTGTGGCCAATAAGAGGCAGGCCCACCCGGTCACTTAATCCTGGGTTTTCTCTATTTTCCATGACCCAGACAAGGTGGAGAATGTTTAAAGCCACAGGCCTCAATCCAGTCCTGTGCTCTGTGCCCCATGAATTGACTGATAATCATTCTCATTTAAACAACCATGTCCTGTGTCCATGCCCAGCTGCAAGAAACAGTGAGTCCTAGGTTTCTTTTTCCCAGTTGCCTTGTGAAGATGGCCTGGACCATGGAGGTTAAGCGAGTCAGTTATAGTACTCACCGCAGAGCTGTCTTGTAACCTGCATCCTTTACTTACCACGTTGTGAACCTGTTGTAAGATCTTTCCCAAGTGCTTTTCAAATCATGCTGGTCATGAAACCTTTGATTAAGCAAATTTTCATGAGTAAGCCTTTATGGTGAGCAAATAATAATTGCATTTCTGGGCTGTACAAGCCCTGGAAATTCCAGGCCAGTAAGTTTCCAGATAAGGCACCAATGACAAAATAAGGCTTATGCTCAAGTCCAGATTGATGAACTAATAATACATTTATTGGTCTTATGATAGAGCATGAGTGAAGGGCCACTTGCAGGTGTGTAATCAGTTGCATTACCACCAGCTCCACCATATCATGAATGACAAAAACAATTGGAATATAAGTTTTTTTTTAAATTGAGTCATGCATAAGGTGGCAGTAGGAACTGGGCTCTCTCTCTCTGTGTTTACGTGTAGGTGGGTGCACTATGGTTAGATGTGTGTGTCAGAGGTTGATGTTGGGTATCTTTCTGAATCACTTCTCCACTGCATCATTTAGAGACAAGGTCTTTTAGTGAACCCAGAGTTCACTGTTTGGTTACATGGGCTGGCTAGCAAGCCGTGGGAATCTTTCTGCCTCAGCTTCCACAGGGAGTGTGTGGAATTTCAGGAGTGTGTCCCCCTGACCTGATTTAACATGGGTGCTGGGGATCTGCACACATTTAGAACAGAGCTGCTAGCCCGAGCCCCTTATGTCTTGTTCTTGTGATGGTTCATGTCTGCTGTCCTGAGAGGATTTGGGACCACTCAGCAGACAAGCTCTGGGCATGTTTATGAAGGAGTTCCTAGAGTGGGTGAACTGAAGTGGGCAGACCCCAAATAAATGAGGTGGCTGTCTGGTGAACTGGGAGTCCTGTACTGGATAAAGTGATGGTGAGCAGAGCACCAGCATCCGTTGCTCTCCTCCCTGACGGATATACGGTGTGACCAGATGTCACAGTGTTGCCATCTCACCTTCCCTGCTGTGTTGGATTGCACCCTAAAGCTTCCCTGAGCTACCCATCAGGTGTTTTGTCCCAGCAACGGACAAGTAAACAATACAGTACTTAGGATGTGTCACTGTTTTCCAGTTCTCTTAAGAGTGATGGGACTGTTTGCTTTGGACCAATGGCAGATTATTGACTCTAGTGGCTACTATCAAACCATTTCCCCTGCCCTCAGAAAATGAAGGCTGCCCCCAGGAAGGAATGGTGTGTTTTACCATGAGGTTTGTTAATGTTGGTACAGAGTGGTTTAAAAATTCTTCTAAAAAGCTTATGCACTGGGTCCTCCGTCCCTCTCTCCCTCCCTCCTCCCCCCTCCCCCCCTTTATGTGTGTGTGTGAACTTAACCCAGAGCTGCTTAGAAAGAACCTCTAATAAACACATTTGGCAGGCCATTAGAGGAGATGATATTTATTGCCCACCTATACCCCAATGTAGGATTTTGTGTGTATAGCTTTAGTTCTTAGGTTGTTCCTAAAATGTGGGTGGTGTGAGCTATAATGTGATAGAAGCCTGGTGGCTTGTACAACCACTCAGAGCCTGTAAGTGAAAAAGACACAGGTTTGTGTGTCAAGGAAATCTGACTGCAGTTGCTGTCTCGAGGGAGGAGAATGATCCATCTGCCAGAGAGCACTTTATAGAGGGGCTTCTGGCTGGGGAGGGTGGGAGGGACAGCCTGGGATTTTATTCTATTCTCAGAATTCCGTCTACCCCCACTGGAGGTGCTGTACTAGTCTATGGCAAGTTATTAGAGGTGTTGTAGGCCACATGTGATCACTTTTGGGTTGAAAATTGCAGATCTTTGTAAAGTGGGAATAACATTTGCTGACACCAAAGTAATTACAACAAACATTCTTCTTTTTGCAGGTATTTCTTATATGGTGGGAAATAAAAAATGAAAAAAAAACCTTGATACATGAAAAATAAATTTAATCACTTCATTGGCACATCAGGCAAATTTGTGTGACTTGATAAATACTACAAGATGACATTTATCAGGTATATGTGATAATATATTTCAGATCAGTAACCTACTTTTTAATCGATATGAAGCTTGTGCCTCCCCATCTTTTCCTTCTTTATTTTTTTCCCTGGTGTGTACCTTGGAAGCTTTGTCCTGGTGAGTTCTGCTCCCAGAATGAATTGTCTATGATTTGAGCTCATACTCTGACAAAACATGACTGTATGTATGTTCAAATGTTGCCTACATGTTTGAAAAAGTTAAAAATTTAAAAACTGCAAGGCTAGACATGTAGCTCAGTTGGTTCATTGCTGCCTAAATACTCAGTAAATCCTGGGTTTGAGTCCCAGTACCACATAATTTGTGTGTGGTGGCATAGACCATAATCTAGTACTTGGGAGTTGAGGGCAGGAGGGTCAGAAGTTAAGGCCAGACTGGAATACTGAGATGCTGTAGTAGATGCTGCTACCACTGACCCCTGCCTTCTTCCTCCTGCATTCATGCTCTCAAGGCTGTTTCCTCTAGGTCAGGGCAGAGAGTCATGTTGGAAATTTTATTGGAGAGTATTATTTTTCTGTTCTAGATTTCATTTATAAAGAATAATAAAACAGAGAATGTAGATAGAGGGATCTTTACATAGGAAAATTGGCAGATTAGAAACTGTCACATTTACATTTGATAAGTCTTAAGCTGTATAGAGAGCTTGTCCACTTATTAAATCCCCTTGGCATGGGATCTCTTTGCTACCATTGGTTAGTGAAGAAGCCGTTTTGGCCTATAGCAAGACAGCTTACAGCCAGGTGGGAAATCCAGATAGAAATACAGGAGAAGAAGGGCAGAGTTGGAGATACACTCACAATCCAGCCACCCAAGAAGCAAGATGTGAAAATAGTAGTAAGGCACTGGCTGCATGGCAATACATAGATTAATAGAAATGGCTAATTTAAGATGTAGAAGTAAGCTAGGAAGAAGCCTGAGCTGTAAACCTAACTGTTTGTAATGAACATAAGCCTCTGTGTGTTTATTTGGGACCAAGCAGCTGCAGGACATGGGAAAACTTCCTGTTACATCCCCTAGTATGGCTGCTCCTGAGAGAATGCCTGGTTACATTATAGCCTCGTTCCTGGCCATGTTACATCCTTGGCTCTTTTGTACTAACCATTGGTAAGTTCACATTGGGTATTCATTTTTTACCTTTAGCTTTTGAGTCACATTTTCTGATTTTTCCATTCTTTTTATTTGTTTGCTTATTTAATTTTGGAGTAGTGATAGGTTTTGAAACCAGTTCAAAGCCTCCACCACTGAGCTACATTCCCACCTTCTGTTTTTTTCATTTGTAGGATGGTAAGATTGGTTACTATGTTGCTATGTTAATTTTCTGTGTTCAGTTAGGAAACTGGGTGTCTGGGAGGCTTCAGAGGCCCTGGCTTCCTCCTCTTCAGCTTCTTACACTTGTTGTTCAAGGATGGGCTGGTAGCATAGTGTTTCAGGTTGAGATAGACTCTGCAGAAGATAGAAGAGGCTGATATGGAGCTAACTCTCTAACTGAATACTCTAGGGTGCCTGCATGTGCTCCATCCTCAAGTGCACTGATGCCCCTCTGACTCTAGGGGAACAAAGTAGCCTGTGATTATGATGCACATATATCCACATTTCAGGTCATATACACATGTTGCTAAGGATAGCTTTGAGTGTGACCCGGTAACAAAATTATAAACTTACTTAAAGCATCATGAGATCCTCTGTGTTTTACTTTTGGAACTCAACTGAACAATGGCATTTGTTGATACTGTCATATCACAAGAAAATGATGGACATGTCAGGAAGTTTTCTCATTGTTCTTTTTAGCAAATAGAGAGCCCAAATTACCTTATTTTTAGTTAAAATTTGGTGCTCTGTTTAGGTTGCAATTTATATGTTACTTTTCCTTGTTGTTTTGTTAAATTTAGGCCCGGCTCCAATTACTGTCTTGTTAACTTTAAAATTCTTTGTAGTTCTCATTGCAAAATACTATATCAAAGCCAAGAATCTTGTAAGTTTAAAGAGAAGCTTCAATGATAAGCTAGACACAGTGCCCGTTCATGCTGATTGCGAATGTGCTTATAGTTAGGGTTAGTGTTGTGTGCTATGAACCTAGCACACAAACAGCCTCAGGGTGGGTGTGGTGGCACACACACCTTTGATCTTAGCACTTGGGAGGCAGAAGCAAGTGGATCTCTGTCAGTTTTAGGCCAGCCTGGACTATATAGAAAGTTCAGGCTAGCCAGGCCAATGTGGAGATCATACCTCAAACGAGCAAACAAATGAGAGACTCAGTGGGTAGAGAAGCACATGTCCTGAAGTGTTCAGGCCCTCAGACTCCGTGGTAGCCTGTGCCTGTAGTCCCACTGCTTCTGTACAATAGGAGGTAGAGACAGGAGAATCTCCAGAAGCTCAAGGGCTGGCGCTCCTGGCCTACTCAGTGTTGAAGAGCAAAAACGGAGGCTCTGTCTCAAGCAAGGTGGAAGGCAAGGACCAGGAACTCAGGTTGTCCTGTGTTCTTCACTTATGTTGTACAGCACATGCTCACACATGAGTATACAAGCGCCCCCCCCATACACATACACACAGCCCAGCCCAGCCCAGCCCAGCCCAGCCCAGCCCAGCCCAGCCCAGCACAGCCCAGCACAGCCCAGCCCAGCACAGCACAGCACAGCACAGCACAGCACACCACACCACACCACACTAGTGTAAGTCTCTTTATGCTAAACAGATACTTTTTTTTTTTTTCCCCAAATGAGAAATAAATAGCTATGGTTGAATTAACTTTAATTTTTTTTTTTATTACTTTGAGACAGAAAGTGTGTTGTCTTGTTACTGAATTTTTCTTTAGTGACTGTGTTTTATTTTATATGTTAAGAAGTTAACTGAAATCATCATAGGATTATGCCCTGTTAGGAATTTTTGAAGGAAATATACATTGTGGAATGGTGCCATCTGGTTGACTGCTGTTTCACAGTTGTCATTTGTATGGCAACAGTGTATGACGTCTGCTCTGTACATTCAAGGATGAAGTGTTTCCACAGACACTTTGTTGAACCATAGAGATTTTCAGAGTAGCTCCACCCGGCTATGAAAGTTTATCTTTAAGCCAGTGTCCACCTCCCTATTCCTACTTCTTACACTGTTCCAGCTTCTGGGAACTATCATGTTAACCTATTCCAGTTTACACAGATCCTGTAAGTTTTGACCTAACACAGGCATTTGTAGAGAACAAAACTGGCTTGTTGTCTTTTAACTATAAAATAGAATCTTGCTACTTACTGCTATTTCTAAGGGACACAGGGATGGCCAGTGGGCCCCAGGAGATACAGGGGTGAGGTCCTCATTGACTACTTTTAGCAGCTGCAGTTGCCACAGTCTGTCTGTCATCTGGGTTGGCTGAGCTGTTTGCTGCTGCTTTCATGAGGGCAGTGTCTAGGGATCTTTCCGGCAAGCAAAGGCATGCTGTTACTCTGAGCAATTTTGAAGGCATCTTTGAGAGCATAGGAAGTCTGCCAGGGGCCATGCTGCTGCATAGGGCAGGGAAGTGGTGCAGCGGGAGGGCATTGCATGCTCTGAGTTGGCCTGAGCAGCTCATGGCAACTAGGGGCATGCCTGAGGCGTATTCAGCCTCCTCACTTCCCATTTCCTTCTTCAACCTTGGCATTCAAGGTGGCTGATACACAAGTTGACTCTTCACATTAACTGGGACTGTCACTTTAGCTTCTGATGCCCATCGCCAGTTGGCACTGAGGGTAAAAATCTGTCAGAGCTTGTTAGGATGCCTTTGTGGCTCTGAGAAAGTAGATTTCAGATTCTGGAGAGTTTGGCTGTTTGAGTTTGTGGTTCTGTGCTCTGGATGAACTGGCAGGGCTTTGCAGAACCTGAAATTTCATGTCGTTCAGTCCATTCTGAAGGCATGTGTAGGGTATGCTCTGCTGAGATGGGTGGTAAGGCTTCAGTCCTGCGAGGGTGGCTTTGTTCTGTATCAAGTCCCATCATAGAAGTGGTCAGACTCTATACCTCATTATCTCTGAGGTGTCACAATCGAAGTAGGCCATTTTTCCTGTTAGTGTAAGAAGGATTAAACTCTATGCCAGCTTCTTTAGGAGGCAGGCAAGCCTGATGGCCTGCAGTGTAGTCCTTCCTGGATTTGACCTTTTCTATATATGTGTGGTCATTGCAACCTAGATGTTCCCAGAGGCTGTCTGGTTAGTACAAAAATAAAATGGAATTTTAATGATGAAATGATGATGGTAAATTTTCATGGAATAGCTACTAGTTTTAGCTATAATCCTTATCCTTCAGCACACACACTGTGTGTGTGTGTGTGTGTGTGTGTGTGTGTGTGTGTATAGGCTGAAGTCAACATCAGATTGTCTCCTTCCATCTTTTTGTCCTACGTTTTTGAAATAAGGTCTCTCTGAACCTGAGGTTTACTGATTGGCAAGGCTTGTCAGCCAGTACATTCTGGGGTTCATTCACTGGCAAGACTGGCCAGATGATAATACATTCTGAGGTTCACTAATTGATAAGGCTGGCCAGCCAGTCCACCTCAGGATCCTCCTGTCTCTGCTCCCTTAGTACCAGGGTTACAGGTATATGTCACCATGCTCAGCTCTTTCCACTGGTGTTGTGCATCTAAACTCAGTGTGCATGTTTGGGCAGCAGGTACTTTACCCTCTGGATATCTCCCCAGATGCACCACGTATCCTTTTAAACTCGACCAATTACATATTTTCTTTGTTTCTTAAAAAAAGTATCATTGTAAAAATATATATAGTTCTTACCTCAAAGAGGATAAGAGATATTTTATTCTGGAGCCAGATATGAGTGACTGTGCTCCAGGAACACTAATCTAGGGTACTCCAAATTTCCTGTTCTAATGAGGTAACAAATTTTATGAAGTCTCATAGTCATAAATTAGAGCACTTTTAAAACATGTTGTTGGAATTATCAGATGGGTAGTTTACACAACAAAGTGGGGACTGTCTGACACAGCCTCAGATGCTGCCTGATGATGTTCTCAGCTTTTGGGTTGGTGGACCTTAGGAATCTGTCAATAGTCACAGGATGTTAGGTTACTCACAGAGGCTGGCACTAAATGGCTATTTGAGAGATCAAGACAACCTGGCTCTGGATCTACAGTATTCCAACCACTGGACAATCATGAGAGCTCCAACTAGCCAATCAATGTGGTATGGCTCTGTCAGTGTGTCCTTTTGATGGATATAGGCCATTGTAGACAGAGGGACCTGTTTATCTTCTTTCCTGTCTTCTTTTGAGAAATTGGTTTTCAGGTAGCAAGTATATTTTGAAGTTGCGGGTTTGCTTGCCTGCTTCCCTTCCTAGTGATGTGTGGAACAGAAAAGCCACAGCATCCCTATGCTCTATACTGGAAGCAACAGTGATGTGAGGAGGCCATCCCACACTGTCAGGTGTAAGGCTGTTTATTATAGCATCATCTGTGAGGCTCTGTGTGCGATAACCTTTGACTTTATGATGTAGTTTGATTTTCTGTCTTCTAGCAAATAGGGAAACTGAATTGGAGTGAAGAACTTGGACTGTTCACGATATGAAGGCTGTGCATATTTGAGTGTCTGAAGTTGTCTGAAGTTTCCAAGATGTGGGAATCGCGAGATGGTCTGATGTGTAACTGTCTCTTTAGCAGCAAAATGGAGTGGTCACCCGTATTTTCATTGTTCCAGGTTTCTGGATGTAACTATGGAGACAGCAGAAGTTAAAATATTTTGAAAACTAAAAAGCCAGTTCTTGGGCTATGTGGCATGATAGGATTGTGTTGTGCTGTTAACACTGAGCCTGTAAGTTAGAAGTTGGCCTAGTATTGTTAGACTATGTGATCTGTTGGTTTTTTTTTTTTTTAAAATGATCTGAATGCACTTTTATGGATTATAAGTTATCCTGTGAGTTTGTAAAAGCCAGAACACACACACACACTTTTAACCTTCCTTAGCTGATTTCTTTGTACTATTTTGATATCTGGTAGTATATGAGATTTCTTCCCGAAATGTAACTTGCTGAATGATGCACGATGGAACAAAGCCTGGAACTCTTGTGAATGTATGTGTGCACAGTACACAGTGAAACAGCCAGGCTCTCCAGCCCCAGGGAAGAGATTCCACAGTGGTACTGGCTGACATGAGAAAGGTCCTGTGCTGATTGGGTGTTATAGATGGTTTTGTTTCTTGCAGATGGTCCACATATCTGCAAAGGTAAGTCACTCCTGCATAGATATGGAGGTATGTGGGGAACTATCCAGAAGCATTAGAATGTTGGGAATACACAAAACCCAGTGCAACAGAAATGGCTGTTCTCTTTCTTACTACAGATATTCTTCTAAAATCAATGTTAGTCCTATGCAAACACAGCCATGAGCTTTCCCGGAAGCAGTAAGTTAATTTTAAGTGTGACATTTTATTTCTTTTGTGAAGTGTGGTATTAATTTTCTAACTTATTGGTTTGCTCATCTGTAAATAGACTAGTTCCATTAAGACGATCTTTTTATGTATGGGTTTTCCTCCCTTGTGGCTGGTGCTAGAGTAGCTTAGTGGAGGAGTACTTGTGGAGCAGGCAGGAGGTTACATTTCCAGCAACACAGAAACTGGTGTTGCATGCTTCTAATTCCAGCACTGAAGAGGTTGCAGGCAGGAGGGCCGGAAGCTGAAGGTCATCTTCTACTGTGCAGAGTTCAAGTCTAGCCTGGGCAACATGAGACCTTTTTTGTTCCTGTAAATACATGTCTTTCATTTTTACTGCTGAATTAAGTTATTGGGATACTCTGCTCATAGCAGGTTGATGTGGCACTATTTGTGTAAGTACTTATAAAGTCATGTTTCACATTGACACTTGTTTAGACCAGTTTTTACTCAATGTAGTTAATTAGTAATGGATTTTATTATTTTTTGAATGTAGGTCTCCAAAGGAAAAAGATCCATGTTAACTTTATTTCTGTTCCAAATAAAGTTTCATTTGTTGAACTCTTTTACTATGGGGGAGGAGCATTGTTGATTCTATGATGTATAGAGGTCTCTCAGAGAGACATCTTGAAGCTCTTGGACAGATTGACAGGAACAGGAGGAGACTTGTGAGGGAGGGATGGGAAGCAATAACGTGACTTGAACATCTCACAATGCTGCCAGTGACCCATGACAAGTGTCATGTTGCTCTAAGTGGCTGTGTGATTGGCAAAGGGTCAGTGCCATTGATTTGGAAGGTTGAAGACTTTGAGAGACCCAAACTTGTTTTCTGAGATCCCAGATCCACTGATGGATTTTTTTTTTTTTTTTTTTAATTATGTGGCAGTCAGAACACCCCTGTGCCCTTGGATACTCCTGTCTCAGCTGGGAAACTTGCTTAACTTGGTAGCCTCATGAGCATCTCCCACTTCCTACTGGTGCTGGGAGGAACCTGAAATAATAGGCACTGGGGACACTTCTGGCAGAATTTTCATAGTCCTCTCCTCCTCTGGGCTCAGTGAGCTGTGTGAGGAGACTGAGACCTATGGTCCTCATTGTTCTGACTTGTGATTTCCCTGATTCTCTGAAAGAAGAGAATGATTTCCACACAACTGTGCTTCAAGAAATACTTTGCATTCCGGGTGCAGAGACCCTGCTAGGTAGAGAGTCTTCTAAAACATTTCTGGAAAGAACAATCCGGGTGAACATTAGTCCCTGCTATCACTGTGTGAGATCTCTTCAGAAAGCTGCCTAGATCCTCACCACAGCCTCTTTCCTCACAGCCACCCCTCCCCACATAGTGACAACAGTGAACAGGTTGTATTAAAATAAAGCAACATATTGAAATACAACATATGCAAACTCTTTCATCTGTGTCTAGATGGCTGAATGGTTAGAACTTTCTGGTTGTAGAGTTAAGGTGTTGCTTGTCCAAGAACCAAAGTATCTGGACCTATCTTTAGTTCCTTTAACTGCTATCCCCTGAGCATCCCTGTATCTGACCTAACATCCTTTTAACTATCAGATAAAACCTTTGAAATCTATGCTTAGCATCTCTCTACTTCCCACCAGACCCAAAGCTAAAAATGTCATGGATAATGCCTGAGACCTATATCAGAGATTTCTTCACTTTGCTGTAATTCCCTTATCTGATGTCCCAGCCACACAGTTGTAAATGAGTTATGAGTTTTTTGGGGTAACTAATAAAAACTGCTTCCAGCATCGATATATGGATGGGCCAATATGAACCTGTCTCCCTGGGCCATCGTCACTCAGATTTGGCTCAGAGTAAATATCTTCTACTTTCTTTTAGCTGGGAGCTGTAGTTCATACAGATTTATGAGTTGATTAATGATTAACAAAAATACAGAAGAGAAAATGTGAAGTTTATTCCAGTTGAGTGGTACTCACAGTCTTTAGGTTTGGCTCAGAGCCTCATCTTGCCAGTCTTTTCTTTGTTGTAATGTTTCTGGCCTGGACTTTCTGGTCTAGACCAGAGGTTTGGACCCACTCTCAGCCCCACTACCGCTTTGCCCAAATAATCTCGGAAAGGCTTATATTAATTTTAGGCTGATTGACCTAGGGCCCAGCTTGCAAACTCTTTACCCTTACATTATTCTTATCCTGTTTGGCCATGCAGCTCAATACCTTTTCTTAGAGCAGCATTTCAGCTTCTTTTGTCTGCGGCGTCTGGCTGGAGGCTTTGAGATGTTCCCAGAGTTTTCTGAGTCTGGTAGCCCTGCCTATACTTCTTGTCTGCCTTTGGACAATCAGCGTTTTTATTAAGCCAATGTACAGACCAATTATTTACAATGGAACAGAATACAATCCCCCTACACTCTTCTTTTGATCATGCTTGGTGCATTGTCTTATGCATTGACCTGACTCTCTGTTAACCTCTGCTGTGGATTGTGTGTTCCTGACTCCTGGGTATGTGCTGTGTTGCTTCGCTGTCTGTCTTAGACTGTTGCATGGCTGCCACAGAGACACTTAGGATGGTATTTATGAGCAGCACACTTTTATTTTCTCACTTCTAAAGGCTAGAAGGGTAAGCCTCAGGCTCCATGTCTGGGAAGGGTTATGTTTCTGTTTCCAAGATGGTGACTTCCTGCTGGATCTTTACATGGCAGAAGGAAGAAGACCAACAGGCTTACCTCATTCCCTTTGGCTTCTTTACAAGGTACTCATCTACTCCTAAAACACCCTCCTTATGAGAGCCATTTACTTCAGCTGTACAACTATTTGTAAGGTATGGGTGCTTCTGTGAACAAACCTAATGAACCCCCCTCCGCCCCCAAGAGAGACATTAAAGTGGAGGGGGCTAGTTGGGAAGAGGAGAGGTTCTGTGGCAGTAGGAGGATAGAAAATACCAACGAGAGCGGGTTAGGATCAAAACACCTTACATACGTGAAGAAAATGGCATTGCAAAGCCTGGCTTAGTGACTTTTCTCTTGCTGTGATGAAACACCATGACCAAGACAACTTGTAGAAGGGATGGTTTATTTTGGGTTTACACTTCCAGGGTTCAAGTCCGTGATGGCAGAACAGAAGAAGTAACAGGCGGGACAAGGCTGGCACAGCAGCTGAGAATTCACATCTGGAACCACAAACCACAACCAGAGAGAAGTGACTGGGATTGGCTTAAGTCTCTTGAAACTTCACAGCTCACCCCCAGTGATATATTTTTTTTTAGCAAGGCCACATTTCTTAATCTTTCCTAAACAGTATTACCAACTGGGGGCCAAGTATTCACATACCTGAGACTGTGAGGGACATCTTAATCAAATTACCTCAAAATCCATTTTTATGAATAGTTCATATATGCTAATAAAAACAAAATGGAAAAAAGAGTGGTGATAGTAAACTTATTTTTTTTTCTTTCTTTCTGTCTGTCTGTCTGTCTGTCTGTCTGTCTGTCTGTCTGTCTGTCTGTCTGTTTGCCTGCCTGCCTGCCTGCCTGCCTGCCTCTGTCTCTGTCTCTGTCTCTCTCTCACACACAGCACACATTGTTGCTTTTTGGGATTAAATTTCAACCAGAATCTTAGAGGGCACACAAACATTCAAACCATAAGCTTTGTGGTTGTACTTGCTGGAGTAGGGGTGTGGCTTTGCTTTGTGGCCATGTATGACAGACATCAGTCCCAGACAGTGGAATGGCAAACCTTGATGGCAGAATTGCCTAAGTGCCTGGGAAAGCTTTTAGCTTTGGACTGTTTTGAGCTCAGACCTAGGCAAGTCTGCTTGCCTGACCACATAATCAACTTTGGCGTCTGTTGAAAAGCAAAAGACAATTCATGTTTGAGGAGCCTTTGACTTTGTGGACTTATAGCTCAACCACACAAACAAACACTCTGGAAAGAATTCTTGGCACCATGTCGATGCTTCTTGCCTTTTCCATCTCTCTTTGTACTCCGCTTTCTGCCCACCTTTCATGCCTCTGTGATTAGAGCTTGATGACCCAGCTCGGGCTTGGAATCTATACATCAGAATCAGCACAACACAAGATTGCTTTCAAACTTTTGAATGACTAAAGGAACTCATTTCCAAACATTTAAAATAACTTTTATTCCCTTGTATGCTTCAGTTTTCTATAAAAGCTCTGGCTTGCAGAATCACTTCCCTAGGCAATCTGCGTCTTGTTTATATTGTAGCTTGCTCTGTTATAATGAAGAGTGGAGTTACCGCTAAACTGCCTTGGACCAAATTCATCTTGCAAGTGTTTGGTGCTGCAGCAGTGGGTGGGGTTGCTCACAGTTTATCTGTTTTGCAAGTTAATTCTTGTTTGTTTGTAATTTGTAGTATAGTGACCATTTGTTATTCTGTGGCCCATTCTTATTTATGCATTAATTGGAAACAAGCGTTTTATTTTGATAATTTCTTCTGTGTGTGAGGGAGCATTCCCACCCTAGGGTCATGGGCATGGCTGAACAGAAAAGCTTGGTGTAGTCTATTAGTCACCCTACTGACAGCTTGGAGGGGAGGAGCCTGTGTTGTGCAGGGCTCCTGAGGACACACCAAGCAGGAGCAGGAGGGAGCCTTGCTAGCACTTAGTGGTCAGGGTAGCCTCAGGTTTCTGTAAGGGTGTGACTGGCTTGTTTGAACACTTCTATAGCACAGCAGGGAACTGGTTAATCATAGATGTGGCTTATTTCTGGGTCAGCTGGGAGCCTCGCCTGTCATATGATCAGATAGTACTGTTTGGTTCTGGAATCTTATCTGCAGGGATCTAGTGCAGAGGGGTCCTTGGTTTAACACCTTGAGATCTTCTTGACTTCCCTAAGTTTGTAGACAACATACAAAACTAGTCCTTTACTCCAGGCTGTCTGCCATATATATGAATTAAGATAATGCTTTGTATTCATTTAACATCGTAGAGAATGGTTTTTATCGGTTAGAAGGTGGGGAGGGGGCTACTTGAGAAGTTAACAGATGCACAGATATTTGCAATTTCAAGTTATGTAGGTGTCATGGAGATGTCAGGCTAACTATGAGCCGGGCAGAGTCCATCTGGGCTCCTGAAATGTTCCTGTTGGGGTAGGGGTCAGAGGACACAGTGCTGGTTGACTGCCATCCCCGTGGCCTGATGGGAGGCTGGGGGTGGGATGGCCTTTGGAGGGAACTCCTCATTGTGTCTCTCTGTTCTCTCTGGACCACTAAGCACTGGGTCCTGTTTGTGTTTTCTCATGGAAGCTTCATCCTTCCAGCTGCTGGCTGCTTTTCTTCATATGATTTTAAGACGTGTTATGGTTGAAGGGAAGAAAAAAATGCCTGAAAAAAAAAAAAAAAACCAAAAACAACAAAAAAAAAACCCTTGGTGTTTAAGTATTGATCTCTAGTTAATGCAGTACACAGTGCAGGGATGAGGGGCAAAGTACAAAAAGTTGAGTCTAATTTTTTTTGTAAGTTGGGATAATGGGTGGACAGAAGGGTTGAGGGACACACTTGTGATAAAGCCCTTATGACGGAATATAGAGTATAGCATGTAAATAAATAGTAGGCAGCTGTATTCCCTGTGGAGTGCTTTGACATTCCCTATGCTAAGACGGTTATCTAATACTAGGACAGAGTATTTCATTAGTGAGTACAGTTGACATTAGAAGGGCATTGGAAGCAGCTGAGTGCAACTTGTGTGAGGACTGTTGAGGCGAAGATTATTTTCCTTGACTTTGTACAGAATGCAGATTTTTAGTGTGAAAAAAATGTGACTTTGTTTGTAGTTTGTAAACCCTAGCTTTATGTCTGTTTTTCTTGTAAGAGATAGCTCAGTAGTGCCAGGAACCCTGCAGAGATGATAGGACTTTTAACTCACTGGCTGTCTAAAACAAACAAACAAAAAATAAATTAAGGAATGAAAAGAGAAAAAAGCTATATTAAGTGGATGAAATTTAACCTTACTTAGTAGTGAATTTATACTTAGGTGTTTGATTTGGCAAATTTTAGCATGTGGGATACATGCTCTTAGCAAAAGCTATTTTTTGGCCTTGTTTTCAATTGTGAACAAAAGAAAGACTAATTATCTCATGGATGGTGCCAACATTTGAATGTTTATATTTGATCTCTGGTATTTGTATTTTTATATTTTATCATTTATTTATGTTTTATGTGTATAGAAATTTTGCCTGCATGCATGTTGCCTTCATGGTGCAGTGCCTGCAGAGGCCAGTAAAGAGATCTGGAGTTACTACTATGTTTGTGCTGGGAACTGAGTCCGGGTCCCTTCCAAGAGCAAGTGCTCTTAACCACTGAGTTATTTCTCCAAAAAAGGAGGAGGAAGAGGCAGCTGTAGCCTATACATGTGCTTCATGAGATCTACTTCAAGACCCCAATGGATGCCTACGACTAGACTACGTACGGCACTGTGTATGCAGTAGGGCATTGTGACTGTGGGGGGTCCGCATCCACATACCCAGCTAATCATGGGTGGAAAACAATGAAAAAAATTGCTTTATACTAAACATGTAGACTGTTTCCTCATCAGTATTTTTCAAACAATGCAGCACAACCACAATTTACTTAGCATTGGGTTGGGCACAGAACAGTAAGTAATCTGCATGTGGGAGGCTCTGCAAAAGTTGTGTTTGGACACCGGTATTTTGTGAAAGAATTTTGAACACGTGCAGATTTTGTAATCTAAGATCCTAGAACCAGTCCTTGGGGATACTGAGGGATGACTGTATTATCTTACATACTTACAGTAATAGTTAATTTTAGTTTAGGCATAGTATATGATTAACAGCAATAAGTAAAAACGAAGTAAATTATTATAGTGGTGTAGTTTTATGAGCGTAGTCCTTTTTGTCTTGAAAACAGTGGGCTTGCTCTCATGATGCAGAGGGAGCTTCTGTAATAATAATGTTAATGTTTTTCTATTGTTTGCTGAAAATCTGATGACATCTTCACAGCTCCACTGTGCAGTGATTTTTCTGTAGGATACATGAGAATCTTGGCACAAGTGGTGTGCATGCCATGTTTTATTAGTTGTTAGCAAATTGCACTGAAAAAGAAGTATCTATATTTGTGTGTACCAGCTTGTCTCTGACCAGTTTTATAAGTTGAATGGTCAGAAATATCACTGTTTTTTGTTTCCCTAACTTGAAGGAGTTTCAGTATTTTCTTAGGTTTATATTTATTTTCATAGGATTGCTTGTCTTTTTTGATATCTTTTTTTTTTCCTCTTTTCTTAAAAAGATTTGTCTTATTTTTGCTTAATGACATACAACACCATGCCTTCCTTCCTTCTTGTAACTGTATTATTTTCCTTTTAGTCATTACAAGTAGAAATATATTTGAATTAAAATCCTGGACAACTCTTAGGAAAGAAAGTATTCATGCTGCTCTTGCACTCTCAATTTAATCTTATAATGGAAGAATATTTCAAAAGTGACAGCATTGAAGTTTCAGAGCTGATGCTCACCATGATGGTCCTGGGATCCTGGGAAGGTTCAGTTCTAGTGTGGATTTAGGGAATGGCTGGGCAGTCGTCCTGCACTCGATCCTGAGGGGTGTGTGTGAGCTTTGGTTTACAGTCTCCTTTGACAGTGCAGCTTCTGCTGTCCGTTGAAGAAGGTGTAGCCAGCATCTTGTGTTCCGTAGACACTTGTGAGTGAGTGGTTAAGAACCCCACATTGTAGAGTCCCTTCTTTCTCTTGTATTGGGTAAGAAAGAGGCAGTGGTCCAGGAAGTGTGTTGGGTGGCTGGTCCCGGTGAACCCGACAGCACAGGGGGTGTTACTAAGTTCTCTCCTGGCCTGCTGCGGCTGTCCTGGGGTCTTCAGTGATGCACTTCCTGTGAGTGTGGGCATTGGCAGCATCTGTGGGGATGTCAGAATTGGTTGCTCATTCATGGGAAGGATCAGCAGATATTGTAGAGGAAGATGTGAATTTTATGTTCATTTAAACGACAAAACCCAGGTATCCAGGAGAGCTTCCATAGGGTGAAGGTGTTGTGGAGCACACCACTGCATTCCGCCCTCAGCAGTGCTCCTCCTGAGCTCAGGTCAGAAGACAGAGGTGGACATTGTTGCAGGTTTCATTATACCCCTGTTAAGGCTCCTGGAGGCTGTCCTTTTCCTGAATTGCAGGTTTTAGCAGCAGTATGGGAAGTATCCTCTAAGTTTGAGTTGGGAAACTCCTTCTGCCTTTCATATTCCAAAGAAAGGTTCATCACTGGTTGTTTTCACAAACAGCTTTCCTTGAGTGCTGACAGCATTCTTTTTCTTCTTGTGGTCATCACTTCTTAATTCTGAGTCCTGCAGACCCCAGGCTTCAGTAAGCTTATCCCTTGTCTTCCTCTCTTGCAAGTATCTGCCACTTCATGGCCTATTTGCTTTTGTCATGGTTTCAGTTAAAAATAAAGATTTAAGCAGAAGTGTGTGACGTGCTGGGAATAGTGGGGGGCAGCTGTAGGTCTTGTTGTCCAACTATTAATTAGTCTTGAGCTGCAGCCGTGTGTCATGAGATGTTCTCCAGAGTCTTTGCAGTCTCTTTCACTTCAGTGATGTTAATGACAGATTATTGTTTTATATCCTTTTATAGGCCCGCGATGGCTAGTTTTATGTCACTTTAACACAAGCTAGAGTGGTTTGGAAAGAGGGAGCCTCAACTGAGAAAATGTCCTTACCAGACTGACCTGTCAACAAGCCTGTAGCACATTTTCTTATTTAGCAGTTGATATAGGAGGACCCAGCCCTTGTGGTAGGTAGTCCTAGGAGAAGAAGAAAGCAGTCAGAGCAAGTCTGTACGGAACAAGGCAGTAAGCAGCATTGCCCTGTGTTCTCTTCACTTCCTTCCCTGAGTTCCTGCCCGCACATATCTGGATGATGGACCACAAACTTTGAAAATGAAATAAACCGGCGTCACTTCCGGCCTCCCTCTAGCTGCCATCTTGCGTTCCCGTGTGTGTGTGTGTGTGTGTGTGTGTGTGTGCCTTATCTCAGCTGGTCTGCCCAAGACCCCCGCGCGGCCCCATTTCCTCTCCGACAAGATGAAAGAAACTATCATGAACCAGGAAAAACTGGCCAAACTTCAGGCACAAGTGCGCATTGGTGGAAAAGGAACTGCTCGAAGAAAGAAGAAGGTGGTTCACAGAACAGCCACAGCAGATGATAAGAAACTGCAGTTTTCCTTAAAGAAGTTGGGGGTGAACAATATCTCTGGTATTGAAGAGGTGAACATGTTTACAAACCAAGGAACAGTGATCCATTTCAACAACCCTAAAGTTCAGGCATCTCTGGCAGCTAACACCTTCACCATTACAGGCCACGCTGAGACAAAGCAGCTGACAGAAATGCTTCCCAGCATCCTAAACCAGCTTGGGGCAGACACTCTGACTAGTGTAAGGAGACTGGCTGAAGCTCTGCCCAAACAATCTGTGGATGGAAAGGCACCACTTGCTACTGGAGAGGATGATGATGATGAAGTCCCAGATCTGGTGGAAAATTTTGATGAGGCTTCTAAGAATGAGGAAAACTGAACTGAGGTGACTTCTGAAGAAGGTGGCACCTGCAGAAGTTACAGGAGCTGCTCTTCTATATCATGACTGCTTTTTAAAATTCTTTTGTTTTTGGATCTGATAAAATCTAGATCGCTAATATTTTTAAGCCTGAGCCCCTTGGACACTGCAGCTCTTTTCAGTTTTTGCTTAAACACAATTCATTCTTTGCAACAAATTAAGCTGAAGATGACTGGGAATAAAGTTTGGAAAGGGTTAATAAAAATTCTTTGCATAGTTAAAAAAAAAAGAAAATGAAATAAACCCTTTCCTTCTCAAACTGCTTTTGGTAATGGTGTTTTAGCATAGAAATAGAAACCCTAAGACAGGCCCCAAATGTGTGAAGAACCTTAACTTACTAGCACATGCAGCTGTAGGTTTTGGGGCTGCTTTCAGGTGGTCACGGAACAGAGAATTATAAACATTCAGTGCTCTGGACCTGCTTAGACCCTGCTGTGATCACTGCCGAAGCAGGAAGTTCGTCTGTGGCAGCTGAACCTCGTGGAAAAGATGGGCATTAGGGGCTATGTTCAATCCTTCACACAAGAACAGCTCTCCACATAAGGGCTGGTTGAAGTTTATGGAAGACCTGAGAATCTCCCACTAATACATACCATGTTTGTCTGCATTTTTTTTTATTACAATTATAATACAAACTTGCCTAGTAGGAGAGCTCCTAAGAGATAATCAGGCATGATTTCATATTTTGACTTTTGTCTAAGTTAAAATGATAAAGTTAGAGTAAAGAAACAGTGTAGAGAACAGTGAGATGATTCATCAGGTAAAGACACTGTTGTGTCACCCAGGTAAAGACAGAAGGAGAAAACTGTTGCCATGGTTGTTGTCCTTTGACCACCACAGATACACAATGCCACACATGCACACACCCCTCACACACACATGCCTGATACAATTAAATAAGTGACTTAAAAGGAGCCCAGAGCATATCCTCCAGATGATTGTAGCCATGATCCAGTGCCATGCATACATTGAGAAGAGGCATTTATTGTGCGGGGACTGCCTATGGGAATTTACAGCCACAAGTCTTTGAGTTTGGGGAACTTAGTTATGTCATTTATATTAATAGAGGTGCATAGCATATTAAGTTCCCCACCCTGCTGGCAGCAGGCCACTTCTCTTTAATTGAGATACATTAAAATAAGCATGTCTTTAAAACTCAAAGCTAGAGTTATTAGAGAAATGACTTTGAGGACAAAGCTTATTAAGTCTCAGCTCCCAGTCATGCTGCAAATGAACAAAAGAAGTTTCTTGGGGGTAATAGTTGTGACTTAGTGTTTGTGTGTTCCTGAGGGCTGCTAGAATCCTCACACCACTCCATCTGTATCCATCTGAGAGACTGGTGATTTTCCAGTATTGCCTCTGGCTTTGCCTTAGTATTAAAATTTCAGTTCTCTGTCCTGACTTGGAGATTATTACACAAATGGTCCCGTGTTATGCAGATTTGCAGCTGTGCTAGATAGTGTACAGTTAGTAATTCTTTGCAGTCTACATACTCAATTTGTTATTTGTTAACTCCCACAAGCAAGTAGTGGATCATTAGGGAATAGTGTTTTGGCAATGAACTGCTGCCTCTGCACCAGACCCTGACTGCCTCTTTGCTTCTTTAACTCACTGCTGGAGCTGATCTGATAAAAATTAAGATCTGTATCGGGCCTGGACTGAACTTACGCAGAGTTGGACATGTCCTGTGTTAGTTTAGAGCTGATATAAAATAGTTCTTTCTAGAGTGAACTCAGACGGGAAGCCATCTGAGCTTGAGACTTTCAGTGTGAGAAAGTTTCTGATTATAAATGTACACTTAAACCATACAGAATGACCCACATTTTGCATATTATCTCAGTTATGGTAATTTGTATTTTCACTGGAATTGGTCCGCTTAATCTAAGTTGTCAAATTCATTTGACTATATCTGCTTGTGGCATTTCATTTTTACTCCTTAACAACTACATGATAGGTATGAATGCTGTTTTTGTATTTTTTTTAGTATTATAATTTCTTATGTGTTTATGCATATCAGTGTGTGTGGGTACATATGTGTACAGGTATGTGTGCATATGTGTGTATGGTGGTCTAAGGGCCACCTTGGGAATCATTCCTCAGGCACTGCCTACCTTTTCTTAAAAATTTAAAAGCAAATTATTTTCTTTCTTTGTCTTTCTCTCTCTCTCCTTTTTGAGACAAGGTCTCATGCTGGCATGGAATTTATCAGGTATGCCAGGCTGGCTGGCTAAGGAGCCCCCCCTCCCATCCTCCTGCCTCTTTCTGCCATGGGATTACATGCATGTGCTACCACCAAGCTCGTCTTTTTACATGAGGTCTAGTGATTGATTTTAGGTCTTTACACTTGCAAAAGCAAACACTTTCTGATTTAGCTGACTTTTTAGCCTATTGCTATTACTTTTTTTCTCTTCTTCATTGGTTGGATCAGCTGGGTTCTGACCAATTTTCAAGGGAACAGGGTCTGCCTGACATGATTGTCCATTTTTTATGTAGTTATTTTGCAGTTTGATCTTATTATTTCCTTCCCTCTCATTTCTCTTAAGTGCCTCAGGCATACTCTAAAGTAATTGCTTTGACCTTCTCTGGTCCTGCTGTCAGCGTTTAGAGTTATATGTTTCTTTTCGCGTTTTAGCTGCAGTCCTCAAATTAGAGTAGGCACCGTTTCATTTTCCTGAAGTTCAGAATATCTCTAAAATTCTGCCTTCTTTTACCCATGGGCTATCAAGGAGTAGTTCCCAAATTTTCAGGTATGTAAATGACTTGGGAGATTTTCCTAGGATCTCCAGTACTGACTCATGATTTCATTCTGTGGCGGGAAGGCTCTGGATGGTCTTGAAACCCCTTTTGCTTCTAATTCTAGCCAGAAAAAGCTCTAGGCCGGAGCCAAGGAAGCTTGGTGCTAGAGTCTATTCTAGGTGCTTGGGGCAGGAACTGGAAGGGAATGGATACAATTGTTTCTGGAAGCTTCTTTCTATTCAGACCTAACTCTAAAGCCATGAATAAAAACCCATAAAGCAAGTCAGCCAAGAGGTGCTCATAGTCCATAGAAGGAGGAAACTTAACTGGTTTCTTCTCAAATTATAAATTAATTCACAAGCTTTGGGCAAAAAAAAAAAAAAAAAAAAAAAAAAAAAAAAAGAGGGATATCTGATTTAACTTCCTGAAAGTCTGATTTCTACCCTGAAGGAGTCTGTGTGTATGCATACAGATTCTGGGGATGATAACATCATCAGTGGATGCACTCAGGTTCCGTCATGAGATACCATTTTATTCACAAATTTTCTCATGGAAATTGTATTAGTCATGGTTCCTTAGAATGGCAGGATGGTAGAATAAAGTAAATATATATCGTATCAAAAGGAGATATATTAGAGTGGTCCTCAGGCTGTGGTTTGGCAATCTCCACACAGAAAAACAAATCTCTCAGCTGGTCTACAGTCTGTGTGAGAGTCCTGAAGGAGTATCCTCTAATATAAGCAAAGGAATCCCTCAGCAGTAGGGTAGATGAACTTGCCAGAGAGTGACAGCAAGCAGGCAAAACCAAGCCAGTTCCTTTTATGTTCTCTGATGTTGGCTGCCACCAGAAGGTAGCCTAGATTTAGGGTGAGTCTTCTCATCTCAATAGTCACATCAGGAAAATCCCTTGTTAACAGGTGTGCCCAGCTGCTTGAGTTTTAGTTGATTTCAGATGTAGTCAAATTACAATCAAGATAGAATTTAGAAACAAGTTTGATATTTTGAGCCCGTTTTCTGTTCTGCTTCATTCTATATTGTCCCTGGGGTGAGGCAGTTTGCCCACCTTGACCCAGTTAGGACACAAATCATCATGCTGCCTCCAGACAGAATTCATCTTCCCTAGGGTAGCAAACCACTGGAAATAGAAATTACCTTTAACTTTATAGGATTAGTAATTCACTAAATTTCAGTTATCTCTGACCCCCCCCCCCAATAACAAAGTCTTATGTAGCTCAGGCTGACCTCAAACTCTATGTAGGTGAGGATGATCTTGAACTTTCGAACCTCTTTCCTCTATCTCCTGGGTATATTACTATACCAGGGCCTTGCGAATTGGCAGCAAGTATTTAATGACTAAGCTATATACTCAGTTGTGAATTATCTACATCAATATGCATACCTATTTACCAGTATCTATATATTTATGTACTATGTAGACTTTATGTGATAGCTTAAGAGTCATGGCAGATTATGACCACAATCCTGAATAGTTACTTCAGCAATAATATATTCAGTGACTTTAGGATGAAAAGGGCTAAAGAGACACCTCTGTGAAAATCAACCCTCTCATGTCCTTTGGAAGCCATGGTAAGCTATATTTCCATCATCCTTGACATGGCTGGGTTTTGTAGATAAAAAAGTGCTTGCTTTGATTCTTGTGTTCAGTATTCCTATCTCCATTGATCCAAAAGGATGTGATACATGCATGGTACCTCAGGTTCCATTGTCAGGAGTCAATAAACCAGATGCTTGGAATCCCAGTGCTTGGGAGGCAAAGGCACGAGATGGCAGTGTAAGATCATCTTTCCCTATGTAGAGTTTAAGGTAAAGCCTGGGATACCTGAGACCTGTCTTAGAAGGCAAAAAAAGAAAAAAAAAAATCCAAGCATATGAGAAATAATAGGGATATCCGTGGTTCAGGAATAAAGTGGTGCAACACCCCCCCCATCCCCAATGTGGATTAGAAGGATCTTTGTTTCTTTTTTTGCCATTCCTTTAAGTGTCAGCTCTCTTTGGGGATGCAGCCAGGTTGGAGGTGCCTTGAGCCCTGGTGGGTATAGATCTGGTTTGTTTAGGACATTATCTTTATGGGATGAAGTTAATTTGCTGTAACTTTCTTAATGAATTTTTAGTTAAGTGTACTGGGCACTTAGTATTTAGATTTGCTTATTGCATTAGACTGTGTTACAATCTAGGTTATGTTGAGACACTTAGCCTACATGTGTCATAAAAACTTCAGATTCTCACAGCCTTTCTCTCTTTTTTTTTATTTTCATATCATAAGAAAAGTAGATGGATTGGGGCATTTTAAGCATTTCACCATAAGGATAATTTGGGAAGCTTTCCTGGCATAAAGTTTCTGATGTTATGTCAAATACAAAAAACTAAGTAATTTATATTCTTGGTGAGCATATGGATCTTTTTGTTGTTCTCCTAGGGATTGAGAAAAAAAAGTTCAGGAATGGTTATAGTCTGCTGGGCAGTAAAACCTTTTTCTGTTTCCTGTGCTGGCAACACTAATAAGGAGCAGTTACAGCAGGCAGCACAGTGCTGCCCTCAGCGGAAGGACCACGGCACACGGTGCAGTTTGCACACACTGTCCTGCTTTTATTGCTTATCAGTCAGGATGGATCAGGACTGACCAGAATCTGCCATGTCTCTGCAGTCTTGAAGTAGTCTGTGTGTGGGATTAGCTGGCCACTCATGAGCCCGTCTTTCTACTTTGATGAATTTAAAAAATGATACTTTTTTTGGGGGGAGGTGGTCTTCCAGGACAGGTCTCAGGTATCCCAGGCTTGCCTTAAACACTACACAGCGATAGGTGATCTTATTCTCCCATCTCCTGCCTCTGCCTCCCAAGGGCTGGGATTCCAACCCGCTGGGAGTGTTTGCTAAAAAGCTATTTTGTTAAGTGTAGGTTACCTTTCTCCTTTCCTCTTCTCTCTCCCCCCTCCCCCTCCCTCCTTCCTCTCTTTACTGGGGATGGAGTTCTACCACATGCAGGCCCAGGAGGGGAGAATTCGAATACGCTACATGTGTTTCTGAGACTGGAGAGTGCGGAAGGATTCATTCTGGCTCCAGTGTGCAGGATTTGGAAAGGGAGAGATGAAGCAAGAGCAGAAAGAAAATCTCAAGGACTTCAAAGTGCCCATAAATCATTATGTATAGAAACTGGGATCAGTTTTTTTTTTTTTCTTCAAATGAACCCAGCAGTTTGTTGACGTGCTGTGTTCAGACTTGAATCAGCTAAATGTGTTTTAGCCTTTTCCAAAGTCCAGCGAGGTCGTTCTATACTTCACTTGTGTGCAGTGTGAAAGGAATGACCTATTTGTGTCTGATCAGGCATGGTCTGCCCATAGAGGGGATGTTGGCACATCATGGCTTGCACACCGTCACATAGCCTGGGAAGTGGGAAAATGGCACTGAAGGCACCCCATGGTTCCAGTCCCCCTTCTAGAGAGTGTGAGCCCAGGCAGGGCTCCTTTCATGTGCTTGCAGCCCATAGCTTACCAGACTCCCTGTCCTCTGCCTGTTCCTATGGCTCCTGTGGACATGTGTGCCTGTGGCTCTTGGGACAAAGCAGTTTGCTTCTTTGCATGACAGACTTGCCCACTACACCACATAAAATGGGATGGGAATGGTTCTCTCTCTCTCTCTCATTGTGTGTGTGTGTGTGTGTGTGTGTGTGTGTGTGTGTGTGTGTGTGTGTGTGAAAGTCAGAGGTCAATTCTTAGAAGGTTTTTTTGGTTTGTTTTTAGACAGGATCTCTCTGGTTTGTGGATAACCAAGTAGGCTACGCTGGCCACTTGTCAGCAAGCCCTACCTGTCTCTATTTCCCCGTTGCAGATGACAAGTGTGTATACTATCCTGGGCCTCACTTGAGCTCAGGAGATTAAGGTCAGTCTCCCATGCTCGCAAGGCAGAGCAGGTTATTGACTGAGCTGCCTCCCCTGTTCAGGTTGGCCTGATTTTTGTAGCTGAAGGGCAAGCATGTGAGGGATTTTGCATTAGCCCTTTACTGACCAGGTGGGGCTATGGCTGGGGGTTCTTATTGCCCAAACCCACTGAATCTTTTACTGACCCAGCAGATGCTAACAGGGACATCCAAAGACAGACAGACAGACAGGAAAAGATGCTTTTGTGGCCTGGGAGAACCTGTGGTTACAGAAGCCTCAGAGATCTGTGTTTAGGGAGGGGAATGTTAGACAGTGTGATGCCAGGGACAAGCAAATTTGTCTTTTCAGAAGCCATTACCTCTATTTGCTCTTACCTAGGTTGAAAAATAGTCACAGCAGAGAGCTTTAGGAAATGACATGGCTTCTGTGGAAGGCTGATACTCATTTTAGGCAGAAATCTGTGAGGCATTCATTGATTACTCACAAAGAACTTTCAGGCTAGAAGGACTCAAATACGTTCCTATCTTCAGAAGTTGAAGCCTAGATACTGCATTGTCATGTTGTATAAGTGTGGGATCTCTCTTTTTCCTCTCCCCTCACCCCTGAAAGTGCTCACCCAAGGCTGCAGAATTAGTCCACATTAGGCAGTTGGGCAATAGCTGCCCTAGGGGTTGTAAAAATGTTACTTGTTTGCACAGTAATTTTTGTTACTTAGTCCAGGGCAATCTGATATCCTATTGGCCTTACCTGAATTTCTCCTTTTGTGGGTCTGAGTTGACCTGGGAGCTAACTACTGGTTAACCAACCAAGTTGATATATGCAGAGACCCATCAGTGGGTCCCTCAGTCTCTTTAAAGATAGGTTGCCCTTGAATTTTTATGTCTTCCTCAAAGATTTCACAGCAAGTAAGACATAACTTCACATAGTTGAGAAATGCAAGGACCCTTTTGAAAATCTTGGCTCACAAAATAGCAAACCAGTACTTTCTGAGCAGTGACTACAGACCCTGAGCTGTTTGAATTGCACAGATATCATAATACCTTTTCTGCTAAGTATCTTCCTACCCATTCCCTGTTTACTGAGACAGAGTCTAACTCTAAGGCTGGACTCTGAGCTCACTTTTCTCCAACCCCAGCTTTCTTGTGAGGGCAAGCATGTGCCACCTCCCCAATGTGAAGTGCTTTCAATGTCCTGGGTTCATCTAATCCTTGTAACAGCTATGTAAATTAGATGTACTAGCTGCATTTCTCTACGTGGAAACTGGGAAGTGGTTGTGAAGTGTTCCTTCTAGCAGTCTTTACATTGAGCTTCTACAATCCATTTTCAGAAGCCATGAAGTTCACAAAGCTGATTTTAAAAGCTCTGCCATGCCTAGCTCGGCTGTTACTTCCTTAGCCTAGCTCTGTCTCTTGGACCACAGCATCCAGTAGACTAAGCAATGTGTCTTAGTTAGTGTTATTATTGCTGTGATGAAGCACCATGACCAAAGCAATTTGGGAGAGGAAAGGGCTTATTTGGCTTGTGCTTCCACACCACTGTTGGTCACTGAAGGAAGTCGGGGCAAGAACCTGGAGGCAGGAGCTGATGCAGAGGCCGTGGATGGGTGCTGCTTACTGGCTTGCTCTGTATGACTTGCTCAGCCTACTTTCCAAGAGAACCCAGGACCATCAGCCTGAGGGATGCACCAGTCATAATGGGCTCCCCCCCCCCATCAATCACTAATGCCTGCAGCTTGATTTTTTGGAGACATTTTCTCAGTTGAAGTTTTTCCTCTCAGGTGACTCTAGCTTGTATCAAGTTCACATAAAACTATCTAGCAGTATCTTTGGGACTGCTTGTGGAAAGTATCCTGTGAGCAACACTTTTTATATTTTGTTTTAAAATGACATAAATATATAAATTTATACAATGTGACTAATTTTGTGATTCCTGGTTTGTGAAAACTGCCTCACTGATCAATAAGCATATTTTATTAGTATTTTCTGTTGTGTTTTTGTGACCTGCTTATTGGAGTGATAATCAGATTTAAATATTTGACTGGCATTGGGACTAGGATAACTTAATATTTTACTAGAAAGTTTAGAAAGTCATTAGCAGACTTAGTTTTTTTGAAGGGCTAACAAATTTGGAAATATGTGACCATTAAAGAAATGATCAACAAAATTAGGCCAGGATAGAGCTGAGTGGCAGCATTCTTGCCTGGCTGCTGCAGCCTGTGTTTTTCACTTGAGTATTGTGAAAGAAACAGACTTTTCCAGTAAAAAGAGGTGTCAGAGGACCGGAGGGAAGCAAGCAGAGCCATGGCAGAGGTTGACCTCAGTTATCCTTTATTGCTGTCCACTTTACTTTTGAGTTTTTTAAACAACTATTTGTGTCTGTGAACGTGTGTATGTGTATGTACACCACGTATGTATGTGTGTATGTGTGTATGTATATGTGCACGTGTGTGTATATGTGTGTGTGCATGTGTATATGTGCCACCAGAGCATGTGGCAGCCAGAGGAAAACTTGACAAAGTCGGCCCTCTCCTTTTACCACATGCCTCTTTCCATGTGTCTTCTTGTCAGCCCTCAGATTTTGAGTCACAGAGGGTAGTGCTCACCATTCCAGCTGGTGTTGAGATGCCCCTTCCCTGGGATTTTCTGTCTCTGCTCTCTGGTACCTCGTTAGATAGCTTTCCACCATGCCATGATTTGGGTCCTATGCTTGCACTGTGAACTTTGCACATGGAGTGACTCTCCTAAGACCTGCAGAGAGAAAGCCGTAGGTCATGATGTTCCCGCCACAATGCTTTAGTTTTTGTTTTTTCATCTTAAAGGGGGTTACCTAGAAAATTATCTTAAATAGTACTACTTGCTTTATAAAAGCTTCAGATTGATTTTTATTTTCTCACCAACATTTCAGTTATTCATGTCTTCAAATGCTAGTTACGATATTTCCTTTAAGTGTTGTATTGGTGGACACAAGAGTCCTCATTTTTTTGTCTGTTGACAACAGGGCATATCTGCTTATGCTCAAAGAGCGCCATCTGCTGGTGGCTTGGGTTTGGACACCAGTAAGAGATGTATACTTGGAGCAGGAATTTAGCTACTGCTGCTCGAGCCCGCCTCAGGCTTTACACTGTTGTCTGTCACCCGGAAAGCAAGGAGCTGTTTAAGGCAAAGGAGCTTCCCCTGCAGCCTGCAGCCCCAATGCCTGTCTGTCTTACTGTAATCAATACTCAGTTTATTTTAAAGTGCTGTGTCCCAGGATAATGCAAGATTTATGAAGTGGTTGTATTTTCTTTTTTTCTGAGGCTGGGAACTAGCTGTTAAAATGGAAATTTACAAAGTTTCTCATAAAAGGAAGCTGAGATTAATTACTGTGGTCTGATTAATAGCTAATAACATTTTTGATTTTTAGGACATTGTTCGAAATCACAAGTAATCCAAGCTGAGAGATGCTTGTGAAGCCAAGATACTAACTGTCCAGATAATCTGGACAGCTCAACAGACCAGAGGGTTATGTGCCTTTAAGGTACAAAGGCAGCAAGAAAGACAGGTTCTATAATATACCTGGTTATGCCAGGTGCTTGCTGTCTCTCCCTCGCACATTCTTCTTCTCCCCTTTGTGTGTGTGTGTGTGTGTGTGTGTGTGTGTGTGTGTGAGAGAGAGAGAGAGAGAGAGAGAGAGAGAGAGAGAGAGAGCCAGCCACTTGGCCAGGAACTCACTGATTATTTAGGCTGGCTGGCTATGAGTTCTGAAGCTCTCCTGTTCCTGTTTCCTCAGCACTGGGATTCCAAGCATTGGCCACCATGTGCCACTATGCTCTGTTTTTTCTTATGATTTCTTAGGATCTGTCCAATTCAGGTCTTTGTGTGTGTGTGTGTGTGTATATATATATATATATATATATATACACAAGCGCTTTACCAAGCACTGATATCAGATCCCTCGTAGCATTAATCTTTGGCTGCCATGATTTGTAATGTGATCCTGGGTTCAATTGTCTTCCTTTTATTTTTTTTTTATTTTTTTATTATTTTAAGACAGGGTCTTATTATATAAGCGTGGTGACTCTGATAACCTCATACCTTTAGCAGTTTCTGCTTCAGCCTCCTGTACGCTGAGATGATGAGTGTATGTCACTGTGCCTGTCTCCCATGTCTTGTTGAGGTTCTTCTTGTATAAGGTTGCGGCCCTTGTGCAAGCTTGTCTTCTGTGATGATGTCTCGCATTGTCATATATGTATAGGCTCCTTGGCTTTTATGTACTGTTTGTCAGGATTGACACAGTGACTACACCTTGACTGTGGCAATGTCATGTTTGTTTCATTTCTCTGTACCTGTAATTCACAGTGATCTCTTGCAGAGCACTGGATGTGAATTGTAATTTCATTTCTGTATTGATTAGATGGAAGAAACTGCAAGGATGAGCGTCAGGATGCTGCTGGTGAATCTCTCTTCTCTCTCGACTGCTAAGTTAATGTATGTTTATAATATTGTATACGTGCTTGATTGCAGATCTTGGTAGGACCGTCAATGATATCTGTCACACATTCAGGTTAGAGTGATACTTACTGCATTGGTAGTATCATTCACCATATATCTGAATTTCCCTATATTACCAGTTTATCATAACTGGTGAAATCAGCTTGGCACCAATGCTTCCAGGACAGTTTTGTCCATGACACAGATGTAAACCATGTTCCTCTGGCTGCCTTGGAAGATGGCAAATGTGAACTCATGGGCAGCAGACCTCAGGCCCCTCTGAGGAGTGCCTGCCTTAATGGCTCCTTCTCCAGTCAGCCTGGCTCAGAGTGTTTATCTCAGAGCTGCACCTGGTGCTGCTGTGTAGTTGGACTAAAAGGGGTAGCCACCTGCCAGGATTCCACATTCCTACGGAACCAGTCTCACTCTGTTTTCCTTTTACAGGACTTACTTCACACTCCATTCTCACAGTGGTCAAATTCTTTTCCATGGACGAATAGGGGTGTAACTAAAGAAGCAGCAATTTTTAAAAGATTAGGGTTAAATCTCCCCCCATCCCAGTAAGTACATTGTTTTCCACTCTGGACTTGGTTTCTTCACAGGTCCTTGCAATGTTACTCTGTTATACTGCTGGAGCTACATTCCTTCTTACCATGAGATCACACTGCTCTATGGGGTTTTCCTTTCATTATTTGGCGTTGATTTGGAAATACGAATCATTGTTTTCAAGATACTTTGCCTTTATTGCCAAGCTGATAAAAACTGTGTGTGTGTGTGTGTGTGTGTGTGTGTGTGTGTGTGTGTGTAAGAGAGAGAGAGAGAGAATATTTTGAGCTATCTCTTGCAGAACCCAAATCTCAGCAATTGGATAGGCTTGCTGGCCAATGAGCTACAGAGACATACCAGACCCTCTGTCCCCAAGCTCCAGGGCTCAGATGCACCTAGTGTAGGTCCTCAGGTTGTGGACAAGTGCATTACCACTGAACGGTTGTCCCACTGAGCCATTGTCCCAGACTTGCTTTTCTGCCTGGTGTAAATAAGCGTGTGTCGTGTGTTTGCACCTGGTGTCCTCTCTTTACCTCACAGTGTTTTGTTTGATCGTAACATGTGACTTTGAGGAGGGATGGTTCTTAAAGATAAACTTTTCGTGAAATTGTAATGGATTTAGCTTAGCTAAATAATTTTGGACCATTTTCATGATGTCAGTGGGATTGTAACTTGCTTTAATGTATACTCTTTGCCTTGCCTTTCC
>PVIH01001929.1:0-116735 GCA_004025045.1 Sigmodon hispidus
GAGGGAGGGAGGGAGGGAGGGAGGGAGGGAGGGAGGGAGGGAGATGGGAGAAGGCAGGCACACAGGAGGGAAAGAGAGAACAAGAGATTGATGGACCATTAAAGACACAGAGTCCTCAAGGACATGCACAAGGCTGAAGTCCCGAATCACCTACTTTTTTCTCTCGTTCCACATGTTTGTACTTCAGGGTAAAGAAGTTCAGATCCGCCATCTCCAGCTCTGTCTGGCGGGCTTCGAGAAGACGGCTGATGTACCTGTTGACACGGGTGCCCGGAGTGGTGTAGACCACGTTGGTAGAAAAGGATGAGCGGTTTCTGAGCTTCTCCGAAGCTGTTCTCAGTGCCCTCCGCTGCAGTCGCCATGGAAAGAGAGAAAATAGCATCAACTGCTCCACCCTTTGAACAACAGCACCCATGTGAACTCCATGGTGTCAGCCATCCTGATTTGCTGCAGAGTCTGGGCTAGGCTCACTGTCACAGCGCTGCCCCCTGCTGGCCAGAGTTGGCAAAGGCGTCCAACACCCTATATTGTATTCAGGTTCCCAGGTCTGCATTGTAAATTACAGAATGTCTGTTTGATATCAGTGTGGAGAGGGCTGTGGATTTAGTAACAAATATGCCCAGGACAAGCAGCCACCTGCACCCACTAGCCCAAATATGCAGGAAGGATACTTGGATGGGGTAACCACCTTCACTCACAAGCCCACAGATGAAGAAAGGGGTGCCTAGAAATTTGTTACAAAGGCAAATAAATAGTCTCTGCCTTTGATGGAGGAATGGTGATGAGAGGCAGGTGGCTAGGGCTGAAAGGACCAGAGTGTGGTCCCCTCTTTCATATATCACACTACAGATACAAGAAGCTTGTGGAAAGGAAACCAGAGTCAGGGACTCTGATGCTTTCCATGTCTCAACAAAAGTCAAGAAGACTATTAAGATACAGCTCAGAAAGAAAGGAATGAACAGGTTCCTCCCCCACGTTCTAATAAAACAGCAAAACACAGCACACACACAAAGGAGACACGAGGCTATGGAAGGTGGACCGGGAGAATGGGCTTTCAGAACTCTGGGACCCAGAGGAACTGTATGTGACAAGGGGTCCTGTGGGGCATCTCCTGTCACATCTATCCCAGGCCAGGAGCTAAAGGAGCTGGCAATTGGGAAAGTCAATGGGTGCGGGTAAAACTGGCAGCGGTCACAAGTTAAGCTATTGTCTCTTGGCCAAATGATCAAGAATGAGAAACAAACAAACAAAGAAAACAGAAATATCCCCACAAAAGCAACCAAAGATCATGTAAAAGTCTATTTGCCATGAATACCCAACATCCCAGTTACACCAAACTTAGCCTGCTACTCAACCTACATAACAAAATGGCAGCCCACTGCATTGTGTAAGGTCAGAGGACCTGGCGTATCCAAGAATAACAGAGGCAAAAGACCCTTGGCAGATCATCTTGATCCACACTCAGAAGTATTTCTTAAAATATAACATCCAGTTAACACACACACATGCACACACACAAACACTAAATTGCAGGGACCACTTTCTAGGCTAGTGTCCTAACTCAAAGCACCAAGATGAATGGTCAAAATCCTATGCATCTTCATTAAGAGTAAGAATGAGGAAGAATGCTCACCCTTATTACTATCATCGGGCTTAATTATTAGATGGGAAAGAAGAACAAAAGCCCTGCTTAAAGCACATATTATTGCTGACCAAGAAAACTCAGGATAATTTAGCAAATCACTGCAACTGGTTTCATTTAGTGTGGACCAAACAATGTAAATGTTATCTTCAGTAAATTCATATAGATCATAATAACCTTTCATTGTTTTTAGACATAAGCTCAGGAGATAGCCCAGACAGAGTGCGGACAGACTGGAAACAGGGAAGAAAACACACAATATCCAGCACGCTGGCAATACTCCAAGCCTTGCTAAGTTCCCAGGCTGGAGTGGCTGGAGAAACCAGGGTTTATACACACCGTGGACAAAACAAGCTGTGTGGGAGTGCCCCGGTTGGCAGTGGCAGTCCAAGATTAAAACAAAACTCCATTATAGCAGCAGTCTCCCCAACCCCAGGCTATCCTTGTACTGTTTACTAAGATGCCTATGAAATCAGATGTGCCCAGCCAGCACCCATGAACATGATACCTAGAAATGAATTCCCTGTTGACCAATAAGCTACCAGGGAAGTCAGGCCTGTGCCTACACCTGGAGGCCATTCAGTCACAAAGAAAGGGCTGGGATCTGTGTGGGCCTCCAAATGCCCAAGGCATTTCCGGGGTGAAAAAAGGCTCAGTTCACAGGGTTACCACCTGCTTCCCACACAAGCTGATTTCCAGAAGGAAACAGAAAACAAGGAACAATCCAGAACTCTTTTCTCTACCACCCATATGAGTGGCTCTCACGTTGATTTAAATCATAAGCTTAGATTTAAAGCGGTACACACACATATATCAGAGAGAGAATAAATGGTTATGGGGAGGCTTCTGAATGTAGAACAGGAGAACAAATATGTCTCAAAAAAAATCAAAAAACACGAATAAAGATTTGATGGCATCATAAGCTCTGCCCAGTGACATGTATATATAGAGCTCATACTTGCCAGGCACAGTTTACAGAATGTCCAGGAATAAAACTGTACTTTCATGAACAAAAGTACCATGACCTGCTTCAGTTAATAAAAATAGAAAAGCCCCAAATATCAGTGCCACACAAACCATCTCTCCTTAGGTTTAAAATCTATGCAGATTGAACACTCAAACTGAGGGATAGTTAATGATACAAAAACAACTAACTGTCTGATGCACTGAGGCTAGAGGAGAAAGAAGCAGCAAACCACCTCTATGACATAATAAAGCTCCTTAAAGAATCTCCCAGTCTCACACTTAGGACAATGAAAGGGTCAAAGTGCCAGGTCCTATTTGGGGATGGTGGGTGACAAATGTTTTCCATTTGCTTTCCTTGTGCATTTTTTTTTGTTTGGGATGCCATCCATAACAAATGCCTTCTTGGGCAGGAAAGTATCCAGAGGACAAATAGGATGGGTGTAAATGCGTTTGAGGACTGGTGTACACTGTCAGGATTCATCCCTGAGGTACTACCAACAGCAGCAACAAGGGCTAGAAACAGCAATCACAGTGGAAGAGACACGGCACGGGGCCCAGGCAGGGCTGGTAGTCGCAGTGTTATTAAAAGGAAATTATTTCAGTGGCACTTGCCAGGACACAGGCAGGCTTCATATAAGACCTTGCAGAAAGTGCAGAGGCCGTGACTACAGGGTTTAGATTCAACTCTGAATGTAGCACAGCAGCTAGGGATGTACAGTCAATGAAAAAGGGGGTCTCTGTGGACAGAAAACTGCTCAGAGTAGACATCAGAGGTCAGAGCAATATGGCTAAATGACCAGGATTCCTGGTGAACATTGTTCTGGGTGGCCACATGTCTCCAGGATAGGAAATGGATGGGATGAGGAACCTATCAGACATTGAAGGTGATGAGAGATTAAGAACAGGAAGATTCTTGCTAAGACAATTAACGTTGAATCCCCCTCCCCCTCACTCTGTGTGTGTGTGTGTGTGTGTGTGTGTGTGTGTGTGTGTCTGCTGTCTATGTAATTGGGGTTAAAATTCCTACTATCTGTGACAAAAAGCCAAGCATTTAGTATAATGCAGCCTCCTGCTGCCTGGCACACATAAAGAATATTCTTCCCTGATGCTATACATCACGAATGAAGTTCTTAGAATAGTCTCAGATAAAATTCCAGCAATGAGGAATGCATGTACACAAATCCTTGCGGCAAGGAACCATTTTAAGCAAGAGGCAACATCAGAAGTTTCTTCAAAAGGTATAAAATCAGTAACAACAGAGGATACAATGGTGAGAAAAGCAGAGACAATGTGGAGCAAACAGATGCCAAGTAAAGTCAGTGTGATCTCAGAGGGCCGACAGAGTGGGCAATGGGGAGCCAGGCACCTTCAGATTCAAACAGGAGTGGATACAGGGGCTCTGGTCAAAAGCCATCCACAAGGAGGCGTCAGAGTCTAAAGTGAACTCTATGCTCTTCTGGTCACAGAAACCTCTGTTTTCTAGAAAACAGTATAAGGTCTTCTGCAGAAGGAACACCGAGGTCTCTGGACCACCACTCCCACCACCAAATGCCATGAAGCTCCACAAGTGACTGCCTGATCAAGACAGAAAGCCCTGGTGTCCACAGCCCGAGGAGGAGAGATGTCTCTGGCTCGGCACTTGAGGCCATCTCTCCATCAAGAACAAAGCACAAAAGGTTCTGGTTGTCTATGGGGTCACAGATGGTGACAGACAAGCTACAAGGAAAAACAAAAACAAGCTGCTCTGAGAAAACAAAGGTTTCCAGGACCAGAAATCCTTTCCTAAAACACCCCGTGAGAGGGTTGAAGAGAAGACCCCAGTGGCTAAGGCCCCTGCCATGCAGCTTCCAAAGCCCAAGTCAGAGCCAGGTGGGTGTGGCAGCCCACCTGTCATTCTAGGTAGGCGGAGTCAGGGATTCTGAGTAGCAGTCTGGGCAAGTTCTAGGTTCCAGTGGGAGACCCTGCCTCAAAGAGTAAGACAGAGAACACCTGCCGATGATGCTCAACATCAACCTCTGGCCTCCATGTGCATGTGTGCACAAGTGCACCCCCCCCAATATACACATGCACCTGCAACAGGCATGCACACCACAATTAAATATAAAATATAATAAAAATCTTGAGACAGTGAGATGGTTCGGCAGGAAAAAGTGTCTGCTGCCAGGTCTGATGACCGAGTTTGAGCTCAAAACCCATATAGTGGCAGCAGAAAACCAACTTCTGCAAGCATCTATGGTGTATCCCATGGGGTGGGATCCCATGTACACCTTCCCACAAATATTATAAGAGTTAAAAGTAATTTCAGTGAGTGGTGGAAGCTGGGGTTGCAGTGCTTGCCTGGCATACCTGTTAAGCCCTGGGTTTAATCCCCTGCATGAAATAAAACCAGATGTGATGTCCTACATCTGCAATCCCAGTGCCTGGGAGAGAGAGGCTGGAGAATCAGAAGTCATGGGCATCCTTAGCTACACAGCAAGTTCTCAGGACAGTCTGAGATCTCTGACATTGGAAAACAATTTCATAAGGGAATTACTAACAAAACAGAGGTGCCTGAAAAGTTTAAGAACTGAAAGGCTCAACAGAGGTATTGTATGATGTGCTGGCTGCTTTCGTGTGTCAACTTGACACAAGCCAGAGTCCTCAAAGGAAGGGCCTCAGCTGAGGACATGCCTCCTTGAGATCCAGCTGGAAGGCATTTCCTCAATTAGTAATCAATGCAGACAGTCCAGCCCATGATGGGTGATGCCATCCCTGGGATGGTGGTCCTGGGTTCTATAAGAAAGCAGGATGAATGAGCCATGGGAAGCAAGCCAGTAAGCCTCTCTCTCCCTTCCATGACCTCTGCATCAGTTGCTGCCTCCGGGATCCTATCTGCTTGAGTTCCTGTCCTGACATCCTTCAGTGATGAACAGCGATGCTGAAGTCTAAGACTGATAAACCCTTTCCTCCCCAATTTGATTTTTTGTCATGGTATTTTGTCGCAGCATAGAAACCCTAACTACGACGGATGATAAAGTTGAAAAAAACTTTCCAGAAAATAGATGGAAAGAGCATGGGGGGCAGAGTTCAGTCAGTTCAAGAGCCCCGACACCCAAATACATAATGGGCCTTCCAGGAAAAATAAATAAAAGAAGAAAGTGAAGGAAAAGAAATGGCAACATAGCAGGTCCTCTGGGGACATGGACACATGGTCCCAAAGTGTGTTGTGTGGCCAGAACACAAACTGGGGCACCAAGGATGGACAAGAGCACACAAGCACCATATCACAGGGAACTGGAACAGCTCTGAATTCAGCAGTAGCCCTGGAAGGGAGGACACAGTGAAGCATGCTGGGAGAAGGAGAAAGCACTACCAACTTGGTGGTTGAAGGATGTCGCCCCCCAAATCCATGTGTTGGAACCCTAACTCCCACATGACAATGGAGGAGTTGGAGGTGATTTCCTCAGGAGGGGATCCTGATGGGATTGGGCCCTTCTAAGGAGAGGACCTAACACCAGACACTGGTGCCTGCCACCAAAGGACAAAGCAAGAATATAGCTTCTACAAGCTAAGGAGAGATTAGCCCTGACCTTGGAAATCTAGCTTCCAGTGAGTGAATGCTGTGGCTTACACCTCTCACACCAGGCTCCTTTGTTGTGACAGCCTGAGCTAGCTAACACACCAAGCTAGACATCAAAGCTGCGTCATGCCAGCTGAACCATTTGTACACGCAAGACCCACTACCCCTTCCACATTCCCAACATAACGTGACAGGTAAGACACCAACAGAGGGAAATGGGACCACAGAAGCCCCTGGGATAGGAAGAGAAGGTTGAGAGGAGGGTCAAGCTGAAGACTAGATGGCTAAGACCACAGGCCTAAACAACTGACCAGAGCTCCTTGGACAACACGTGGGAAATGTGAGCTTAGATGTGGCTAAATGCAAAGTACAAAGTAACATACAGAACTGTGCTGTGCCCCAAGATCTTCAGGGTAACAACCAAGAGGAGTGTTGTACGGGCTGCAGCAGGGGCCAGGAGAGGAAGCAGTGCCCGGCGACAGTCAGTCACTCCTACCTTGTCATCATCCTCACAGGTCATTACGTTGGAGAAAGGAATCTCAGCTTTGAACATTTTCCGGCAGTGCATGAGCTGCACCAGCAGGTAGCAGACGGTCTTGAACTTCATCCTCTTGGCTGGCTTTATGTCCGAGAGAATCAAGCCTGGAAATATCTATCCAAAGGGTAGGGGAAAACAATGTCAATGAAGCAGATCTTGCCTCTGCCTGGAACCATGATGTTAACAGTGACAGGAACTCCAGGGCACTGAATTAGGTTGCTTGGTACCTCCTGCATGCCAGGCACCGGGAGTCTACAGACTTGCTCTTACAATGAGCATGCAATCAAGACTGAACCCCTATCTTCATACGAACAGGCACACTCACCTAACCCATCACCCAAACCAGAACCCACACTTTCAAAAGAGCTGTTGCCCACCTAAATATTCATGTAGATCTGAGCCCACACCCTCACCTGAGCTCATAGCCCCACCTGAGCCAGAATCCCCACCAACACACCATCTTCACTGAACCTGCACACTCATCTAACAAGCATGGACACCTGAGCCACTTCAGTCACCTGCATTCACATCCTCCCCGAGCCCACCCCTCTTCTGAGTCAGCACCCTCATCTCAGTCCACACCATCCAATCAGCTTGAACTGACACCTAAGGCTTGGAAGCATCTGTCACCCCCAATCCTAATCACATCGTCTTTCTCCTGGCAGTGTGACCTGAAGCATCCAACACGGGATGGTCAGAGCTCCTCCCTCTTGTATAGCGTCCATAAGTTCACAAAGATTTGTACCCTGACCTCTTGCACAAAGTTCATGGCCACTATGCAAAGGGATGAGGGGCCACGGAAAGGACATAGGACCCAAACTGGCCCAGTCATCCCCTAACAACTTCTGTCTCTTTTTCCCTACTCTATACATGAGGCAAAGCCCTGCACCTCCTGTCTCTGGGGTCACATCCAGAGGAGCAGTAAGGAGGATGGGAATTGGTAGTAATTGTTTCCTCAAAGCTCTGCTGGACCAGGCTGTTTAATAACTGGATGAAGGGACCGGCTGCCCACCTTTCTCCGATGGGATGGCACAATAAAGAAGGTCTCAATGTTGTGAGTTCTCAGGAAGGTGTTCCTCTCATGGCCGTGACCTGGTTCTACCTCATAGTCCCCATTCAAGCACGCGAGGGTTGTCTTTGTGATGTGAACCTTCCTATGAGAGAAAAACATAAAGCTGAGTGTGAACCCCCAAGTGCGGCTGCGCAGAGTCCTGGGTGAGGCACTCACTGGGGTCATAGCAGAGGTCGTTCTGCTTGGGGCAAGATTCCTGAGGTATACGCACTCATGTTCCAATACAGGAGCAACCTGGGAAGAAAGAACAGGAAGGCCCAGGCAAGCCAAATAATGGGGTACACACCCAGAAAGGCAGAATAGGGTCTGCAAAGGCCATAAAGGATGAAGGATCAGGACAAAACACAAAGGAGAGAAAGCCAGATTTAGAAGGTTTTGATAAATAAGGTGAGAACAAAACAATTATGGAAAACTTCACAGTTAGCCCAAGGAGGAGCTTCAGGTCCTGATGCTGGTGGGCAGAAGGCAAAGGGCAGTGGGAAATGATGTGGGAACCTCAACCTGCCTCTGCTTCTCTGACTCACAGAATTCCAAGCCACCTCTCCCAGGCCAGCTCTCCCCTGGACTTTCTGAAGTCCTTGTAGGAGCAAGCCTTAAAATCATGTCCAAACTCTGCAGCTGACTGAGAGGCAGGGCAGGAGGGCAGGGCATGAAGGACGGTGACATGGGGAAACTCTAAAGTCATAATGTTTTTCATGCACAGGTACGAGAAAATAAAAAACAGGAATCACAATCAGACATGAGAATACGCCATGTACCAGGATAAAGTCCCCATGCACATCTGGTCTGATCCACATTGGCTTTCTGCAGATGTGCACTGGACCTCAGCTGGTTCCCATGAAAGGCCAAAGCAGAACCTACTCAAGGATGCTCAGTATCAAAGCCTTAAAGGAGGACTCTAGTCAAAGCACTCAGGCCCCTTCACCCAGGCTACAACTTACCCAGGTAAGCCAGCAGCCTCCATGACATTGGCCAGGGTCACGTCATTGGACCATACATCGTACTGCCACTTGCGTAGGCCCAGCACACCGCAGAGGACCCTGCCGGTGTGTAGCCCCACACGCATGTTCAGGTCTACTTCAGTAGCCTCCGCCACGGATCTGTAACACACAAATAAGGCATGGGGCTGAAGGCTGCCTGGCAGCCACCTCAACGGGATGTCATGGGCTGCACTGTGAGGCTATGTGCATATGGGAACAGGCTGCTTGGGTTTGTGATGTGACACATATGTGAAGGTCTGCTCAGAGGACAGTAGCACATCTCTGCCTACCTGTGAGCTAAAAGTCAGCAATGTGCAACAAGCTCTGTGAGATTCCCAACACAGCAATCCTCCTGTCTCCACCACCCAAGGGAAGTCCCCAAAAGGAATGAGCCCAGGACCTCAATGGAGATCAAACAGCTTTGAGGAAGTGGATGTAAACAGAGCACTGCAGAGGGAATTAGGGACTGGGGAACGAGCCAATCTGACCAACTGATGATATACCACTATTGGTCACTGTGACCCAGAGTGCCAGCATGTGAGTCTGACTCTGACCACATTAGCTCTGACAATCTCTGGAATTGCTACAAAGCTACCCTGGTGCCCTTCAACGCAGGAGATGTAAACTACCTCCGGCCAGTCAGCCTCTTCTAGTCCACTAATAGAGAATACCAAGGATTGCTCCATGAGGGACTCTGGGAAGAACGCCATCTCCTTGTGGCTGAAAGTGTGTGATCATATGGCCAACAGTGTGGCCTTCAGTGAGCCTCTGCCTGCTCCACCCTCTGCCCTGTGGTATTGCCTAGGCGGACGCTGCAGGTCACATTTTCAGTAATAAAAGAGCCTGTATGTATTGGCCTGTCCTGCTTCGGGCTTACTTTGATACCGACTTCTGTTTACAAGCTGCCCAGCCTGCTCCCACCTGGAACACTTGCACAGCATCTCCCCACACCCTTTGCTCTCCCCTCAGGGCCACCAACCAGGTGCTCTCCTGAGCTGCCTTCCAAACAGGGCAGCTGGCTCCTGCCTCTGTGCTTAGGTAGACAATACGCCAAAGCCAGATGCAGCCCAAAGGCAGGGCTCTGAATTCCCAGCGCGCAGTTTCATTGACCCTAGAAGGGCATGTGGAAGTCAAACTATTGCTAAGACTTGAAGATCTATTTTGTTTTTTACATTTTTAACGAAACTTTTAAAACTTTAACCTTATTCCCAGTTGTCTGCCAATCTTCAGTAAGAGACACTGAAATAAAAGCCTAAAGAGAAAATTTGCATTTCCAAATCCACATGAGCAATGTTCCTGAAGACATCTGCCCTTCTGTTCTGGAGCACATTCAGTATTTCCGGTGCCACAGTCACAAAAGGTAAGGCAGCCTGGGGACAGCTGGGACATGCATTTGTCCCTGTCCACAAATGCCCATGAGCTCCCTTAAGTCTTCCAAACCAGCTGTTTTGGATCCCTGTGAGCTGGGATCCGCCAAAGTTCACAAAACCCCACATGTCTGGCACCCAACACCTGGTATCTCCTGGCAGCTTCTGCCTCTGGTATGTCAAGGCTGGCACCACCAAATCCATATCACCCTGGAGAGTGTCTGTTAAGGACGCAGCACAGCCAGCTGTTCTGCCAGGGCTCCTCTTGGCTCCCTTATACCCAGGCATGTTTTACCCAAATGCAACAAAACCTTTTACATCATTTCTAGGACAACAGGATTTCCACATCCTTTTGGCTTTATTTATCCTATATTTCTTATTTATGGTCTCACAAGTACTTTCTATGAAGAAAAAATGTGCCCTGGGGGCTGGAGAGATGGCTCAGTGGTTAAGAGCACCGCCTGCTCTTCCAGAGGACCTGGGTTCGATTCCCAGCACCCACGTGGCAGCTAACAACTGTCTGTAGTTCCAGTTCCAGGCAAACACCAAGGCAAATAAATAAATAAAGTTTTAAAAATGTGCCCTGACCCCGTTTGGTGCTGGATCCTCACTAGGAAGCAGTGAACCCTGAGGCTCTTCCTCCCCCTCGGTGTGTACAGACCCTGGCCGACATAAAACCCAGAGCAAAGAAGAAAGAGACTGGGTTCAATGAGAACCCACTGAGCCCACTTCTCTCAGTCATTCTTCCAAGAGCTATGGATACAGCTGTATACACAATAGAAAAAAATAAGGAAAGAAGGAAAGGGCACTCTAATAGGTGATTTTCTGTCATCTAGGCAGAATGTCCCAGAAGCAGGGATAACACATCTGCATGAGGCAGCCCATGGCCTCCATCCCAGCATGACATAAAAATATAGCAGCCCTTTCCACCCAATGTGTTCAAACTTGAGCCCTCAGTACATGGGCTGCAAACTCCAACCCCATCCAGAGCCTCAGCTTCACTAGCTATAGAGACTTAATCATCAGTTAGCTATAAAGTACAGGCTCAGAATCCCCAGGTCCCCTAAACATAAAGACAGATTCTTTGTAATGAGTAGAAATTCAGAAGTATATACAGCATCCTCTACCCCAGAGAAAGCTCCTTCCTAAACACATTCACAGGGTTGACTCTTAGAAACCAGAATCCAGTAATTAGACAAAGCAATCCTCAAGGTTAGTTTGTATTGTTAGTCAGTACTGAAAATGGTCATGCGCTGTGGCTCTCACACAGCCAGCTTAAGAAAGAAATGCCTGGGTATAAGAACTTTAGCCTAGAGACCACGATGTCCACCAATGACTAACCGATGGCACAAGCTGTCCCTCACCAGGTCACTGGGGGAAAACCTGTGCATTTCCCAATACAGCATAGCAGTTGAAGGATACACAGCACAAAAGCATGGCCATGGCTAAATAATATTTATTTAGAAAAAAAAGCACTTTGTGCTCTTGTAAGACACGTGGAAGAGTAATTAGGTCACAGTTCCCATCTCACTTGTGTCAGCAGGGGCTTCCTGGTGACGTGGACAGGCTTGTACTGGACCACTAGCATCACAGTAGCGGGAATCCTGGGGAAATCCCGCAGTAGAGGGCCTCCCTCTTAGTGGGATGGCTCCTTCTGTCTGGGAGCTGGTGAATCATCCCCTACTGAGGCTGTGGAAATCCTCCCACTCAGCTAGAGAGACCTCAGTCCTCACAGCCACTATTACTCCATTCACAGCCAGAGGATAAAGCGTTCGAGGAAAATGAAGCATCACTTCAAGCTGGGAACCAGGAACCCACAAGCTCTTCTATATCCTAGCAACCAGAGGTCTTGGGATTACTCAGGAAAAGTGGAGGTCTGGTCCACTGTGGGAGGGAAGGGGCATTAGCAGATAGGGGAGGAGGTATAGACCACACTGGGGGGGAGCAGTTAACTACTTCACCACAAGGAGAATTCCAGAGACCCCAAAGCCTGTCCTCATGGGCATCTGGGAACAGAGGGGTTATTCTGATGCCTGAGCAGCATAGGAATCCTTGAGAAGTCCATCAATTAAGACTGGAGGGGGTGGGTAAGGGTGGGGTGGGAGGTGGCCTCATCCTTAGCTTTCAGAAAGAGCCTGCCCTGTCAGCCCTGGTACAACATCCAGGGAGATGGCCCTGCACCCCTCTCCTCTTGGGCATTGCATTAAGTGAGGAGCGCAAATGCTCTACCCTTTCGAGGGGCCTCACTGTCTCATTTTTGGGTCTCCTCCAGAGCTGTTTGTGATTGCAGGCCTAGGACAAACAATGTTCTTGACCTCTGAACCAATGGCAAGGAAACAGGTATGGATGGTCCTAATTTAAAGGTTAGAAAAGAAAACTAAAGTGAATTTTCCCCATAGGAATGAACACAGAGTTTAGGAAGTAAAATAACCGGGTTGTTACACAGTCATTGACAAGAAAGGGATCCAGACCCTTCCAGCTTGGGAGAAATCAGGACCAGTCTAGCGGAGTTCTATCTGCATCCATACCTCTAGATCAGTGCCTGCCACAATGGTAGGCATTCCTTCTGTAGTCCAAGCTCTTTCCCTACACAAGCCCATTCTATACTCATAAGTGTGGAAATGGATTGCCATGCTTTCAACAGCCAGCAATCCTAGCACAGGTGCTTCAAGCAAAGCCTCATTTTCCCTTAACAGCTGTTCACAGAGCCCAGACCCAGTTGGGTCAAAGGAGAGTGGCCTCCATCACCCTTCATCACTGCATCATACATCCAAGAGATGTACAGGAAATAGCTCCAAAATCTTCCAATAACCACACTGATCTTTGAATCTGAACACTTCTGGCCCACAGACTTGGTTATTTATTGGTCACTGGGACACACTGTCCATCACTCAGGGACCTTTTGAAAAAGAGGTCATTTCAGAATCAAAGAATCCAAACCATGGACATCTGCTAGATTTCTCTAGATACTGGGAGACATCCCTGGTCCAGATGGCTCCAGACAGAAGGAAGGTGCAGCTAAGGGCATAGGCACTGCCCCCACACTGGGGCATACAGGGTAAGGCTCAGCATGGCATTCTGTACAAGGATGAGCTCCAGAGCTTTACTGGTTCTCCTGAGTTCCTCTCCAAGAATTAGTGTTTCCCAAGCTCCCAAATGCTCCATTCCAAGGTCAAGAAACAAAACCACACGAATATCCTGCTTTGCCAGGACATGCCTGTCCTCCTGATGAACATTTTCTGTCTTGTGTGTTTCTGTGCACCCTCTGAAACAGTGGCACAGCAGGCTGGTATGGCCAGCAGGGAAGATGCCAGTTGCCATATGGAATCGTCCTGAGAGATCCAGAGGCCAGCCAATGCTGAGCACACATGGGCCAGCCTTGGCTCTGTGCAATTCCCACAGGCATAAGGGCTCTTAAGAGTTCCTTGGATGAACTTAGCTGTTGTTCCTTCCAGTACAGAGCCAGAAATTCTGGTCATAGAAAGACTCTGATCTTGTGGGATCTTGAGGCTGTAGAGCTTTAAGATGAAGTGAAAATCAGCCCAGAAAGGCTAGACCAAGGTTGCCAAGCCCGGGCTCTCCAGTCTCTCATGACAGAACCAGACTCACAGTCAGTGAGTTCCAGCTAAAAAACTGGAGGGACAATGAGGGACCACGAAGCAGAGAAAGCTCACTCTGCAGGGTGGCAAGACGTCGGCTCTGACATGGCATGCCAACCTCGCAAGAAAGACTAGAAAGGAAGTAAGGCCGAGCTTCTCGTAAGAAATAAGGTTCATGACTACAGAGAGACCAGGTGGGAAGTAAAGCTGCCAGAGAACACTGCAGGAAGGGCACAGAGGCACTTGATCTGCCACCCGGGTCAGCTGGAGCAGTCACCTAACTTTACCCTGATCCGGGCAGCACATCATCTGTCTCAGTACTCCACCTACAAAGCCTCATTGGACCTGAATCAGTCACACAAAACAGGACCTGTTAAAATATGCAACCTGTCTATAAATGATGTATGGTGTAGGTGTCACGCAGAGTGATATACTGTAGCCATGCGGTGCTTCATTTAGAAGGTAGCAAGGCTCCTGCTACACTGAGCCTGTCTTCTACATTTACAAGGGCGCTCCACCAAGGATGCATCCTCATCAATCACAAGGCCCTAACTAGTAGCACAAGATGGAGTCACCCATGTGACTGTATGTCAAATTTACAGCTCACCAGCCACCAGGCTTCATCAATCACGTCTCCCTTTTCCCCTTTTGTTATTAGTGTATATAAATATAAAAACAACGGGATCCATATGACAATTTCACACATGGATAGATAGTGTGCTTTAATTCATCAATTGTTTCCTAATTTAAACACTACAGAGAAAAGGAGACAAAAGACAAGACGACACTACCTCATCTTGGTTTTGCTGACTTTAAGAATACATATTATCCTTGCCTCAACAACCTGTCCTGGACTCACGAGGCTCCTGCTAAACATCAAATTACCATGCCTGGAGTCAGTGAGGGTTATTTATCATTGGCTATTAATTACATTAAGTGGCATATGTGATACCCAACATAACATATGGCATACTACACTGATAACACTTGATAAAATATTATTATGTAAAACATAATTAGATGGTATAGGATGTGATACAGATGAGGGGTGGTGATGGTGTGACAGAGCAGATAACATGGCAGAATATATGTTGTGTGCTGCCACATATAATATTTGATAATATATAATATGCAATAGTGACTTTTTAATTTATTTTCATTATATGTGTATAGGTGTTTTTCTTGCTTGTATGTCTGTGGGCAACATGCATACTGTGCCCACAGAGACCAGAAGAGGTCAGGTGTCAGGTGCTGGAACTGGAGTTTCTCAGCAATGTGAGCTACCATGTGGGTGCTGGGAATCAAACCCAGGTCGTCTGGAACAGCAACCACTTCTCTTAACCCACTGAGCCATCTCTCCAAACCCTAACAGCAATTTGATGTGACCTGTGACACATGACATAACTTCCTAGGAAGCAGAAGACAGTCACTGCCAAGCATCGTCCCCAATCTCCCCCTTTCTGGATTTCTTCCAGCTGCTGGACTTGTCCTAGGGCAGTGGCTCTTGCATCTGAGGGTTCACTGTAGGCACCAGGGAACTGTTCCACTCTCGGTCACAGAGCCGAGCCCAGATCAGCTCCCAAAGGCTTTCAGCAGGAGCAATCCTAGAGAGCTATTCCTGCAGAGCAACTCTGATGCTCAGGGAAACCACAACACTGGCTCCTTCCTTACACCTGCTCCGACGCCCCAGCTGTGGGGATGCTCTGTGAGCACTCGTGCATGTGGCAGTCACTTACGTCTTCCTCGAATAACTTTTATGTCAGTACTTCTCACTCCAAGCATGATCTTTACATCGATTCCTGAAAACATCTCATGGAAGGAACCACCTGCCAATCCAGCTGTGACATGGGGATTTGGATCTACCATCGTCCATTGGTCCCACACCTGGAATCCATCTCCATCTCTGACAAGGACAGGCTGAGGCTGACCAAGCAAAGGTAAGCTGGATCTCACAAGAGAACCCACTCTACTGGAACTCACATACCCATACTTCAACCCCCTCTCCCCACAGAACACCAGAGGCAATCAGCCTCCCAGAAGAACAGTAGCTGCCTTTGAATGGGCTGTGCCCTCTGCTTCCTCAGTTCCTCACCAAGCTCAGTTACAAAGGTCCCTTCTGGGCACATGAGACACATAAAGGATTTCTGTGGACAGTGAAATGCATCATAAACTGAGAAGAGGGCTCACCAATACATCACCTCCCAAGGCAGGTGTGTCCCTCTGACCCAGCCCCCTCTACTGCTGCCTCAGCCTCTACAGCCTGCGACAGATGTGATGACAGTATAGCACTTACGTGATGGTATCGATCATGTCGAGTCCCATCTCCACGCAGCAATGGGCATGATCAGTCTTGGGCTGGGTGAGGCCCGACACACAGTAGTAGCAGTCCCCAAGGATCTTGATGCGGCGACAGTGGTTTTCCTTTGAGGAAAGCACAGCACAAGATCATTGACATAGTTGCTGCTGGTGAGCATGCTTGCATATGGCCTTCAGTAGCCAGGGTCAGGCTCATAAGGGTGCTCCCTCATGGCCCCCAATACCCTCACTTCTTTTTACTGGGATTGTGTATCTCTCCCACCTTTTTCATTTAGCCAAAACTATCTGAACCTTCAAGGTCCAGGAGTAAGACTTAGGAATGTACCCCCATCTACTTAACTTACACAGTGCCCCAACCATGGTCCAGCCCTTCTGAAAAGCATGAAGTCTAGAAGGCAGTCCAAGGCACACCTATACAGATGTCGCTGCAGCTCTGAACCTCCCACCCTAGAGCACATTTTCTTATTTTTTATTAAGATATGAAAAATGCATGCTGAGTCTCCCATATCTGAAATTCTAAAAGCCAGAAACACTTCATAGCTTTTTTCTTTATTGTCAGATTTAGAAAGACTGGCATAGACTTTGCTGGCCAAGCAAACCCAGTCAAAAAGCTTCAAATTCCTAAAGTGTTTTGAATGCCACATGATGCTCAAAGTCTTAGCTTTGAAAAAATTTCTAAGTTTGCATCTTCAGGTTAAGACTGCTCATACTATCACAACACCCTTGAGGGGAATCATTCACAGCATCCCCTAGAACACATACACAGTGGCATGGACAGACCCTTGGAAAGATATGAGACACATGTTGGTTTTGCACATGAGAAGATGTGCGCGCGTGCGCGCGCGCGCGCGCACACACACACACACACACACACACACACACACACACACACACACACTACCAGGGCCACACGAGAGTTTATTCAGGAGAGTTGCCAGGTGAGCACAGGAGCAGAGGAACAGAAGAGGAGAGACAGACTGCAACATGGCATCTCCCTTTAAGAGAGAGGGGGGGCATGGGTTTACGTAGCCACACCTAGGGGCGTGCCGTACACTGTGGGTCCTGCTGGAGCCATGTTGGGCTCACCACGTAGAGTGTCAAGAATCCTTACAATACACACACAACCCTGCCAGGAAGGATGGCTGGATTTCAGTAAGGATCAAGAGAGTCAGTCACACACTATTCTAAAACCTGACACATACTGACAGATGCATATATCACTGTCACTGCAATTATTATTTCAAGAAAATCATTAGAATATGCAATTCGAGAGCCAGAAAAATGACTCAGGGGGTAAAGGCACATGCCACAACCTGACCGCTCTGGTTTGAACGCTAGGTCTCACAGAGTAAAAGGACAGAGTTGAATCCTGCAAGTTTGTCTCTACACACACACACACACACACAAACGCGTGCACGCGCACACACGCACACACGCACGCACACACACATATGCACGCAAAATAAAAATGTAAGAAGTAACTCAGTTACAAAGGGTAGTAGAACATGGTTAGCATGAGAGGGGAAAATACTCAGGATTAAAGGCTTAAGTAGGGAGATGGAGATTCATGGAAGAAGAGGGTGATGGCCTACCCACAGCAGTTATGGTTATCTGTATAAGATCAAGCTGGTTGAAATCCCAACATGATGGGTCAGAGGCCTCAGAGGATATACCCCTATTGGAGGAGGTATAGGCAGTTAATGGGTATTGAGAGAGAAAGAGCTACTCTCCTTTGGGGACGTGACTGCTGACAGGTTGTCCATACTACAGTTGATGGAATCACACCCATGCACATATGGGCAGAAGTAATTAGATTTGGAGGTATTAATAGCAATGAAAAAGAGGACATGAAATTGGACTGGAGATGGTTTAGAGACACAGAGGGAGGTAGTAGTGGGTGGATATGATCAATAGTCATTGCATAAATAAAACTTTCAAAAATAAAAAATTAAAAACACTATGGTTCTCAAACAGCTCCATTTCAGGTACCCTTAACATCTGGAAATAATCAAAGCCGTATCAAAAAACCCTTGCACTAGTCAGTTATAGCTGTTGACATATGCGCAGAAGCACCCACACTGAAAAATTCTAAACAAATGTCTTTTAAGGTAATAGTTGCAAAATAAACCATTTGCAATGTTTACTAAACTCAAGTGAGAATCTTGCCTCTAGTGACCACTTTCCAGAGTCTCTGGTATTTATTTCAGAGCAGCCAAAAGATTTGGTTCATGTCTACTTCATGCTAGAACATCCATGAAGAAAATGGCCTCACTTCCTTCAGGACACTGAGATGAGGAAGAACTTCATGGACCATAAGACACTTTCACTTCATCCCACAGCTCTCTAACATCCACTTTAAAATTAAAAACACATCCACCATCCAGATAAAATTTTACTATTGAATTTACCAACCAACTGTTCCCTGAAACTTTCTCTAATGCTGTAAATTAACAAATACCAGACTAAGCCAGGGTCAGCATTGCACTTGAATAGTGAGGGGTTCCTCAGCATCTCCATAGAACAATGGTACCAGAGCTGAACATAGTTATCTCATATTGATGTCCAAAGCTGCCCAGGCCTGTGCTGTGGAGACTCTGAGAGGCATCTCCAGCCACCAACGACAATCTGACAATCTGAGAAGGGAGTGTCATTAGCCATGCAAATGGTCGCATGACTGCTCCTTTCATCCCTGGGTCTCCCTCAGCACAAGATGCCTCAAAAGAAATGGAACATCTCCAGGGGGACTGGAAAGTATGAAATCTGATCCCAGCCAATACAAATGTTGTATAGAGAAGACAAGAAACAGCACACTATGAAGAACAAAGACACATCTAAGGGATGTGGAATATGACCATTACCATGTGGTACCACCAAGATATGTATGTACGGTGAGACTGCCTCAGGAAGTGAGGCCTTGCACGGCTTCCCAAGTGTGGCCTGGAGGGCTCCAGACTGTTTTAACCAACTCTGGCCTTGCCTGTGTGGATAGCATAGGACAGAATCTAGGATGTCAAGCCCCACATATCCAGGCAGTGGCTCTGATCCTGCAAAGCCCTAGCAACTTATAAAGTGTGGGCAAGTTTTGAGGCCATTGAAAAGCTCAGAAATCATCAAATGATGACCTATGGATTTGCTGGACTAGGAAGAAGCGAAGAGTTGGGGGCAAATGCTACCCCCAAGTCCAGAGCCCTAAGAGCCCCAATCCCTGCTAGAGTCAATCTTAAAACAACCTGTCAAATGGTCCAATTCTGAGATGGATAGGCCTAGCACTACCTGATGAAGAGAAGGCAAGACTGGATTAATTTAGGTTTTTTTTGCCCTAACTGCTGCATTTAAAATCTGAAGTGGGGGCTGGGGAGATAGCTCAGCCATTAAGAAGAGCACAGACTGTTTTTCCAGAGGATCGGAGTTTGATTCTCAGTACCCATTTAAACTCCAGTTCCAGGGTCGCATACCCTCTTCTGGCCTCCATGGGCACCAGGCCCCCACCTGGCACACAGACAAACATTCAGGCAAAACACCCATATACATAAAATAAAATATATATTTTCCAAAAAAACTTTAATTACTAAAACCAGACTGGCCAAGTCCTACAAAGATTTTAAGACAGGCTATGCTTGGAATAGGACATTTGAGAACATCATTTCTATAGGACAAAGTCTCAGTGTTGGCCACCACAAACACTCACCTGCCACACCCACAGTTAGAGAGAAAGGCATGGAACTATCCCAAGGGATATATTGAAATGGGTGGAAAATGGGTGTGAACTTAAAATCAAGACCTCTACAGACATCTGCCCATCAACAGGGACCCAAACAGGCAAACACAGGGGTCTCTCTAGTGTTAGGAAGGACAGAAAGCAATAGATCTGCATTGTAGGGGGGTGACAAGTACAGGTGCCCGGAAAGGAGGAGCAAGATCAGAGCCAGCACTGATGCTTAGCCACGTCTGTAGGAGGAAGGGGAGTAGCCTCTTGCAATGCATCTGAAGAGTTTTCACTGTGGAACTGGACTTCGCAAGTATTTTGTACATATGCAAAAAAAATTAGATAAGAAAAAGTGATGTCTAAAAATCCAAAGCAAAATGAAATAACCTAATTGTTGCCACATGGAAAAGATGGTAACCCAGAGAACAATTATTTCAAACCACATGGAAACACTACTATCTAGCTGGTAACCTCAGCCAAGAACAAGACTAAGCACTAGGAAACGTTAAGGTGAACTCAAGTCTTATTCTTGATAAATGACAGTGCTGTTTTGAACCTGCTACATACAGAAGAATGAAACAAATAGCATCATTACCTCTCTTCATTCAACTTATGCTGCTACAATAGAATACTAAAGACTGAGCAATCTATAAAGAACGAAAATTCATTTCTTACAGTTCTTAAACCAGCTGAGAGACCCATCTATGTTCCTCAAGGATCTTCATGCTCCCAGGTGGAAAGAAGGTCAAGAGAGTTCATGAGACACAGGGCAATAGAGGACCAAATTTACTTTGCAACAACCTGTTCCTGTGGTAACCAGTATTAAACCCTTGTGATCATAGATAAGGCCTCAGCTTCCTCCTTTGCTGAAAAAAACATAAAGGTCCAAGCATATGAACCTTGAGGGTACATGTTCAAAGCAAGGCACTTCATTCGAATCTGCAGCATCAAGGAAGAGGCAATAATATATAAATAAAGAAAGGAGAATTACATGAATTACAAATATCAAGATAACTCCTTTTCAAAGACAAAAACATGACACCACAGAGAACAGCATATTGTCTCTCTTGAAGTCCATAAGTAATAAGCTTCCCTCAATGCAACTAGCTCCTATGCGTTGCACTCAGTCACTCTATAAGTTCAAATCCAGGCAGACAATCAAGATCTGTGTCCATCTCACTTGTATACCAATTGGAACAAACCAGCTGTGAAATAGCCAAACCCAGACAAGGTGTTGGGTCCCATGTGGCTGCCACCAGTTTGGCTGGGCTGGATAATGAAATAGTGTCGGTACCGACTGAGCAGTCTCAGAAGGTAAAGCTGAGAATCTCTGTGAATTCAGGCAATGTCTAGAGAGCAAACAAGACAACCAAAGTCAGTCACTGTTGACCCTACATTATGGGTGCATGGGACTCACTGAGTAGTTTTCTCTAGCCTAATGCACATGTCAATGTTTCTACAAGGTTTCAAATGTCAAGATCCCGAGGTCAGAGTTGATACCAAGACCATTCATTCACATGGCATCCTGTAATCTAGAAAAAATGTGCAGTCCACAATTGGGATTTGGCAGCCGTTTTCTGAATGAACACATTATTAGAGACCTTTGCCTCCCTACTTCCCCACGGATGGATTGAGGGGTGACTACCTCTCCACCTGTGCATGGCATCCATACATCTCCCACTTGACTCATCTGCTTCTATCCTTGGCACCCATTTTCCCAGTCAGCTCCTGAATCCAAATCCAATTCAGCTGAATTCTCCCTGACGTCCCCTCTCCTATCTAACACCCACAACTGTCCTTCCAGGTGGCACTTGGATGTTCTATTTATACACTGATCAGACCCTGCAACCACCCTATCCTGCAACCGCCAGCCTTTCGCATTACATATAGAAGATTCAGAGTTTCTTCCTGAGCTGTACGGGCCAGGACTCGGTCTTCATCACTCTGTCTGTCTCCCCCAACCCTGTCTGTCCATGGACCATGCCAGTTTGCTCTACAAACACAACTAGCCTTGTCTTTCACTTCAGCTCTCCATGGTATACTCTGGCTTTGAATGGCTCACAGAACCAGCATGTTGGGGCAAGAAGAAATGGTGTCCTGTTCATTTCATTAGCAGAGACACTGAGGCGCGCAAGTGAAGGTGATGTGACTGAATGCCTGTGGTGAGTCCTGCATCTGAGTTAAAGCTTCTGAAAGGTTGCATGGGGTCAAAGGTCACAAAGGGCACAGGACAATGTATGGCAGTGAGGAGACTTCAATGTCTCTTGACCCTGACAGAGTTCTGGTTAGTCTCACCTGCATGAGTCTTTCTAAAACTACTCAAGATGGACACAGAAATGGAGAACAGTAACTTCCTCAGCACACCATAGTAACATCAACTTGTAGCAACTACAAGTTAAGCTAAGTGGCCATATTGTACCCTAGAGCCATGAGCCTTTGCTACCGCCCTGTAAGAAGATTCCTCAACTTGGCGTAAGTGTCTTCTTTTGCTCTAAAGCAAAGCAAATTAATGCAAAAGACCCTACCTCAAACTCTGATATTAATCAGCACACACACCTCTGGAACAAAATCCCCAGAGAAAAGAATGGAAGGGATAAAATACTCATTTAACCCACAAATTCAAAGGTCTCAGTCCAATGTCTACCAGCTCTGCTGTCTGTGGACCAGTGAAGCAGAGCATCATGGTGAGGGAGCAGGGAGGTGCAATGTTGGCCACTGTCAGGATGCTAGACAGCAGAAAGAGTGAGAAAGAGACCCAAGACATGATCCAGTCTTTAAGGACAGGCTCACAATGACCTACTTCTTCCAGATAACTTTCCAGTAAACTTCCAAAACAGCATTGCCATCTGAGAACCACGCCTTCAATACATGAGCCTTTAGAACAGCAGTTTTCAACCTGTGGGTCACGAACCCTCTGGGAGGTGAATGAACCTTTCTCAGGGGTCACCCAAGGCCATCAGAAAACATAGATTTTACAATAAAATTCATAACAGTAGCAAAACTATGGTTATAAAGTTGCAATGAAAATAATTATATAGTTGGGGGTCACCATAACATGACAAACTTTATTAAAGGGTCACAGCATTAGGAAGGTTGAGAACCACTGCTTTAAAAGAGTTCATATTGGGTCCATAAGAGTATTCATTAAAATATTGTCTAAATATTTTTTTGGAATCCTTGTGGATTAGAAAGTATCCAAGTATGTCTGTGTTTGGGGACAACTTTCTCTACAACAAACCATCAGCAGACCCAGCAGACTCCAAGCACTGCTCAGATCTAGGAGGTGGGGTCCTGGGAAAGGAAATGTTTCATAAGGTATATAACCTTGCTATGCTATGCAGCTAAATGTTCCATGATTCAGTCACTATTTCTCAATGTAGCCACTAGCTTGACTCTGAATCCACCTTCTAACCAGTCTCAGACAGCTGACAACCCACCACACCTCGATAGGCTCGCTCTTTCTGAGGGCAAAGGGCTCCAGGAAGGGTTCAGACCGAACTGTACCAATGAGTTCAAAAAAAGCAGCAGGCAGCCCAGATGGTAAGAAGCCATGCTTAGTTAGATTGATTCTCTCTACAGATAGTATACTGTGATCTCCCTGTGCCACACCCTATCCTCCAGGGTCCAGGCCAAAGACATTGTGTGTATATTTAACCAGCTCATGGTCCCATTAAGAAAATTAACATCCAGAGAAGAGTCTTTCCACAGTACGTGTGAAGTAACAGTTGGCACCAGGACACATGTTTTTCCATCATGTCAAAAAAGATGTGGCCAGGTATTTAAAAATAGAAAGAACTAGTGCAAATCTGACAGTACTCAATAACTGGGGGAAAGGTAAAACAGCAATTGCTCTCTTTTGAAAGCATCAACCGTGACTAAAGAGGCAAATAAACCATCAGCTAGCACTGAGATGAAGGAAGCATGCCTTGTGTTTGCTTAACTTCCAGCAGAGACCTTCAGAAAGAGAAGGCTTTTGGGCTGCAGCTATGGGCGATTTCCAAGCCCGCACCTCAGACAGACCACCCTGCAGCATCCTGCATGGCAGAGTCACGGACTGAAATCTAAGGTGCCTGTGAGGAAGCCTCCAGGCTTCTCCAAAAGGGCTCACACTGATCAGAGGGACCATCCACTTAAGATCACAGGGAATATGGAGAGAGAGGAATAATCTGTACAGCAGGGGGCCATGTCAAAGGGAGCTTTCTAACAGCTACTTCAGCAGGGGAAATGATCAAAATTGAACTTGTTAGCCAAAAACGACACAACTAAGACTGAAAATACACTGAGTGGGAAAAACATGTCAGACGCTGCAGAAGAAAGCAAATACTGTTTGAAATGAAGAAGCAATAGAAAAAGCATGCCAGTTGTAGACAAATCATCAGTGAGTGCACGGTCTCCTCCTGAGAACCTCGTCGGGTGGAAGTGGTGCCACAGGGGAAGAGCACTTGAAACTGGAGCCCTGACTAGTTCATCGTTTCTAAATTCAGTGTAGCTGTTAAAGCCACAGGTATAAAGAGGTTCAGAAAACACCAAGTATCAGAAACAAGACAACTGGTACTGAGACATCAAAACCAAACCTCTAAGATGACAAAGAGAAAATCCTCAAAGTAGACAGACATGGGGAAGACCTACTTCATACAAAGGAACAAAAAATTAAGAAATGTATCTTGTGGGAAATGCCTAAGAAGGCAGCACAGTGCCCTTAGAGTAGGGAGGAGGCCAGGGAAAGTGAACTGACAGTCTAGAGTCTACACCCAGAGAAATATACCGGCCCTGACGAAGAGCTTTGCAGAAATAGAGCAAATGAGGAAACACAGCCAGGCACCAGCATGCTAAAGGAGGCCCGTAGATAGACAAATGCAACACATGGAAATCTTAACCACATGAGAACATAGCCACAGAAATGACAACTATATGAACAAATAGTTGTTTAAACCTCTTTAAAATTTCAGTGCACAAACTACTAACAATGTAAAATGGAGTTTATTCTATATAACAAGATAATACATGTATGTGTGTATGTCCGTATGTATACATGCATGAATTAATTCAAGGCAACAATTTCCTGAAAATCACAGAAGCACAACATAACTATGCCATCCTAAGCAGCACAGCTTGTAAATCAGAAGTCACGTGACAGTGTGCTGCTCCCAAGTAAAAATTTTAATTAAACCCTAAAGTAAGGATAAAAACATAGCCAAGACAAATACAGTAAAGTGGAATCATCAAACATCTTCAATGAAGTTGTAAGAAGGTGGATGGGTAAAGGGGGGAGGGAACAAAGCACAAATGCCGGAGACAGAAGTAAGTAGCTAGGGCCAGCCTTTGGCTCAAACACAGCAAGAGTACAGCCTGTGCATCCAGCTAAAGTCAGGAATATCACTCAAGGAGAAAAAAACAAATCTTCATATAAAAGGCATCACAGACCAAAAGTTATGGTTCATGGAAAAATATCTTCATGACAGAAGAGTGTCAGAATGGTAATGTCAGTGGGCTAATGAGGCTACAAACCAACGATTATTTCCAGGATCAAGAGGGTCATTTCTTAATAATAGAGGCGTCACTTAATTAAGAGGGAATAACAAATCTATTGTGAATTAAAAATGGAATTGCATACGTTAAGAAAGGGTGGAGTGACACCTACAGAACATGAACAGGAAAGGTTCCTCGAAGTTATTGTGGAAGTTTGATACGCCGCTCCAATGATGGGGAGAACACAAGCCAGGACAGTCACTGAGACACAGAGGACACGGCACTATCAGCCCACAGGCCTGGTGTATATATAGAGAACACACTGTTAACAGGAAAATTCTACAAGAGCAGAGCCCACCTATGTCCAAGTGTACATAAGTTATTTGCCAAACAAACTATATTCTGGGCCAATTTCTTTTTTTTTTTAATTCAAATCATAAAACATATGTTCTCTGACTTAAAGTGTATCTGAGGAGTGCTCAAACACAGAAAGACTAGGCTAGGGGTTTAGTTAGTGTAGGCAGCTTTGGGTTAGGTGCCCACTTGGTACTAAAAAAAGATTAAAAACAGTCTAAAGAGTCAAAAAGTGTAGGCAGAAGTTTCTTTGCTACCAGCAGCTCCCGGAAAAAAGCACACTAGAGCTTACATTAATTACAAATGATCGGCCCATTGCTCAGGCTTGTTACTAGCTAAGTCTTACATTTAAATTAACTCATATTTACTACCCTCTGCCATGCAGCCCATGGCTCATTACCTCATTTTACACTCCCTGCTTCCTGGGTCTGCTAGCATCTCCCTCAGACTCAGACGCCCTCCCTCTCAGCATTCTCAGTGTGGCTCTCCCACCTGAGTTCAACCTGTTCAGCTACTGGCCAATCAGCTTCTTTACTAAATCAACCACAGCAACACAGATTCACACAGTGTAAAGGAATATTCCACAGAAAAGGAAATTTAAAAGCATTCTGACTTGAATAAAAAAAAATATATATACAACAGGCCAGGCATGGTGGCACACACTTTTAATCCCAACACTCAGGAGATAGAAGCTGAAGAATCTCTGAGTTCAAGCTCTAAAATACCTAAGAATACATAGAGAGACCCTGTCTCAATAAATGAATGAATGAACGAATGAATGAATGAATGAATAAATAAATAAATAAATAAATAAATAAATAAATAAATAAATAAAATACCAGAATATTTAGGATGATGCTAAAATAACACTTCCAGGGCAATTTATAGCAATAAAAAAAAGCTTATTATTACATTAAAATTACTATATCAAAGCTGTCGAAGTTTCCAAATAATGGTCTCAATTGAAACTTAAAAAGCTACAGAAAGAAGTAAATTTAACCCAAAATAAGAAGAAACACAACAGTTAAGGCTAGAAGAAAATTAATGAAATTAAGAGACAATAAAATTAAACATACATCATTTAAGAAAATGAATAAAACTGATCAAGCAGAATGATTAGGAGGGAGGAGGGCTGGGGGACATGTGGGAAGGGGACAGGAGAGGGGGAGGGGAAAGGAAGGTAGAGGGGAGACAGAGAGAGAAAGGACATACAAATTACCAAAATTAGAAATATGGGTGGTGGGGACCGCAGAGGCGGTCACTGGGGAACGATGTGGAATTATGACAGAAACCTTACTCAGCAATTGTTAAAGCCTAGAGTAAGTTGGCAAATTCCTTAAAAGAAATACAAATCATTAAAGTCAGTGAGAAATATAAGCTAATTGTCCCTTCTGAATTCATAGATTTCCCATCGTACTACATTTTACACAGACACTCATTTTACACGGGCTTCTAGAGAACTGAACAAGAAGTAGTATTTGCAGTTTCTGCTTTGAGATCATACACGTCCGCATGGAGAGATGGAATAAGAAATAGCACAGACTAAGATCTTAACACAGACGGGGAAAGTTCTAGAGAAAATGTCGGCAAATCACAGCCAAAAACACATAAGGAAAGGAATACAGCAGGTGCACAGAGCTTCCAGGATACCCGGTGTTTTTACATGCTACCATCAAGCATGTAATTCCTCATGTAGTGATGCACACGGGAAATCAGGACCATCCCTATAGATGCATAAGGGAGAAAACACAACTGGCATTTCAGATTTTTAAAAAGTAAATTAAAGAAAACTAGAAAATAAACAGAAACTTGTTCAGTTCAACAAAAAGCCCCCACAGAAACCCCACTGCTAATAGAGTTAATGATGAAAGAATGCAGAGCGCCTCCCTGGAAATGGAGAACAAGACAAGAAGGCTGCTTTTGTACTTCCATCTGACATTATACCAGAGGCTCTAGCCTGTAAAATGAAGCAAAAAATAAAAATGAAAAGCCTCCCAATAGAAAACAAACTGAGCTGCATTCATGTACAAATGTGACCATTTATGTGGAAATTTCAAAACTGAACTAGAAATCAGCTTATTCTGTTTTCAGAATAATAAACTTAATTTATATTTTGCTGTTAGTAAAAAAATTATAACTTAATATTTAAAAATCAACATGGATTGTGCTATCAATGGTATGATCTGCTTGGGGGCGTATCTAAAAAAATATGAAACATACAAAAAAGGGAAAAGATATGAAACATGTATACATTGAAAAATCACACAATTCTGAAAAAAAATTAAACAAGTTGAGAAGTGAACTACATTTATGAATCAGACATTTCCACTTGTAGGTGCCAGTCCTTACCAGATCCATAGTATAGTTTAATAAGCAGCCTTTGTTGTGAAACCAGAGAGATAATACTAAAAATTTATATTAAAAAGGACAGGGCCTAAAGTAGCCGAAGTCACCTTAAAACTGAAGCTCACAATACCTGATCACAGACTGCCATGAGGTTATAGGACCGAGGGACAGTTTGGGTGTCAACAGATACATGGAACAATGGAACAGAATAGAGAGTCTAGAAAGATTCTGACCCAGTTATATATGTGAGATATATATGAGTTCTCTAAAAATTTGATAAGGTCATTTAATGGAGAAAGACCAGTCTTCTCAGCCTTGTGATTCAGGCAGAATCTTTTTAGCCAGAGCCTACAGGCTTTGATCTATACCTCTCTCATCATATATACAAGTTAAATCAAAATGTATTTTCAATGCCACCAGGAGTCTGTAGGACCTTGGTGAGGCAAAGCGTTTTTATTAGATTTGTTGGGACCTACTGAACAGTGCAGGCTAGGCTCAGGCAGCTGGTAAACAAAACAAGGAATCAGATTAGTTACTCTTCTCTAAAAACATCCCTGTAAAGGCATGGAAAATGTATGCACACAAAAAAGCTATAAGTACTGCATTAGAGTCCATGGTGAATCTACTTGCTTGGGCTTCTGAAGGTGGTTGTTTTCAAGTTTGGACACAGACTTCACAAAACATACTCTGCTCTCTGTAACACAGTCGGAGCCTTAAGAAGCAAGTGTTTAAGGGGTGGTGATGAAATCACAGCTGGTGAGGAGCGGAGTGAACCTCTGCAGAGCTGGAGCCTGATTCAATCACTGTGGCAGTGAGACTGCAGTTAATTGACAGTTCTCTAAAACAGACCCAGCTCGCAAATGGACATTTTCTGCAACAAACATTATCTGGTTATGAATTTAAAAAACCTGATGGGATTAAAGAAAAATTAGTTAATATCTTGAGAGAATACCCTAATTTTTTTTCACACTGAACTTCCAGATACTTGTGATAGTCTAACAGATGGCCTCATTTGTGCCTGGTTCCCTGGCAGGGGTGGTAATTATTATTATCTTCATTGCATATTAACTCTGGGCTAGCCACCAGGCTAGATATTTTAGACTTTGTACTATGATGCTTTGGTTATTTAGCTTCTTGCTACACTAATCCCTTGAAATAGCCAGAAACAATATCATTTCTTTCAACAAAAGACCAAAACCTAGAGTGAGGAGTTTAGTGTGTAGTGGGGTTACATATACATTACATGATTATATGAAAAATATCAATACCACCTTAACTAGGCAATGGAAAGATGAATCTCTATGTGAGTTAAAGATTTTAAAATAGGAAAACCCTCCAGGGTGAGGGCAGGCACAGAGGGAGGAGAGGAGGGAAATGAGGAAAGAGACCATTTGAGGCAGGAGACCGGAGTGACATGGCAGGAGCCAACAGAAGGTGTGTGAGGCAGAAGCCATTCTCTTTGGAGCACCTGGAGAGATGCAGCCCTGCCAGGCAGTACTGATTCAGACTGTAGGCTCCAAACCTGTAAAAACCAAATTCCTGTTGTTTCAAGCTTTCAGGTCTACACTAGACTTTACAACCATGGTCTTGAGAAACCAGCACAATGACAAACATTGGGCAAGGATGGTTCAGACACAACACAAAAATGCCAACCCAGAAAAGAAACAAGCTGGCAGACAATTTAAAATGTTCTGCTCTTAAAGCAATAGTATTCAAAGAAACAAAATTTACAAGGAAAAGCATTGCAAGCCATGTATCTGAAGAACTCGCTTGTAGACAATTAAGAATTCACAGACCATTATAAATTCTTAGGTGGGGCACAGTGGTGCACACTTGTGATCTCAGCACTTGGGGGCTAAGACAGGGTGATGTGAGTTTGAGGTCAGCTCAGATAACATAGTACAACCCTAATTAAAACAACTACAAATAAAAAAATGTATATTCTCAAAACTCTACAGTCAGAAAACAACCAACACAATTAAAAGAAGAGAATGGCTCCCTCCCCCCCAAAAAAAACCAGAATGGACTGAATGGATACTTTTTCTCCAAGGATGACACATGGATGGCCAACAAGCAATCAGAAGATACTCATGGTTTGTTACTAGGGAGACAGAGACCACACACCCATTTAAAGGCCTAGCCACAGCAACAAACAAAGATGCAGAGAAACTAGCATCCACAAGCTGTTGTTAGGGACATGAGATGGCAATAGGCAATCTAGAAAGTACTAGATTCATCTCTTAAAATGATAAATGTAAATTCAGCATATTTTGTCACCATCCCACTCCTATGCATTTACACAAGAAAGCAGAAACCACTCATCAGCATGAAGTTTAATACACAAACGCTCTCTGCAGCTTTATTTGGAATAACCTAGCCCAGAAATAACCCAGATGCCCATCAGGCTGTGAAGAGACAATAAGCTTTGACTCAGCCAGACAATGGGATGCTTCCAGGCAATGAGAAGAAATAAAAGTATTTTCTCTTAAGGTCCCTCCATGTCATTAGGACAGCCGGATACAAGAAGCTGAGAACAGAAGAGAGAGCAAGACTTGTTCTGGAGAAGGCATACCCCAAGAGAAAGCTCCTGCAGGAACGTGTAGAGTGTGGGCAGTACCCAGAAGCAAACGGAGCCTAACACCTGGCACCCCTTATTGTGACATCAGTTAAGGGCAGGTACTTAGGAGCCAGAGCCACACCTTGGTCCCTGTTTAAAGACTTGAGCATGTCAGGTCTTCCCTTTGCTCACAAAGTCTTCCATAAAAGACAATTTCTCAACAATTATCTTCCCCCCAAACAGCCAGACTCAGCTCACAAAGTACTAAGCCTCCCTTGGGTGGAGAGGGAGAGGGCTCTCATATCTTCTTGTCCAGTAAGGCTTGGCATGAGCTTGCAGGAACGGCAGAAAGGCCAGGAACTGTGCAGTGTCTCTGGACACTGTGGCTAGCATGGCACCAGGAGGGATGCAGGAAAGCAGAGTCTTGGGACAGTGAAGATGAGTCTCAACAGGGTGGGAGGAAATTTTAGGGGATCGGGGTAGGGAAAGTTCCCACCCCAGGCCCAGTGTTCTGCACATAAGCATGTGTTCTATCAAGTAGCTCTCTCAGATGCTGGTCATAAAGTCCAGTGAGTAAAATAAAGATTTCCAAGTATTTGGAGCTCTGAAGAGTGGTTCTGGATCAGGCCCTAGAAACTCCCCTTCATCTCCCCAGCAAAGCAACCACAAAGAACCCCCTCATGGGAGGAGAACTGACAGGAAAGACATGAGCTTTCCAAAGCTGAGCAATTACAGAATGGCTACCCCAGGCTGGGAATTCACCCCACTCCCACAGACACCCACCCTGCCTAAAAAGGCCAATCAGAGGTGCACTTCTCCCAGGACACATCTGTGAACCACATCTTCACTGATTTTCCCTCCAGGTGTTCACTCCAAATACTTCTCACAGCCTCAGGGAAAAGAAAGGGTGAATAGGGCACTTAGTGGCTGTCTCAGTTGGGAAACAGAGCCCTCAGGAAGGCAAATGCAAGTAGCAAGCATGCTGGGTCTCATCAGTGCTGGTCTGCTCTCAGCTTGCTCAGCATCTCTAGAGAAGGCTGCTGTGGCCGTGGATGAAAGACCCAGGATTTTTCTGACTCTCTTCCTGTTTGGGCACCCTCAGAGGTCTACCGTTCTCAGATCCCAATCCTGTGAGTTCAGAGGCCACTGAAGCGGACACCTTGGTGGGGCACTCTCTCACTTGAAAAATTAATGGGGCCTCTGCTGTGTGCCAGATTCCTTGTTTATAACTAGGCCCTCAGAGCTGACTTGGAAATGAGTGTGGTTTGTCCATTGACAACCCCCGTCTTAGAGGAAAATAGCCACACATGCTAATAGGATGAACTGCTGAGGCAGCTACATCTCTACTCTATAGATAACTAAAAGGTCAGAGGCCAAAAACCAAATAAACAAGCCCTCACAGAGAGGGCCTTTGAAGCTTTGAAGGATGGGTACCAGTTCTCTCCTAGGAGACAGGCTTTGAAACCACAGGGCCCTGGAAACTGGCTTCATCACATAAGCATCTCCTCAACATGACATAGCACCCTGCCCCATCTGTCACAGGGTGTGACTGGGCCACCACTTTGTACTCATGTTCTCAAGTGCAACGAAGTCCAAAATGTTCATCCCATGCTCTTAACGTTCTACCTTGAATCGGAGGACAGAAGTCACAAGATAGGCAGCCAAGGAGAGGGGATTATGTCTGTTCCCACTGTCCCATCTTCTTGTGCTCCACCACAGAGAGCTCTTGTGCATCACCAAACTGTTACACAGTCTGCCCTGCTTCCCACCAGCCTCTGAAATCTCAACTGGGTTATTAGCTATGCCCTTGTGGCTGGGTGCTTCAGGTCCAAACAGACCCCCATAAAAAGCATTTTGTCTAGAAAAGTTCTGTAAAATACTCTCATCAGCTGAATCCCATGCCCACAGAAACAAACTAGGACTTTACATCAAAAGTCTGTGCTATGAGAGGCAATTCTCCTTAAATCGCTGGAGAGCCAAGTCAGCTGTGGGGACTGCACAGTTCTGAATGTGATTTCTCAGAGACACCCAGAGCTCTCTCCATGGTCAAATCTAGAATCATCCGAAGGCAATCTGCATCAGGGATAATGCAACTGGTCTCTGCCTAGCACCGATGGTCCTGCTACTCGGTGTCATCAGATAAAAGAGCTGTGGCGGCTGATCCTGGGGGTACTCTATACAAGGGGTTCTGTGGGCACCCCAACAGTGGCACTGGTGTAAAGGTCAGAGGACACCACAGTCAGGAGGCCAGGGGTTCAGTCCAACATGGAGCTGTTCTAAAGTCCTTTTGCTACAACCAAAGCCTACAAAGCAAATGGGGCTGAAGCCTTGCGTGCTGATAGAAAGAGTGGAGAGAACAGAGCCCCAGGCTCACACTGTCTGTCCTAAGAGGCATGACACAGAGATGTTTCATAGTTCACATTCAAAGCATGCCCCTAAGGGAAGCCTTGACGTACACAATTTCCAGAAGAGAACACAGGTAGACAATATCCACAATTGCTGATTACATATGGATTTTTCTAGATACAATACCAATGTAACAACCCTTAAGAGATTCATGAAAAGTAATATGAAAAGTATCTGCCCTTTGCAGGATACTGGTCCAGGCTCAGCAGAGCAAGAAACACTTCCAAGTTATCTAGGCCCATGCAGTGGCCACTGAAAGCTGTTCCACCTCAACTCCTATAGACACATCAAACGCAGGGGGCACAAGGAAGCCCCTCAGTGGGGAAGCAGACATTTGGAGCTGGCTGAAAGTGGCTCCTTTGGGGGATGGTGTTGGTCTCAAGACTTCCTGGATGAACCGAATAGTGAGGATGGGGAACATAGGTCCCCTCTTTAGGCAGCACAAGCTAAGGGTACAAGAAAGAAAGAGGAAAAAGGGCCCTGTTAGAGCCAACTTTGACCCTTGAATCAGAAGCCTCCAAAGAATGAGTGAAGTCAGAGACGGACCTGGGAACCCACTGGTCACCTCTGTGAGAGCTCCTTCAAGATATCCTACACCTTGTCAAAATGTGCTTTCCGACCCAGACACGGAGGGGCTTCAGACTCACCCTCATTGCAGTGAGCTGATGCTGCCCATGCCCCCCCCCACCTCCCCACAGCAGCCCTCCATCATATGGGACCAGAAAGCCTTTGTGCCGCAGCGAGATCCAGAAAGTCACCTCAGAGGGTGAGAGTGGTTTATATGGGAACAGGTACTGCCACACTCAGTGAAATAAGACCCAGAGACAAGACAAGGTTGCAGAGGCTTCACAGACAGGTAGCCCCAGCATCCAACAAAAAGACAGCACACCTCTTCTCAGAAGGGGTCCTGGTCCTTTAGCACCCAAGCTAGGACATCCATGGGTGCCCCAGAAGGGGTCTTCCCAGAAGATCTTTAGGAACATAAACAGTAGTTTCACCACTTAATTTCAGGATGTCTACTGCAGCAACTCAAAAGAGAGTGTGGGATATTTTTATGTCCACTTGACACAAGCTAGAGTCACCAAAGAGGAGGCAGCTTGGTTGAGAAAATGGCTCCATAAGATGTGGCTGTAGGCAAGCCTGTAGGACATTTCCTTAATGAGTGTTTTGGGGGAGGGTCCAGTTTATTGTGGTGGGTGATGCCATCGCTGGGCTGGTGGTCCTGGGGTCTATAAGAAAGCAGACTAAGCAAACCATGAGGGTAAATAAGCAGCATCCCTCCATGGCCTCTGCATCAGTCCCTGCCTCTGGGTTCCTGTCTCACTTGCATTCCTGCTGTGAGCTCCCCAACTTGCTTTTGGTCATGGTGTTAACATTGCAGCTATATGGGGGTCCTGTCTAAAATCCAATCTGCCCAGCTGTCTGAAGCAATCTTGGGGTTACTCCCACCTGTAGCTGAACACTGAACTTCCCCTGGTGTTTGCCAATGGCCTAACCCATGCCTGCTGAGGTTCCTTACCCAGCCTACATGGCACTGCCATAACAAATCTCTGCTCTAGGCTCCTACACAGCCAGCCCTGGCTGCCCAACCCACCTCACTGAGGGATGTGCCCATCGTGGAAATGGCTGCATGTGTGTTTCCACCTCTGCCTTCTGCTCCCTTCCTCCCACACCCAGTGGTTCCCACACTTCCTAGGGGATAGCTGGTGTTCTATGAAAGCTGTCCCATGCCTGAGAGCCAGAATCAGTGTAGATCTACAAGTGAATGAGCTACAAGGGATTTCGGCCTACATGATAAAGGGGTCGCAGGTATTTTCCAGCTCAGAAAGGTGGCAAGGCCAGAGCAAGGCCAGCCCCAGAAGAGACACAGTCAAGGCTGCTTCAGGTAGAGAGAGGGCTGTGGTGCACAGAGCCAGGCCGGTTGGGGCCGAGTGCAGCCTTTAGGACATGGTTCCATCTGAACGCTTCTTGGAAGGAGGCTGTAGAGCTTGTGATGTGTAGGGCCTAACGTGGAATCATTGACCAGTGAGGCTCCTGTACTGTAGATACACAGGCTGGCTGGGCACAGCACCACTCCAGGAGTGGTCTGGTTTCACAGAACAAAATAAAACACTGCACTTACCGTGGCTAACTCGTCAAACTTGCCGAAGAGTTCATTGAGCAGTTTCACCAGCTCCTGGGCCGTGCACTGGGATGCTAGACCTGTAAAACCCACGATGTCTGCAAACAGGATGCTGCAAGAGGAAGGAGATCCAGGTCACCTCTTCTTGGTCACTTAGGAAATCATGACCTAAGAGTTACATAGCCTTTTCCTTCTATACCCTCACCTACTCTTCAAAGCAGACTTCTTCTTTCTCTCACAGACAGAAAGACCCAGGCTTGGAATAGCTACAAGACACACCTTGGGTCACAGAAGTTTAGCCAGCTGCTGGACCACTTGAGCTTGCCATCCCCCATGCTCACTCATCATCCCACACTTCCAGGGAGTCACATGACAGCATCTACACTGGGACCAGAAGCAGGAAAGGAAGCAGAGTGGCCAGATTTTAAGAAAGGAATGGTCCCTCCCCATCAATCATATTCTTCCCCTTCTGCTACATGAATGCATGTGCCCAGAGCACAATCCTAAATCACTGTGTATAGCAGTGGTTCTCAACTTGTGAGTAGAGACCCCTTGGTCGCCTAAGACTATCAGAAAACAGATGTTTATAATTCATAACAGTAGCAAAATTACAGTTATAAGTAGCAACAAAAATAATTTTATGGTTGGGAATCACCACACATGAGAAATTGTATTAATGGGTCGCAGCATTAAGAAGGTTGAAAATCACTGGTAGGGAAAATCCACATGGGATAGTCAGTCTCACATGACATCCTCCAAGTCCCAGGTGGGGTCAGCCTCTCAAACATGGCGCCCACTCAGTTTCCTACAGAAGATAAGACTCTAAAAGGTATTGTTTTTTCTTTCAAAACTAAAACACATTCTGCAAATATCTGAGAGGTGAAAAATCATAGTGTTTGTCTTTAAATACTGTTTATCTTTAAAGTCTGTCTTCAAATATACTGCTCACACATTTCAGGACTTCCTCGAGAAGCTGGATGCCTCACCCCCTGCACCCCTGTGTAGGAGCTACAAATGTCAGATGAAAAGAAATGAGTGTTCTTGTGGACAACAGTGGGTGTCACAAAAGATGAGCCAGGCTGGGCAGCAGCAGACAGAGCAGAGGTTAGCACTGGACTGTGGCAGAACCATCCACTCCACCAGCCACAGGGAAGAGACTGCCAGCCCTTCCTGGTGCCCATTTCTCATCTGTGACGTGGAAATGAGAGCTCACATGTTTATAACCATGTACAATAATTTTTATTATTTGTGTTTTTACATTTTTTCATACAGTCAATTTTAATCACATTTTCCTTTCTCTAACCTTCTCCCCCACCTAACATCATGTTCCTTCTGTCTCTTAAAAAACAACAAAACCCCTAAAACCTAAAACTAAAACCAAACCAAAAAAGTTTTGAAAGCACACACACACACACACACACACACACACACACAATATCAATCACTCAATAACAAAATCCATGGAATCCATTTTGTGTTGGCCAGCTACTTCCTGAGCACGAGGCTGGACACTCCACTCAGAAAGAGAGATTTTTTTTCCCCTCTCCCAGCATCTTTTAGACTCTGTCCACTTCCCGCCTGCTGGGATTTTGTGTGGCTTGAACCTGTGCAGGCACTGCTATGCAGTCACAGTCTCTCTGAGTTCAAATGTACATCAGTCCCGTTGTGCCTGGAAATCTCTCGTCAATTCGTGGTCACCCAGTCACGATCATCCGATGTGCATTTATTAGCAGACTGCTCACTGAGGACTTGCAATGCTGGAGAGGTGCTTGGGATGGAGCATCAACAGGAGAGTGCAATTCACATCTCTGCACTCAGGATTCTTTCTGGCCAGGGGAAGGGGACATAGGAACATTCCATTTAACTGTTGTGAAAACAGAGAGGATATGGAGGAGGAGTCTGTACCACCAACCAGGATTGTAATAGCTTTGCCTGACCAGAAGAGGGCCATGTGTGTGTGTGTGGGGGGGGGTGCTGTTGTTCCTTTACCCTGCAGGCCACAGAACCTTTTTACTTCATTCAGCCTTTGAATGTACCTTCCTGCTGACTTTTGACTCTCCTCCCCATTGTCTCACTGGAGACGGGGTCTGGATAGTCCTTTCTTTCCTGTTGCTTCAGATTCTGTCCACATCTCTGGCAGCCCTCACTTTGACCAGGATATGCCTTGGTGTGGGGCTCTGAGTTTGTCCACTTTGAAACACACCCAGCTTCTGGAATATAGAGATTAATATATGGTGTGGGGGGTTTGCTGTTGTTTTAAGGGATATTTTTGTTCATTGTTTCTTCAAATATCCTGTCTTCTCCTTCTCTTATCTAAGGAATCTCATCCCGTGTGAGTTGATAAACGTGATTGTGGTGATACATTGCATATTTAATAAAAATAGTCTGGAATATCAGAGGACAGAGCCACCCACCAAGCCAAGCCATGAAGGTCAGGGAGTGGAGACCCACGCCTTTAGTCAGTAGGGGAATCTGGATCTCTGTGAGTTCAAGGCCTAAAAGAGCCAGGCAGTAGTGGCAAACACCTTTAAGAAAATTGAGCCAGGAAATAAGATAACTGGACAGAGGGGGAAGGGAGTTCAGCTTTGCCTGACACTTCTTGGTTGGCTGAGGAGAGGGAGATCTGGATTCAAAGGATTTGTGGAGACAGGCCTGAGGAGTTGGCTGAGTGAAGAGAAGTGGCTATGTTTTGGTCCCTGTCTCACTGATATTGCAGCTTATTTTTATTAAATGTACAATATATCACTGTACTTGACAGTACCTCACAGAGTTCTGAAATTCTTCCCATTTCTCCACTCTCCTGCAGCCTGGAAACGCACATGGCTCCGCCACTAAGGTCACTACTACTACTACTACTACTACTACTACTACTTCTTCTTCTTCTTCTTCTTCTTCTTCTTCTTCTTCTTCTTCTTCTTCTCCTCCTCCTCCTCCTCCTCCTCCTCCTCCTCCTCCTCCTCTTCCTCCTCCTCTTCTTCTTCTTCTCCTTCTCCTCCTCCTCCTGCTGCTGCTCGACTCAGCCACTCAGCCCCTCCAGAAAATGTTTCATTTTACTTATATGTCTTAAATTTAGAATTCTATTTGATTTGGTTATTTTTTAAAAAGTCTACTCTGTTGGTATTCTCTGTTTGGTGAGGAAACATCGCCATGGTTTTCTTTAATTACACAGACACCAGTTTGTTCTTTGAACACATTTAAAATCGCTGACTTAAAATGTTTGTCTAAGAATCCCAGCGTCTAGGCTTCCTTGGGGACAGTTTCTGCTGACTGCTTGTTTTGCCCATGTATGAGCCGTACATACTTTTTGCAGAATATTCACTATAATTCTGTTGAGAGCATAAGACAGCAATTCTAGAAATCAGAGTTTCCTCCATCCTCATCTGCGGGACATGGTTACAACTGTCTGGTTTTGATGCTATTTGTGATTTGTGAACTAATTCTTACATAGGTTTGGTCTTCTGAAATTCCCACAGTTGTGCCTAGACTTTTGCAAAGCATTTCATGTTCATTCCGTGCCCAGTTTTTCCTTCCATTCCCTCCAGTCACCTTGCCTCCACTGTCACCATCACCACCACTGGATGCAGATGCAATGCTGAAGGATCACTTCGGACCATTTTCAACAAAGGTGCTGTGGGTGTGGCTGAGGCTCCAACAGGGCTGAATCAGGGCTGCAGAAAGCCAATGAGAGAGCTTCCCAGGGAATCCCCAGGCCTTCAAACCCTGAGGGTTTGGACAGCAGAGCACTGAAGGGCCACATTCTCAGCCTCCAGGGGCTACGGCAGGGGGTAGGTTGATACTTAGCTTGTTTCTCTTGAGGACACACTCCTGGGTGATTGCAGGAGTTTGGTGAGTCGCCAAGCTGGATCTAATTCCAGTTATTCCTGCTCTTGCTGCTATGAAATCATTTGCCAAAAACAATGTCACAGAACTTAGCCAATTTTTCTTTCTAGATTTTATACATTTTAAGTTATAATCAATTTTAATTGATTTCATATATGGTATCAAGTGAGGGTCCAATGTCATTGTTCCATGTGTAAATGTTCAGTTTTCTAGCACTATTGAAGATAACCCTTTTCTTACTCCACTTCTGTCACTCAGAAAACTGAGTGTACCCAGGAAAGTTTGGGTACATGTTTGTAGGTTCAATTGTGAGCTCCTTATTCTATTCTATCCTAAGTTTCTGCTTTCACGCCATACATACTGTTTCAATCATGACAGCTTTGCAATATAATTTGTAGCCAAGAATTATAGTACTATTAAATCAGAAAATATAGTATAATTTACTCCCCTCAAATTCATTAAGATTTTCCCACAGCCTTATGCAATCAGTGTTAGTGAAAGAGCCACAGGGACTTGGAAAGCACATGTAGTGTTAAGTGGGATGGCACGGTCTGGTTGGTCCTCTGGCACCACAGCTACAGTGTTACCATAGTCCTCTCTCTTTGCTCTTCTGTCTAGATGTTCTGCTCACCATCAGAGGAATTATTCTATTACTATTATTTGACAGACATTTCCTCTTTCAGTTCTAAGGATACTCACTGCGTATTTCAGTGTTTTACGGTGGGTGTGTGTTCTGGTCATTTTGAGTGAGTGTACTTGGCAAAGCCACTCTTGCTCTCCCCTGGTCCTCATTCACAGGGATGCCCTTTCCATCTCCACTGTTCTAGCTGATGTGCATCCTCAAATCTAAAACAAGTTTCCTGTACACAAGCTATAGTTAGGCTGCTGGGTTCCTGTGGCCTGACTGTGTCTTTTTGACCAAGGTTCCCATTCAGCCATTCTCTCTTTCTATTAACAGAGAATTTTACTCCATTACATGTAGAGTATTGACAGTAAAAGGCTCACACTGCCTTTGTGTTATGCATTTCCTCTTAGGCCTGTGAATCTTTCCTTTGTATTCTCTTCTGTGTTCTGCTGGTGTTTGTTGGCTTTCCAACTATTTTCTCTTTTTTCTTTTAGTTAATTTCTATAATTAGTTACCATATTGCTGTTCAGTCACATAGAAGACAAATGTACATTTTAACATCTCTTCCATAAATTTACTCCCCACAATTTACAAGTACTTAAAGCATATATTAAACTATTTTCCCATTGCAGTTATTTTAAAAATCTTGGGCTTTTAACTTTTTTTACATTTGTTTATTTGTTATGTGCATACATGGGTGTGTGTGTGTGTTGTGATGTATGTGTGCATGGATGCGTGGGGGTTATGGTATGTATGTGTATATGTGTGTGTGTGTTGTGATGTGGTGTGTGTGTATATGTGTGTGTGTGTTATGATGTGGTGTGTGTGTGGTATGTATGTGCAAATGTATGTATGTATATGTGTGTGTTGTGATGTAGGTGAATGGATGCATGGGGGGTATGGTATGGTATGCATGTGTATATGTGAGTGTTTGTGTGTGTTGTGATGTGGTGTGTGTGTATATGTGTGTGTTGTGATGTGTGTACATGGATGCGTGGGGGTATGGTATGGTATGTATGTGTATATGTGTGTGTTGTGACGTGGTGTGTGTATGTATGTGTGTGTGTTGGTACACATCAATGCTATAATGCATATGTGGTGGTCAGAGGCAGCATTCAAGAGCTGCCTCTCTCCTTCCACTATGTGGGTTCTGGAGATGAATCTCAGGCCATCAAGCTTGGCAGCAAACACCTCCATCCACCAAGCATGTCTCCAGTCAGGCTTTTAATAACTTTTGCCCAACCATGATTTAAAAACTACTGGCATTTATATTCATACATACAATATGTCTATATTAATATATGTTCATCTTTATCAGTGAGTTTCAGTCTCCTATGCCAGTGTGTTGTTGTAGAGAAGCCTTAATCTCTCCCTGAGAATCCATCTCCTTTTCTCATAATGCAGGTCAAGTGGCCGCAAACCCCTCGACTTCCTGCAATCTAACACGGTCTCTGTCTTGCCTTTATTTCTGAAGAAGAATTGTGCCAGGCACGACATCTTAGGTCTATGGACTTTTTATCCTTTGCTTTAAACATTTGAGATATGTCACTTACTCTCTCTGCCCAGCATGGTTTCTGCCTACAGATCCATGGAAAATCTAATGAGGATGTTGTTATTTACAGGAAAACACTGCTCTTGCTTTCAAACTTCTCACTTTGCCTCTAACTTTACAGAATTTTATCATGTAAATTTCTTTGAGAGTGGTATCGCACACCTTTACACTCAGCAGAGGCCAGTGAATCTCTGTGTCTCTGTGAGTTAGAGATCTACAGAGTGAGGTCCAGGACAGCCTGGGCTGTTACACAGAGAAACCGTCTCAAATTTTTTTTTTTTCTTTAAGTTCATCTATTTGATGTCACTTATGTTTCCTACTTCCAGATGCCCATTCCTGGCTCCACGTGTCTTCTTGAAAAGCTTTTTAAAAAGCTTTATGTTCTGGGTGGTGGTAGTGCATGCTTTTAGTATAAGCACCCAGGAGGCAGAGGCAGGAGGATCTCTGTGAGTTCAAGACCAGCCTGGTCTACAGAGAGAGTTTCACAACAGCCAAGGACTACACAGAGAAGCCCTGTCTTAAAAAAAAAAAAAAGAAGGGGCTGGAGAGATGGCTCAGTGGTTAAGAGCACGCTCTGCTCTTCCAGAGGACCCGGTTTCGATTCCCAGCACCCACATGGCAGCTAACAACTGTCTGTAGTTCCAGTTCCAGGCAAACACCAAGGCAAATAAATAAAGTTTAAAAAGAAAAAAGAAAAAAGAAACCAACAACAATAAAAGCTTTCCGGCCCCTTCTCCTCCAGTAGTCCCTATAATGTGTGCTTTGGCCCAACGCTTGACTTCTCACAGCCCCTTAAGCTTTCTCCATTTCTTCCCATTCTTTTTGCTCTCTTCCATCCTCTGCCTGGGACCTTCCAGGGACCTGCCTTCCAGCTCACTGCTCTGTTTTCTGCTTGAGCCTCTATTCTCCTCTAGGGAATCTGACATCCAGTTGCTACAGTCTTGGGGTCTCCGACTTGGTTCTCCTTCATGCTTTGATTCCCCTGCTGAAATTCTTATTTTCCCTATGCATAATTCTGTTCCATCTTCATGCAAGTTATTTTTATTCTCTCATGAAGTAATCTATGTAAGTGCCTTTTCTCCAGTCTGTGTCTGCAGGTCTATCTTCCTCCTTCGTTTGGGGCACCTTTGCCTGGCTCTTCATCCCCAACCTTTAGAGAGCAGCCTCACCTAAGAAGCAACCACATCACTTATTCCAACCAAGATGGGCAGGCCCTTTATCAGCTGTGTCCCCAGCAGGAGCTGTAGGGTCCATCCGTTCACACTGTCCCGAGCAGGGGACACATGTGAGACCTGTGGCATCTTCCAGTGCAAGCCACACCTCTATTTTCCCAGCAAACCAAGACCGAATCAACCCTCTCAGAAATTCAGAACTGAAAGGCAGAGGCCAGTTGTTTGGGCAGCCCCTGAGCAGTTAGGGAACTAGTCACCCAAATCAATTCTCTCCTTTCCAGGGTGTGTAGGCTAGCTTTATGTCAACTTAACCCAAGCTGAAGTCATTTAAGAGGAAAGAACCTCAACTAAAAAAAAGAAAAATGCTCATATAAGATGGGGCTAGAGTCATGCCTGTAGGGCATTTTCTTAATTGTTGATTGATGGGGAATAGTCCAGCCTTTTGTGGGTGGGGCCACTCCTGGTGGTCCTGGTTCTGTAAGAGAGCAGGCTGAATGAGCCTTAGGGGAGCAGACCAGTAAGCAACACCCCTCCATGGCCTCTGCATCAGCCTCTGCCCCGACTTCCTTCAATGATGGATTACAATGTAGAGATGTAAGCCAAATGAACTGTATCCTCCACATCTAGCTTTTGGCCATGGCGTTTATCACAGTGATAGTAACTTAATGAGGCCACAGGGGGAAGCTGCAGAGCTTGTTTGGTATTTATCTTTTTGCTTTGTTGAGCAAGCAGAAAGCCAATGCTGCCTACTCACTAAAGTTACCAGAAGGCCCTCAACTGTGACACCCTCCTACAGTATGCCCTCCAGGTTCTCTCTGAAACATTCTGGTGGCTGGCGCTCCTCCTCAGCAAGCAGCTGGGGTACTGAATTATGTCCTTTCCCACTAACAAGGAGCAGCAGGTGCAAAAAGAGAAGTAAAGCAAATGTGAACGCCAGCTAATCCTGCGTGCAGCCCTCCACCCACTGCCCAGGGCATCCTGCACATTGGTTTCACATGGCTGAGTCTCCGTTTCCTGATTTCCACAAGGCAGGCAGCAATGCCAGCTGCTCACGCAAGTGAGAGAATAGCCAACCATCAGGAGGTCAGTAGCTGGGCCCGAATCCCATACCTCTTCAGCATCCTCCTCTGCGGAGGGAGGAGAGCCACCGGTCCCCATCAAACCACAAGACAGCAAGGAGTGAAAGAATTCAAGGATATGCACGGAGAAAGATCTGTGAGCTGGGATGAGCCAGCCTGTGCCACACAACATAAGAGAGTTTTCCACATGCTTTTGTGTCTTCAGGGGCCAAAGACTGGGAGTCCCGACACCAAAACCCAGAAGAGCCAGCAAAGGACAAATGAACAGAAAGTGCCTTGTGCCCACCCCATCTCCTGAGTGCCACTTACATGGCGACAATCTCCAATAGGTGACAATTCAATTCTAGGTGCGCTAAACTACAATAAAAAGTATTTCTTAAAGACTATGCAATATGTTGAGGTAAATAGTTTCAACAGAATCTAAGCAAGCAAGCTTCAGTCAAAGTATCCACACACTGATTGATACGGAAGGTTTCGGTTCCTTGCCTGTAAAACAGAAACAACAGTTCCCACCTCCTAGGGGTGACAAGATGGAGAAAGTGAAAAGGAGGAGCCTCAAGTAACACTCTGCCTGTTCAGAAATGGAGAATCCCCAGGCCGCTACAAAAACCCAGTCTTTGGAACAGAATTCTGTCTCCCTACCATCACAGGAAGTACACGTAACGATGCAACCAGCTTGTGCTGCCTAAGAAACCATGGCCTCCTCTACATGGGACAAGCTTCCTTCCTGGGCATTGCCCACTTGAGCTTCTTGACCATATCTCCTCTCTCCCCCTAAACCTCAGATATTCTAGTTCCCCTGTCTTCCTCCCCCATCTCTCCCTTCCCACCTCTTCACTCACTTTCCAGCTCCTCTATGCAGGGGCAAAGCACACCTCGTCACCTCTGCCTTGCAACCCCCAATACACTGTTGAGCTGGGTTGGTGCCATCCATACCTCACATTGTCATGCCTCTGGATATAAATCTTGTGGAAAATCCTCTCAGGGGGCTTCAGGAAGTCTTCCTTCATCTCCATGGCGACATTTCGGGGCAAGAGGCTCATGAGCAACCGCTCCTGAATAGGAGAAACAGCATTTGTCAGACTGCAAGGAGTACCCATTCCTGCCGGCCTAGAAGAGAAGCTGTTTTGGGGGAGAGTATACAGACCCTGCTCAGGCAGACCAGCACATGCTTGGGCCTGCAGGCACGACCCAGACCCCAGAACCCCATGGACTGATACTCAAATGCAGACCAGCACTGAGCAAGCAACTGACTCCAGAAGCCTAACCCAGCATAGGTGGGCTGGCCTCTCATGCCCTATCCCATGCTGCCTTGCAAAGGAAGACCAAAAAATGGTCTTCAATCACAGGAATGGGGCATAGTAGCCTACTGCCAACAGAGAGCAGGACTGAGGAAGGAACCCAATCCTTGCTCTGACATGCTGAAGGCTCTTCCCCAGACCCCTGACTTGTCCTGTCTGGTCCAGTATCCTGACCATCTTCCCTCTGGAGAACTTCAGCAGTCATGTCCATGGGATACATTCCTCCCCCACCATTCTCTGAGTCTCTCCTGGACCATGGCCCACTGTGACCAGGAGAGACTACTTCCCTGACTAAAGGCAGCTGCAACCCTGATGACCTTCTCAAGGATATAAGCCTCTGTGTCCACAGGGACCATCAAGACAATTACAAGGCAGCCATAGTCCCTGAGAGCCTAATGATGACAGGAAGGGATGTAAGGACTCGGCCTTCTGCTCCACACCATGGACAGCATCCTGCCAATGGAGAGCAGAATGGCTATACTGGAAGAAACAGGGAAAGCTGCTAACATAAGCATTCACAGGAGGAAGAAAACCAGGCACAGTGCTGGAGGATGAATGGGGCTGAATCTGGACAGCTGAGAGAAGTCACCCGGGTCCTGCCCCAGAGCCTTGTGTATACACATAGTCTAGTGCTATACAAAGGGCCAGCCACACCAGCCACACCCCAGCTCCCACTACATCTCCCATGCATCTCCTTGCTGGATGGACCCAGACATACAAACAAGGGGGCGGGGCTGGAGAAGACAGAGCCACCTGTTTACACACTGGGTCACAAAAGAAGAGGTTAGTCTTGGGAACAAAAAGTCATTATGTCCCTTCCTACACTACAGACCTCTAGGGATGCAGCCAAAGATGAGGCCCTCAGAGGTGGGCAACTCCTAGCCATCAGCTGGGCTGGGCTGAAAGAAACCTCTGGGGGAAGTATTCATTGCTATTCTCAGAAATCAACAATGCACTAGCCTGGGAGCTTCCAGAGGAAGTTACAGGCCAAGTGGGAACACAAAGATACCTGCACAGTCAGAAGGCCATGGGGAAAGGCTATCAGAAAGGAAAGAGCAGATTCTGTGTTCCTCAGGGCACCCCCAGAGGCGTGGAGGAAATTCAGGGCTCCTTCAGCTGATGACACAGAGGCAAACTACCTCATCACATTCACCCTTCACACCTTCCTTCACAATTTACATTCTCCCACATCCCTCCTAAAAGTGGGGAAACACTTTCCCCATAAGCCCATAAGGGTTAGGGTTAGGGTTAGACCATTGCTATGGCCTTAGACCATTGCTATGCTGCCTGCAATTGCCATCAGTACAAGGGATGACAGTTGCTGGCTAAAGTACAGTGGTCAGGTGGGGAGGGAAGAGTCGGGTATACTGGACCACAGGCGCCAACCCAGAGGGAAGAGAGAAAAGCCACTGGATCCCGCACACAGCCTCTAGCATGGGACAATGAAACTTTTCTACTGCTAACATCATTTACATCAGGATTCCTGGATGCCAGGGTTTTCCAACCTTCCAAGCAGCTAGATGTGAACAAGATGATATAATGCTGACTCCAAATAAAAACTCCAAGAATAAAGTAGCTCATTCACATTATAAGGATAATATCTGAAGTTAGTTTCCAATCTCAAGCCCAGCCCTGAAGTTCCAACACACCCAACATCAGAAGCAGGCTATAACAGCAATAAAATCTACAAAATAAAGTCAAAGGTAGAAATCAAATGGCAGACATATTACAAAGGTACATAATACCAAGTATCACAATTGCTCATGAAAACGACATTAACACCTTAATGCACATGCCTTGATTGTAACCTACATTGCATGCCATTCTCAGTAAAAATTAGATACTTCATTTTATGTGTATATGGGCATTTGTGTGTGTGTATGTGTATGTATGTATGTGTGTGTGTGCATCCTACTGTATATGTGTGCATGTGTGTAAAGGCCAGAAGTCAATGAAATGTTTTCTTTGATCATTCTCTGTTGCACAAATTCTAGTTGGTCTTATAATAGAAACCCGGAACCAGATATTGGGGCAAATGCTAGAAAATCAGAGAGACAGAGAAACAATCTACAGCCACTTCTCACCTAACCAACTCCTCAGGCTGAAAAGGGTAGATCCTGTCTCCACAAATACTCAGACTGAATGCCTCTGAGTCCTCAGCTGAAAGGGAAGGGAACCCCAAGACAAAATAGAAGGGGCAAACTTGGCTTCCTCCCACCTTATATATTGTTCTCTGCCCAACCATATCACCCCCTGGTACAACCTTCCTAGTACTGGGATTAAAGATATGTGAGTTTTTCAAGTACTGGGAGCAGAGGCATGGGATGTCAAGTGCTGGGATTAAAGGTGTGTGCCACCACCACCTGGCTCTGTTTCTTTCCTGAATTGGATCAATCTCATGTAGCCCAGTGTGGCCTTAAACTCACCCAGATACAAATGGATCTCTGTCTCTGGAGTGCTGGGATTGAAGGTGTGTAACCACCCCCTGACCTCTGTGGCTGACTCTGTGGCTGACTCTGTGGCTGACTCTGTGGCTGACTCTGTGGCTGGCTCTGTGGCTGACTCTGTGGCTGACTCTGTGGCTGACTCTGTGGCTGACTCTGTGGCTGGCTCTGTGGCTGACTCTGTGGCTGGCTCTGTGGCTGACTCTGTGGCTAGTTCTGTTCTCTGATCTTCAGGCAAGCTTTATTAGATACAATATATCACCACACTTCTCCACTTATTTTTTGAGACATTCTCTCACTGAATGCAGCCTTCACCAAGACTAGTTGGCCCATGAGCTTAGAGATCTGCCTGTTTACTCGCAAATCCCCAGGGCTAGGGTTACAGAGGCACTGGACCACACCCACCTTTCTTACATAGGTGCTGGGGATCCAAACAGATCTTCATGCTTGTAAAGAAAGTATTTTGTAAGCTGCATCTACATCTCCAAATCAGACTCTTACAGAATGAGGAGGGCTTTGTTTTGGAGAACTTCCTGTTTCTCTCATGGAACACCAATAAAAGTCATGGCTACTACACATCTAACATCATGAGATTGAAAGCTGGAAGGAAGAAAGTATTGCAGACCAACCCATGCCATGGGAATGAGTCAGCTGGGGTTTCCGTTTGCTTCCTGTATCCGAAACACAGGGCTGGGGAAGAAGGAACTCAGGGTGTCACTGAGCACAAATCAAAAGAAAGACCAAGGAAAGACCTAGAACAGGGCAGTTCCCAAGGGGAAACTTGTAGATGACAAGTATGCTACCCTAGGCCAAAGGCTCTGTCTGAAAAGTCTATGTACTGGTCACTCACTCCAGCAACGGTCAACCACTGACGCCAGACCTCCACCTGTCCCTTAATATGGGATGATGTCAGAGAAGTCACAGACAAGTCTCTTTCTTCACTAGACAGAATCAATATGACTTCCTTTCCCTTGCCAGTATGATGTCACAGAAAACATAAGACCCCAAATAAGATAGAGCTTCATACAATATGAATGAATATTGTACAAATTCATACAATATCTAGCTGTCTAGATTCTGACAGGACATAATACCAGAACTAGGAAAGACAGTCAGTGTTCAGTGAACTAAGACAACCAACACATCGGACATCAAGAGGCCAGATGCTAGAGTAACTACAAACACTTCAAAGCAGCCATCACAAGCATGACTAGAGAGAAGCTGGAAGATGTCGAGGCAGGTAAAGGTCTTGCCGCACAAGCTTGAAGACCAGAGTTCAGATCCCAGCACCCACTGGTGACATGGGGAAGAAGGGGAAACAGATGCATCCATATGGGAAGGTCCCCTGGCCATCCAGAGCTCCAGGTTCACCGAGAGATCTTGTCTCAAAAAGAAGGGGAGGGGGGGACACATGATTTTACAGAAAGAGGCCAAAAATACACATTAGAGGAGAGAGAGCATCTGAACATCCACAAGTACAAGAACGAAACTATATATCTATCCCTGTACAATAGTCAACTCCAGATGGATCAAGGGCCACAGCATAAGACCTGATAGCCTGAATCTGACAGAAAAAAAAGGAGAGTACACTTCAACTCACAAGCAGGTGAAAGTTCAGGACTTTCTGAACAGGACAGCACTAGTTTTGGCATTAAGACCAACCAGTGACAAATGGGACTTCATGAAACCAAAAGTTTCTGCACAGCAAAGAACACCATTCAAGTGAAGAGGCAGCTACTGAAAAGCTTTTACCAGCTCTACAGCTAACAGAAAGCTATTTACAATTTTTAAAGGATCCAAAAAACTATATACCAACGGGGGGGCAATAAAAAGCAAGGAATGAAACAGAGTTCTCAAAAGAAACATACAAATGGCTAAGAAAAATTCTTTAAGTCTTCAGCATCCTTAGCTATAAGGGACATATAAATTAAAACTACTTTGAGATATCATTTTACCTAAGTTAGGATGGCTAAGATTAAAAAACCAAATTATGACAAATTCAGACAGAGATGAGGAAAAAGGAGACCACAGAGTGGCAGAGAACAAGCTAATGCAACCACTACAGAAACCGGGGTGGATGGTCCTCAAAATGCTAAAAAACCATCTACTATATGGCCTGGCCATACCACTCCAGGACATCCTCTCAAAGATGCCAATATCCTACTATTCATGCTCATGGCTGCTGCTGTATTCACAACAGCCAGGAAATGGAAACAGCCGAGATTTCCATCAGCTAGTGAATGGACAGTGAACATGTGGCACATGTACAGAATGGAATGCTATTCATCTGCAAAGAAAGATAAAATTATGAAATTCTCAGGCAAGTCGATGGAGATGGAAATATTCATTCTGCATGAAGTAACTGAGACCCACCCAGAAAGACAAATGTTGTATGTTCTCTCGCATATGTAGATGCTAGCTTTAGGTCTTTAGAAATGAGTATTTAAATCGAAATACTTTAAGGAAAAGTAAAAAGCTAGTAAGGGACCATGGTGATAGATGCCAAGGTAGAGGGGACAGTACACAGGCGGCAAAAAGGAGAACTGAGATAATGGAGCAGGAGGGATTAAATGGTGGGGGAGGAGTAGAGCCGGGGAGGAAGTAACGGGAGAGGTCTAACTAACACTAAAGCCCTCTGTAAAAGCCACAGAGGAACCTACTACTGTAGAAGTTTCCTAAAACATATACATATGTAAGAATAGTTTAAAGGGAGTTACCCTATAATAGGGAGAGAATACCTCTCCTAGATATCAAAAGGCTACCCAAAAAAGGCCAATGCCAGCTACAGGATACCTCTTTTTGAGTTTTGAGGATGGGTAGGGAGTTTTGGGGACAATGGATACCCCCAGACTAGGCTAATGCTCGTGTTCTTGGTTAATCTCCAGAACTTGATAGTGACACCCCATTGCTGAAGATCGAACATACTTGAGCCATAGGACATGGAGAAATTAATAAATTTCTGAATTGAAAGCTGCATCCTCCATGCCACCAGAGGAGAAAGGCAATCAACAGTCTTACCCAGCTTTGAACACTAAAAGATACAATAATGACTGGCCTGGCAAGATATGCTCACTGGTACACTAGTGGCATGAATGTTATGAGAATAACCAATCATTTTCTGCTTAAATATTAAGTCCTGCTTCACACAACAAAACTCATATCTGGTACCATTAAAGTAGGCCAAGAATCTGTGACTAGTAGATCATAGTCCCTAGGAGAGAACTTACTGCTATCTGAAAATGAGCATAGCCTTAAACTGCCCCCTAAGTACTTATCTCTATACTCACAGACTACTGTATCTCTCAGCCTAAATCAAGGAAGCCTAACTTTGCAGCACCTGATAATTATTACAGAGACCCATAACTAGTCAGCATGTAGAGACTGAGAGACTGCAAAAAATTCTCATCCCCAAAGAGGACATCTATATCACACCCCTTCCTCTCAAGATGGAGTGGGAGATCATCAAGAGGAAGCAGAAAGATTGTAGAACCAGAGGGAGTAGAAGAGTGCAAAGAAATGATGTTTCCTTAATATGAGAAAGTGTCCCACACATGAACTCACAGGGGCTATGGCCGCATTTACAGGACCTACATAGATCAAACCAACCAAAATCCCAGCACAGACAGAAGAGGGACTAACAAAGTCCCACCCTTAGCTGATGGCACCCTTGACAATCAATGGCTTCTGGGAAAGCAAGAGTCAATTTTCTTCAATGATGTCAAATGAAGACTATCAATGCTCTAGAAGATAGTCCTACACCCATGCGCATATCAGCTGCACTGGACTCCATTCATTTAAAAGAAAATACAAAAGGGAAGGGATAGTGGTGAGGAAGGTAGGAGAGGAATTGAAAATAAAGAAATGAGATTAATATTTACTTTTTTAAAACATAAAAATTAAAAGCGGAGAGCAATAGAGGAAATGTTAAGACAAATTAATCTCTAGCCTCCACATGCAAACACACACACACCATAAAAACATCAAAAAATAAAAAATGGCAAGTATCCTTATCAAGATGTTAGTAATTTCCAACACATAAATGAATTATATATCTGACCAAATAAAATCTAATCCAAGGATGCAATGTTGGTTCAATACTAAAAAAATCAATGCTATGTTCTACAACAATGGGATAAGGAATAAGATAACAGCCATTAGTACTGATAAAGAAAACAATAAAATGTAGCTCTTATTTATGGTGAAAATGTTTATGAAGGAGAAACAGAAAGAAGTTCCTAATATTGATAAAGGACAGCCCCAGGAAGCCTACAGCTCATGCACCACTTAATGGTAGAACATCAGATGCGTCCACTGGAACAAGGGATGGAGATGAGTCTCATTACTTGCATTTGATATCATACCTGGTAATCTAGAAAAGAGCTACAGAACAGAAGGAAGAAGTGCCACGTATATGGTGGTCTCTATATAAAAAGCAAAGAATATTTGAGAATGAAACAAATACTCCTAGAATAAATAACTTCAAAGAGTCACATAGACAAACCAACATTCAAGAACTTACCACATTTCCACATAGTAGCAATGAACACGTGTATCCGTGTGTGTGTATGTGTGTTACAAGCACCAATACAAGTGCTCAAAAGTAAACTGCTGAGATGTAAAGCTAATTTAGAAACTGTAGCATTTGTATTTTGAAAATCAAGGCACTGAGTAAAGGAACAAAAAAGAGCTAAGTAGATGGAGACGCAATCTTTATTGTCAAAGGGAAGACTCAATCCTGTAGGAATACAAATTCTCTCTAGATGACAGTATAAATGCTGTCCAAGTCCGAGCAATGTTTGTAGCAGACAAAGGCAAGATCATCTCAAAACTGATACAGATAACAAAAGGAAAAGCAGCAGCTAACATTTGAAAATGGGCCAACAGCTGGAGGGAGTTAGCCTACCCAATGCTAAGAGTCACTACAAAGTAACAAGACTCAAGGTAATGTCCAGCAAAGGATGACTACTGAGGATGACCTAATAAAGACTAGGACCCAGAAGTGCACATGCCCACATATACCGAGATTTATTCTTCTACAAAAATCCAATAAAGATGATGTTTTCAATAAACCACAAGGCAGCCATCCCAAAACCAAGAAACTCTTTAACCTTCACACTTGTTTAAGTATCACTTTGAAATGCATGCTACAGATTTGTCTACTAACTCTAAAGTTGTCAATCTGAAAAACAGAGATAAACTTTGGGTATTAGGGCTAGCTCAGGGTTCTTAGACTCGACTCAGAGCAATAAAAGAAACTTTGGCCTACTTGACAACTTAAATAGGCCATAAAACAGGGGGGAAATGGTAAATGGAATCTCATCAAAATGTAAAATGTTTGCTCACTAGCAAAACAAAACAAAATCTCTTAAGACAATGAGATGACAAGCCATTGACTGAGAGAAAAATTTGCAAATCACACATGTAGACCAGCACCTAACACATTTAGAGTTACCTCAGAGTCCATCAGTTTAAAAACCTTCCAGTTCCATGGTTCAACTACAATGAGGAACAGTTTTTGATGCATCACAATATTTTTGTAAATACCACATGCCTCAGCACCATTTCTAGGCATTCAGACCAGAGAAATTAATATTTATGCTCAGATGAGAACTTATACATGGTGTTCAAGACTGCTTTATTCATAGTCATCATAAACTGGAATCTACCAGGATGTCTTTCCCAGTCAGAATGGTTAAACACAGTGTGATAATAGCCACACTGTGAAATACCACTTAACAATAAACAGGAATAAACAACTGTCGTAATCAACAACCTATGAATCTCCAGAGAATTATGCTCAGTATAAAAAAAATCCATAAAGCAGATGCTTCTATTTTATATCACAAATTTATAGAAATAGAGAACAGATTCATGGTACTTGCTCAAGAATGAAGGTGATGCAGTTCTGGAGGGAAGTGAGGGGGGTGGTCCTTGTGCCTGTGGCTGGATGTTTTCATTGTAACACTGCCCCAGTTCAGTAAGACAGTTCCAGTGGGAAACAAGGAAAAACCCACATAAGATCTGCCTAATCTCCACATGCGTCCACAGTAGCTTCAAAATGACAAAAACAAAACAAAGCAATAAACCAAACAGGGCTCAGTGGCAAAAAGCTCTTCTAGCTCTTACAGAAGAGTGGTTCTGTTCTAGTATCTACATGCTGGTCACAACCATCTGTAACTACAGCTCCAAGGGATTCAATGTGCTCTTCCAACCTCTCAAGGAATCAGGTACACATACAGTGCCCATACACACGTGCAGGCAAAACACTCATAATCAGATTTTAATTTGGAGGAAGTGATGCACTTACATATGCCTGGTAGGAACAAGGCATGGTCAGACACTCTAGCAAACAATCTGGCAGTCCCCATCGCCAGAAATTCCACTCCTAGAATTTCCCTACCACTTTCCCAAGAGAAATAACAAGGTGTGTCTATGCAAAGGTCTAAACAATTTTCACAGTACTATTATTTAAAACACAACCAAAGCATCGAGACAAGCCACCATTTGTCACATGTGAGTGGATAAACATAATGGCCAGGCATACTGGCACACACCTGTAATCCAAGCATTCAGGAAAGTTGAGGCAGGAAGATGAGGAATTCAAGGTCAGTCTCAGCTACATAATGAGTTCAAGGCCAGCCTGAGCTATGTGAGACCCACCTCAACTTTTAAAATTAAGTTAAATAAAAATGTGGTGCACCCTCCCAAGCCCTCCCCACTAAATGTGGTTTATCCATATAATGAAACAGAACTTGGCCCTTGAAAAAGAATGTAGTACTAGTAATATATAACCAACGATTGAGACCAACCCCAAAAACCCCATAGTGGGGGGCAGCAGTCATACACAAAGATTTATATATGGCTCCATTTGTATGAAATATCCAGAATAGTTAAATCCATAAAAGACAGAAAGTAGATTTCTGTGTATCTATGTCTGGTGGAGACACAGGTGGATTACAAGAGGCATGACTGCTTTGAGAAATAAAGAAAAAAAATTCCAAAATTAAATTGCATGGTAATTCTTATACTAATAGCATTGAGGTTAATTTAATTTATATTTCATGCACATGTCAAATAAAGTTAATATATAAGGTTAAGGTTATGTATAAACATATTAAATAAAATTAACATATAGCATTAAGACATAATTCTATATGACAAAATAATTGTGTAACTACTGAAGAAAACATTTAATATATTTCAACTTTCACTTAATCTTCGTAGTTTAACAAATAACAACCGTAATGGTTTGAAAACTACAGTGATACTCAATCAGCCCATTTAAAACTCTGCCCGAGGTCTGGGAATATAGCTCAGTTGAAGAAGTACTTTCCTAGTAGCCACACAGAGGCCCTGGTTCCATTCCCAGAACCACATTAACCTGGATGTGGTCATGCCAGCCTGTAATCCTGGCTCTCAGGAAGTAGACAAAGGAGGCTCACAAGTTCAAGGTTATCTTAAACCACACAGCAAGTTTATGGTTAGCCTGGTATACAGGAGACCTCTTCTCAATAAAAAGAAATTAAACTAAAATCCAGACTATATTGTTTAAAAGAAAGTATCCTTTTTCTTGATACATTTTCTCATGCACCAACTCAATTGTTCCATTTACCTTGTTAAGATAACAAATTGAGTGTGCTTTAAATAGCTACACATTTCTGGAGGGTTCTGATTGAGTAGTGGCATCTGAGTAGCAAGCAGGGCCCTTGGGGATCAGACACTACATATCAGAAGGGAAGCTGGGCTCAGAGAGTGCCTTCCTGGGTGGGTTGTAGGGGTTGTGGGAAAGTGGACCCAGGAGATGATAGTGACCTTCAGATGCCTCTTGTCCTGTGTTCTCCAGCTATGACCAGTAAAAACTCCAGGGTTGTGGTCCAGGGGAAAGCTATAAGCTCAAAGCTGCCTCGAAGCTGGAGGGAAGGTGAAGCTGGAGGCAAGAGCTAGATACAGACAAATAAAGAAACACAGGCTCAGGACACAGCTTCTCATCATCACAGATGGGCAGTACAAGACCTGTCTTCCCTTCCAATGATCTCATATGCTAGGTTCATGGCCCCTCTTGCTACTGCACTGCCAGAAGTGATCCTAGATGAGAGACGGGGAATTAATATTGGCCAAGGATGAGCTCCCTAATTGATTACCCAATACCAAGTGGTCAGCCCTAAAATCATGCACAGGAACAATGACTCAGAAGGTTGTACTTACATATTTACACGTATGTACATCTGTAACAATACTGACTGAAGAAAATACAGTAAAGATAATACAAAAAACTAGAAAGGGGCTAACCCAGAGGAAGGAAATCACTGGGGCACTGGGGAGAGACATCGGTAACAGATGATCAAAATCTACACATGTAGGAGGGGTCAATGAAATCCAGTAGTTTGTACAATTAACAAATGCTAATAAAGATGAAAAATACTCTGTTTTTAAAAAAGGGTAATTAAGTTAAAACAAAGTCTCTGGGGTGGATCCTTCTCTACTTTGACAGGTGTCCTTAGAAGAGAATTGAGAACATAGGACACCAAAGCAGTATACACAAAAGAACAGCCATAGCTGGACACAGCTAGAAGGTAGCTATACTCAAGCCTGAAGAGAAACCAATTCTGAATTCCTATTTTCCCTGCCCTTTCCTAATCCTGGTGAAATTGTAGACGTTTGCAGAAGCTGTGTTCCCTACTCCTTACCCCCAGCAGTCTCTAGATCCCATGCCCCTGCCATAAGTCACTTCACATAACTGTACTGAATGAACACAGCTGAGTCCAGCTAACCTATCTCTGCAAACCATGCAGCAGACACATGTAGCCACAGACGTGACCATTCCTTCTAGATCACAGGCTACTCTCAGAACAACAGACCCAAATTCTCATCTGCAGGGCAGGAGGCCCCAGTGGGATTCAGAGTCCCTTCCTCACCAGACACCCCAGGGTTCTACAATACAATGCCAGTGGCTCCCATGCATGGGTACTGTCATCAAGAGAAATAACAGAACTGGCCGGTCCAGGGACAGTACCTTGGCCAAAACCACCGACTGCCAGACAGACTTAAGGCAAATAAGGAACAAAACAGCTGAGTCAGGAATTTAAGGGCTACATAAACTTCCTGCAGTCCCTGGGCTATGCTACAAAGCCTCCTGCCCAGAGAGAGCCTCTAACTAGCACCCAGTCCTTCCTGTCAATGCTGAGACCCACCACAGAAAAATGAACAGGTGACATTGGACCCTGTGGCTTCTGCTGTCCAAATGCTAGGGCACTTGGGAACAAACAGCATGGGTGAACTTGACCCCAGCGCTAGGTAGTGCGAGGAGTCTGACAGAGCCGCATATAACATGCCTGCCACAATGTACACAAACAGACAACACCCAGGCTGGAGCAGGTATTCACCACACCTCTGCTGACTATCCAAGTCAGGGGCAAGAAAAAACGAGAGAAAAGGAGGGAGGAAAGAAAGGAAATAAGAAAGAAAAAGAAAAAAAAAAGGAATAGCAAGCAAGCCACAGAAGTGGTCGCCTCCCCTCCCCAGCATTCGATCATAAGCCACGAGAAACTGAAGCTGACCTAAGACTCTGTTTCATTTGCAAGATGTCCTGGCTACTATTAAACAAACAACACTAAAGAGTCAGGTCACTCTAACAATAAGCATACTGGCCTTTTGCCTAGGACTCCATGTATTAACAGTGATACCACAAGGGGACAAGCAGCCAATACACGCCTTCCCAGTCCACTAAGGTACCAAAATCACAAAAGCCCAAAAGAGTCGCTAATGAAAAGTAGACAGGAAAGCAGGCTGCCTCAGTCATCCTGAGCCACCTGTCCCAGATGAGCCCCCATGTAATCACCAGGAAAAACGTGCTAATCCCAGAGAACGCACTCTTGCCGGGAGGGGGGCGGGCAGGGCCAGCTGGACAGCTTCCTGGCTCATGTAGAGAACGAACGTGCAAACCTCTGTACGTGCTGCTACTCTGGGGTATGTTTGGGGTACAGCTCAGTGGAAGAGCACTTACCTGTCATGTGCAGTCCTGGGTTCAATACCCAGCCTTTTGGGGTAAGTAAAACACACTGCGACAATAAAACAATAAATAAATATATTTCTGATTTGTATTTTTAATGGCTTTCTTTCTAGGATCACCTTTGGTTAGTGATGCCCTTTTAGGAATTGGTCTGTTTCATCTATTAAAGTTTCCAAGTTCTCACAGGCCTCAAATGATCCCTGCATGCCCCAACTCTCTATTTGGCTGGCTGCTTTGTCTATAACCACCTTTTCTAGGCTTCACACCCCTTATGGATGTCTTTCTTTTTGCTCTGTTCTCTCTGGCTTTTCTCCTTCAGAGAATGAACTCTGACACCTCTGTTCTAAAGCAGAGCGAGCCTCTGAGCAATTCAGCTCAGTTCTCTGTGACACTCACCTCTGTGAATGTGTGATCAGGCCAAAAGGGACACAAAGAAGGGAGTGGCCACAGCCCCCTGGGGTAGAGATGCTCTGTCTGGCCAGGGGCCAGGGTTCCGCCCTCACTACTGCCTCACTCTGTCATTACCATCCTCACGTAGTTTAAAAACCTCTGAGCCCCAGGTCTCAGGTTAATTAAATAGAACCCATGCTGCAGGCTAATGCAGCAGATGCCATGCTACAGATAACTCTTAATTCTAAAAGGAACTAACTACCGGCCTAACTATAGGATGAACAAATGTGTAGCAGACTTCCTATTCCTTGAAGATACTACAGAACCCGACTCCCTTTATTTTGGTTTCTGTTTGTTTACTCAGGAAGACAGGTCATTTACTACATCCAAACTTCTCCCCCCAAAATAAGCCTCAAGCATAGTGACCATTCAGACCTCTTCTCTCTCTCTCTCTCTCTCTCTCTCTCTCTCTCTCTCTCTCTCTCTCACACACACACACACACACACACACACTCTCTCTCACTCTCACTCTCACTCATACATACATACTCCCTCACACACACAAACATGTTCTATCTCACACACACATATACACATGCTCTCTCTCTCTCTCTCACACACACACACACACATGCTCTCAATTGCTCTCACACACTTGCTCGAACACATGCATACATACACTCATACATATGCACACATACACATTTCTCTCTCTCTCTCTCTCTCTCTCACACACACACACACACACACACAATGCACACACATGCCCAAAGAGGATTCAGAGAAGACAGAAATAGCTCCTAGCACATTCTTCCATGTGGAGTGAAGCTTTCCAAAGATTCTGCTTCTCCGTTAAAGACTGAAGAGCCTTGTAACTGGGGAGTTGGAATGTTGCAGAAGGAGGGCCAAACTTACTCTAGACTCTCAGGATTGTTAGAAAATACAACACATTACCTTTAACCTTGTATATGGCCTAACACTCTCAAGATCGTTGGGCAAACCTCTCAGAAGGTACTGCCAAGTCCAGCAACTGGGCTTCCACCAACCCTAAAGCTAAGGGTGCTCTATGAATGTCTGAAACCTACAGCAAGACTTCCCCCATTTGGCTGTTGCCCATTACCAGACAGTTCACAATTGTATTTGTTGAACTCATTGATTTGTGACTCTCTGCCATTCTATAGCTACACAAGTGCTTGTGACCTCTTTCATGACGGAGCATGTCATTCCATACTGAATCCCATCATGACCTACACCACTCATCTTTGCCTCAAAATAAACTACATTTTTACTTCCTTTAAAGCAGAGTGAAATTCATTCTGCTGATTCAGGTGATGAAGGCCTCACACCCTAAAATAACATAAGGAGTCAAGCTTGACAGAATCAGCAGAAGCACAGATAGATCCCAGCATAGCCCTGCCACAGAGGGCACATGTATCGGGTGGCTGCATTTAATAATCCTACTTCATTAGGTTGGGACCAAAACACATTGTAAGTAGGCATTGAATACCTCAGTGATCCCAAATGGCAAATCCTCACATGGTACCATCCCCCAGGACACTCAGAGGTTTTCACAAGATGCAGGGGCAGCACACTGTGAGCACAACAGGACATAACTGAACTTGGACAATAACAGCTATGGCAACAACAAGGCCAAGGCAAGCAGACTGACACAGTGAGAAAGGAATGAGGCCCTACATCTCTGAGCAATTATGCTGGGGCGTGGTCACTGTCTCCATGATTTCTGTCGGTTCCATGAGTCCCTGGGACAAAATGGAGTAGGAATGGCGACAAGGGGAAAGTCACATAGAGGTTTGTGACTTAGAGAAGCCCAGTGCTGTGCCCTTTAAAGACCCAGATGGTCAAGATGGGCCACAGACACACAGCACATCTGGTAGCCATATGCCTGGGCCTCTCTGAGAACCACGCCCACTCTTCTGCTTGCCAGGCACCCTCTGTTAAAGACTCTTCCCCAGGGACAAGAGAAACCAAGATCTCCAAATCCCAGGTAGTTCACCCCACTGCATGCAGAACATGCCTGCGTATACACTGACCCCACTGGTGCCCAGGGACCTTGGCTGTCTGGTCCATATGCTTGCTCAAGCCCCTTCCTGAGCAGCCATGTAGGGACAGCTCAGCCCCGTTTCTCCTCTGAGCTGAGAACACTGAACACACTGCAGTGGCCACTGTTGCCCATGCTCCTTCTCTGAGGCTCCAGCAGCTCAGACCTTCTGAATGATCTTCTGCCAATTCCTACAGATGATGCAGAAACACCACACACACACACACACACACACACACACACACACACACACACACACACAAAACACTACCACCACCACGATTCCCTACCAGAGCCAAGGTGCCAGCCTGGATCCCTCTCACAGCCAGTGTGAGTCCCAAGTCCTAAACACAATCCCCAGAGAAGTTGATGCTGTGGTCCTGGAACACCAAGGGTACTAGTGCTTCATGAGTGGATTATAATTGGGCATTACTTAAAGAATAAAAGTATACTTCACTGAGGAAAACACTCCAGGAAATGTCAAGTTTACACCCCTGAAAATGTAAGGAAATACTTTAAATCTAGATAAATACTTGAAGAAAGAGCTTCTTAAAACACGATGTCTAACTACAGGCTGGAGAGGCTGCTGGAACAAAGCACAAAGAGCGATTCACTCAAAATACAACATGTGTGGTGGCACCATGCAAAACGTCAAGCCACAGCACAGAAAATAAAGGCATCCAGATGAAACTACAACTGTGCGGGTAAAGAATACACATAAAGACAAACCCTTAAAAGTGAACAGCATTCATCTGAGTTAATAAGGTTAGAAACTTCCTTCTTGAGAACCCCAGTTCCACAGGGACTGAACCTCCCCTCATCTGCCTTCCTCATCCATAGGGCTGCAAACAGACTTGATCCTGGGGTTGCTACCAAACCAAGAGAGGTGACACACTCAAGCAGCGACACCAGTCACAAGAGCTAAGACAGGAAAGCAGTCAGGGTGACTGCCAGTGGCTGGAGGGATAAGGAATATGAATATTATTCAGCCATGAAGTAGGTCACAATCACACCATCTGCAGAATAAATGGAACCAGAGAGGTCATGAGGCCGAGTTAAACAGACCAGCACCAGACACTGAAGACTATGTGCTGTATGTTCTCTCTTATGCATAGAAACTAAAACAAGCCAACATGAATGTAGACTAGTGATGGCCAGAGGGTGGGAGGAGGGCTATAGATGAAGGTTGGGTAGGGGAGTGACTGTATCACAACCTGCTGTGTAGTTTATGAAAAGCTAGCAGAAGGGAGTTCAAGGTCTGTGCGATAAAACATAGCCAGGAAAGAAATGCTAATTGTCCTGACTTGACCAGTGCATCCTGCATGTGCATGCTGAAATATCACACAGCACCTCTTAAATTAACATCCAATTAGTACATATTAATCAAAGTAAACTTAATTATAGATGATTAAAAATTGCCTCCATACTCATGAGAAAAGAATAGGAAAGGAAAAATTTTATGAGCAATGTGATCAATAGAAAAGGCAGCAAACACAAGAGAGAAATGAAGTCAGACAAAGGCAGAGGATGTAAGAAAGCACTGAGTAGAGGAAAGTCAACCATAGCTCCTTCAGACACACATACAGCCATGGCCCACAGAGAAGCCTGATGCTCCGTCCCTGCAGGGCACCATTAGAGACAAGAAGATGTCCCAAGCATTCACTTCTTGACCTTATGAAGATAATAAAGACAAGAGCAAGCTAGGTTCAGAGGTGCATGACTCCCAGCATTTGGGAGGCTAGGCTGGAGGAGAAAGTGTCCAAGGCTAGCCTGGGCTACATAGCAAGATCCTGTATCAAAAAAAAAAAAAAAAAAAAGCCACATTCAAGAATTTCCTAGAAAGTACCACGGAAATATCAATACCAGTATGATGATTCTAGAGGCCAAGGAAAAAGCCTCTGAAGATCTCTGACTGACATATTTATATATGGATATACACACAAACACATGTACACATACAGACAATCTCACAGCTCCATGTGTACCCATGTGTATAGATGCAGCCACATATGCATTCCCACAGGTATGGACAGACCCATGCGCACAAACACATATCACCCTCCATATGCCCATCCACATGTCCATATACTCTCTAGCAGACACATGAACTAAAAATACTTATGTGATTTATTTTTCAATTAGATCCAAACTTTGCTATAAATACTACATTGCATTACAGTGTCTAGACATTATAAGAAACATTTTAAAATTAACAGTGGGTATAATAATATCTTTATAGTGATAAGGAAGGTAAAAACTGTTGCAAAATAGATGCTCTATCCTATAGCCTGAACAAACACTGTGAGACTTTAGCAAGAGCTACACAGAGTGTCTTTGAGCCCCAAGCCAAAAGAAGATTCTGGAGTCTTCTGGCAAAGGCACCCATGATGTCTTAAGCCTCACTCTTACTTAGGCTACCTTGAGTCAGTCTTTCTCAGCTCACCCACAGGGCTCAGTTTCCTCCCTACACCACACAAGAACAGACAGGTGACAAGCCAGAGGGGAACAAAGAGGCTGATGTGGGGCTCCCTTCAGGTCTATTTCTTCTGCAGAATAGGGTGACAGTCACACTACCTCAGCAGGCTACAGGGAGGAGCTCAAAGGAAGGTTCACGGGCCGGGAAGATAACCACCTAAGACCAGAGTGTAGTAGGATTTGGATAGTGTCTCTTTGACTCTGCCTTAGTTTATTTAATCTATGTTCAGATTTCCTGCCTCCTCCTAAACCCTGCCATAGGTCCAAATAGGCCCTTTATAAGCAAATGGTATTCACAACATACAGAAAGACCTCCCACATCACCAGAGGGTCGGGGACAGCTGCACATATACCTTCAGCTGAGGTGTTTCCAGGACCCACCTCACTTTTCCAAGCCTGGGTCAACTCACTACAGGAGCATCAGAAAGATGAAAGACGCCCACATGCCACCCACGCCCATTCACAGCTTAGAAGCAACTCGGCTGCCTTGGCAAAGCAGGCCTAGGCTATCTGCCCACAAGGTTTCTCTCTTCCCCAGATTCCACCCAAGGAGAGAAGTAGTCACACCACAACTGTATTATTAGATAATACACCCATCAAAATCCAACACAGAGCTGGGAGAGGGGCAGAGCTGACCAAGGGGCCACCTTGGACTGAACACACTGACCTGTTTCTCATTCTCATCCTCCAGCCGCAGCCGGTCCTCAATGCAGCTTCGAGCCTGCAGGAAGGCCTTCCTTTGTGAGCGCTCCGTCAAGATCCGAACGAAGACGCCATACATGTTCACACCCACGAAGAGCAGGGCATTGGCACCAAGCTGTAGGAAAAGAATAGGTGCAGAGTGTAGGGTTTGGGCTAGTCAGGTGTAGGAAGGCTGGCCTACCATGGAAGCCACCAAGAGGAGGCTCTCCATCAACCCCTCAGCCAGCTCCAAAGTCACAGACACCCAAGAATATTCAAGCACTGTCCAGAAACACAGCAGGAGCCACACGGAGCAGAAATACATCTTTACCCAACAGTCAACAATGCCACAGCTTATCACGAAGTTGAGGGCTAGCTATATCTAGTGCCCTTGGCTGAAATTTACTCCCTCCCAAATTTATATATTAAAACCTTGACCCTAGAAGACCTCAGAATGTAATTGTGTTCAGAGACAGACTTTTAAAAGCTGTAATTAAAGGAAAATGAGATCATTAGGATGAGCTCCAATCCAGTGTGACAGATAAGAGACCAGGACGCTGGGCTGTGAGAGGCCCCTGAGGGGCTGGCCCTGCCCCCACCTTGATTATAGATCCCATCCTTCAACATTGTGAGAAAATACATTGCTGCTCTAGAAATCACCAACCCCCACTTTTGGGCACTCTGTTATGACAGTCCTCCCAAAACAATACACCTACAACATAAAAATATGAAATGGCTGCTTTCAACATGACATGGAACACCCTAGAAAGATTCAGAAGAGGTAAGCTGAGAAAAATAAAGTTCAAGTAGTTGATTTGGGCACAAAGTAAACTGTAGTAGAAGAAGAGTAGGCCCTGCTCTGTAAATCACCCCTTCCACCACGGCTGCCAGCCTGAGGAGGGGTCCACAGGGAGCCCAAACTCTTAGGCATTCACTGAAGGCAGACGGACACTTCCTGTTTGGTTAGATAGGATAGCAGGAATATAGCTCATGGCCCTGACCCAGCTCTAGTTAAGACCCCACAGGATCAGAAGACGTCACACAGATTGGCAATGGCCAAAGAACTCAGCTCAGACCCCAGACATCAGCCTGAGCACTTCCTCCTGAGGTCCCTTTCCCTGGCCTCTCCAGTGCCTAGCAGACCACAGGATCAGAGTTGGACAGATGCATCTGTCATGAGTCACAGAGGAGCATGGCAACTCTCAGACAGAGGATGCCTATTCCACCCCAGCAAATGTGGGTCCGTCAGCTGCCAAGGTGGAGAATTTCCACCTGATTAAATGCAGCATTTCTACCTGTCCATGAGAAAGGAGGAGGATGCAGACTCTGATGCTACTGCTCCTCAGAGGCTGTCCCCAAGGAGTCCAGACATGGCTGTGCCACATACCATACACAGACAAGACCAGTAAGCACAGCAAAAGATGGAACCAGTGTCTCCTGACAGCTGTTGGGAGAGACTGGGGAGATGTCCTAAGCAGGAGTGGGCCTGAGACAGCCTTGGGACAAGAACTGCCAGCTCCTGGCATTCCTGACTGCTGACCTCAGAACAGGTGGGAGTTCCAGGCTGGAACACCAAAGACGACAGATATCAGCATCAGACAAGGATCTGGGCATCTTCAAACCCAGGCTGTATGAGATGACCTCTTCTAAAGACAATTAAGATGAGGACCAGACCAAGCATCCAGGCCTCATGAGTGACCCTAACCTTGACTTGATGTACAAGCATGGAAAGTCTTAAGATGAGCTGTTTCTTGTAAACACCTTCACTGATGGAAATAACAGCATAAGCTCCAGCAAGGGAAGCAGATGTTAATTTAAAGATGTGTTGCAGAGACCTTCCAGTGGACTGCATCAAATAAGGTAATGGTGAGATTGTAACTAGACACAGTCTTTAATTTGCTTTTGTAATCAATCATCTTACAAATACTAACACCCCATGCTTTGTCATCAAACACTAAATCCCTTCCGGTTTGGTACCTACCTCTAACGTCATGAATTCCATCTGTCATAGATAAAATTTGCATCTCAAAGTCATAAACCAGTAGTGGTCACCTGTACAAGCGTGAAACATATCAGAGAGAGCATTCACTGTGACCCTGATCTCACCACATGACTCCCAGAATCTGTGACCATAACCTGGAACTCACTAAGGATGAGAACAAGTGAGTCCCTCTGTGTCCTCAGTAACTAACTCAACCCCAAGCCACTGTGTTCCTTCCTCTCGGCACCTACTCACTGGACCATGTGCTGAGTGCTACAGGCTATTCCAATAGCATCACTGTGACTCCTCAACTCACAAGAAGTCAGGTGAGTAACTCAACCAAAGGAAAACACACTTAAGTACACTGGGTGATTGTTCAGGCTGGTGGGGCTCCAAGGGCCGTGGAAAGACAGAAGGCACAGTCGGAGAGCAGAATATGTGCAGAGCATGTGACGTCACAATGATAAAAGCAGCAAAGACAACTAACGCCTCCCTGAGAGGGCAGTAGAGTTCTCTGGAAAACACGGAATGTGAGAACTGGTGGTATAAGACACCCAGTTACGTCAGCCTCAGAGCCAGGCCTGCTGTTATTAGGGCTCACAACCCCAAGCAAGGCCTGCCACCATCTATCAAAACTTCCAAAGCCACTAGACACTGAGTCCCAAATGCAAAAGTGGAACCCCAGGCTCAAGGGTAAAGCAACATGTCTAGCTCCGGATACTGGGTAGACAGATCCTTGGGACCCTAAGCACATACTGGGTTGGACTTCATGACCATTATGAAGGTGACCATGTATGAGATGCTCAGAGTCACATGAAGAAAATGGATGATACAGCCTCACCCTCCTCTTGCCCTCAATACAGGACAAAAGCCAAGGCTGAGGGTTGAGAGACCAGGCAGGTGGGCATGCAGGGTAACAACATCTTTCAGGACAATGTAACACACTGAGCACTAATGGTAGATCAAGCCAGTCCCTCAACAACATGAGGGTCTGCTGTAGGCCAAGGCCAGAGGAATGAGCCATGCTATCAGCTGAGCTGGTGAGCCTCAGAGAAGAGCCTGCACAAGAGGCTACCTCCACCTTCTAATAGAAGTGAAAGTCAGGCAGACACATTCCTTAAAGTAAAAACTACAATTAAAGCCTCTCTTCTGAGATCTGCCCATATCATATCACCTTTCCACTGGGACCATCCACCACATGTGTGTCAGTGTGCTAGACTTCAGGGACTCCCCCTTTCTCCCTAAATGCACCAGATCCCTTGTATGTGGAGTAGGAAGACCGTGAGGCTGTTAGATAGGCTGGCCACCCATCTCCACACAGCACAGGGGTATCCCTGGCTTCTCAACATCCCTGCTCAGAAGTGAGAAGCTTCCCTTTCCATGTCCACTAGCTAAAAGTCTTCTTGCTCTAGAAGAAAAGTATATCCAGCTACCCTTAGGACCTTGGAAAGGCTGCATCATCAGTGAAGTCAAAATCTACATGGTGCTGTCCTCCTGTGAGGGAAAGAGATCAGTGGATCAAACAGCCTGTCCCCCACAAAGAGCATTGTGGTAAGAAAGTGACCTCTCACCTGCCCAGGCCTGGCCCACCTAGCTAGCCCTGGAACCCCGCCCTCTTATTGGCCAGTGCTACAAATGCTTTCAACTGACTGACACAAACTTAAAACCTACGCTGTCTGTGATTCTCAATTCTCCCATGAAGCTTTGTCAACTTCCAACAAAAGGGTCATTTGGGCCCAACAAACACATTCCCCAGTACATGAAACTGGAAATATGGCTGAGTAAGTGCTCATAATGGTAAGAGAGAGGTGGCTTAAGGTTATCATGAGCCTATCAGAGACCAAGGAACCATAGGCTTCCATCCTCCATCCTCCCTGACTGCACTCTGGCCTACTGCTGCCCCCATGGGCCTTGTGGCAGCATATGGCCAAGGCTTCGGGTCTTTGTGTATCATCCTTGGCCTTCCACCCAGGCCCATGCTTAGCCTTTTAAATTATCCCTTTTCTCTTCTTCAGCTTTAAATTTTTTCCCTTCTGATCTCTTATCATATTCTGACTCTTTGACGGTGGGCTCTACACCACTTTCAAGAGTAGGTGTGGCAAGGATGGGTGCTGTGCTCAAGGCCTCTCAAGTAGTCTCCTGCTTCCAAAAGCCCCAATCTTGCCACATGCACACTCCACACCAAACACAACAATCACTACTCTCACAGAATGTCATGAATATCCCTCATGAACCCCACCCTGGGATAAACGGTTAGTGCATAGCACGTCAGAGCTAACAGTGTCTGTGAGAACAGGGCCAGCACCGATAACTGTTCCACATTGTCCTTGCCTCCCCAGCTCACTCTGTGCCACTGACCCCATTCTGCAGACAGACAATAAGGGCAAGGAAGAAAACAGGTCTTCAACCTGTTTTCTTGGGTGCTTCAATATGTGCATGATCCCCTGCAGCAGCCCCTACCTGAATGGTGCCCCAGTGATGGGGCCAAACCCTACATCCAAACCAGTGTCCACTTCATAGAAATCAGAAGCAAATTAGCAGCAAGGAATCATTCACCTCCCCATCCAGATGCAGGATAGGCTGGTATCAAACCCAAAAGATGAGCTGCAAATAAGTTCAGAAGCCTTCATAGCTCCTGCTTGGCCAGGCAGAGCCCAGAGAAAGATCTCCTTGGGACCCACAATCCCTCAAAGCCACACATGCAGCAGGTTCCAGGAAAGAAAGGGACCAGGAGAAGCATCTCCATATGCTTGCCCAGCATGCTCAAAACATCACCAGAGCCAGCTCCTCAGTACAGGAGGGGGTTATCTTGGCAAAGGAATTGGGATTGTCCACAGGGTAACACACTAGAGTCTGAGGCATCAGGGTGAACTTGTGTTCAGCTTAACTCAAAAGCAGATGGGCTCAAATACAATATTTACAGGAATGTGCAGACTTGTAAATCCGTTAGCCCTGCTGACAGAAGCAAAGGTGCCCAGGAACAAGCCGGGAGACCAGACGGTGGTTTCTAATTAGAACCTCCAAGAAAAACCAGGCCTCAGCCAGGTGTGCTGCTATACACCTGCAATCTCAGCATTTGGGAGACTGAGGCAGGAGGATGGCAATGCAAGGCCAACCCAGGCTACAGTGAGACCCTATGGTAAATAACTAGACAGGACCTGTGGATGGAAGGGCTGATTCTCAGACTTAGATAGAACATATATGAATGAGTCTGGAGCATTCTAAATGGTGGGGGGGAGAGAAAGGGAGGGAGGGAAGGAGGGAGAAAGAGAGAGAGAGAGAGAGAGAGAGAGAGAGAGAGAGAGAGAGAGCTCCAAGTAGCCATGCCAGGACTACATGAGCATAAAAACCAAGTGGTACTGAGTTACAAGACAAGTGTAAAAAGAGTCACAGTGACAGAAATCAATGGCTAAGTAAACCAGACACTGCAACATTCCCAGTCATTAGCAGCTGCTCTGCACTTCAAGAGGTAAATTCCCCACTCCCCAAATAAGGGAGGAGGTACTCCCCCTTCCCCCCCCCCAGGAATGAGTTCAACAAGGACAAAGACAAGATAAGGAGACTGAGGAGTGAGTGTCAGCGACACCCTCAGCCTGACAATGACTGGCAGTGGTATCCATGCCCTGAAGGTGAAGCATTGGCTGTGGAAAACCCACTACCCCAAAGAGATGAGTAAAATAATCAGATCTGGACGAGCACAGGATAGATAATGAAAGGTCACTATAGTCACATCTGGGAAAGCCCTGGCCTTGGCCACTCTCTCATCCCACCATTCTGAAGAAAAGACCTATCCCAACCTGATGTCATCATCCCACATTCCCAGGCACCTGCCTCTTCTCCTCCCTACCACACAGAGGGACGGTGGTCCTGCCAAGGCTAGAATCTGTGAGTCTCCTCTCTTGCCACTCACCTCATCAATTCCTATCCCATAGGGCTCTGGGCTCCCACCTCTCTCCACCCTCATGCTGACTGGAACTGCTCTCTCCACAGAAGGCCCTCCTGACATCTTATGCTCTGGAAAGAGCCTTAAAGCTTCAGCATGCTGGAGATTGACCTCCTGGCATAGGACCACCTCCCAGAGTCCTCCCCTCTGTACAGCATGCACCAAACACACAATGCATGTCCTGCCGGGTGTGCAGCATATGGCTCTTGGCAACTCACACTCTGGGAACTGCTCCTCCTAGCTGCAGCCATGACCTAGAGGCTTTTCTGACCCCTAGATGGGGTTGAGTGGCCCTCTATCATTCTGTGCTTCCCATATTTATCCTCATCTCTATTTAGTATGCAAAGCTGTCTATTGAATTTGCCCCAGCTGTCAACCTGTGGTGTTGTGGACTGCCCCTGCAGCCAAGTATCAAGCCTGGGCATCAATCTAACTGTCTGTGAGGGCAGAGGAGTGCTGCAGGCTGGCCTCAGGCCACCCAGGCTACAAGGACGAGTGAGGCGTGAGCACAAGGCCTATTCTGAGTTTTCTCTCACATTAGTTTACAGCATTTTTGCCATTCCAGAGAAGAAAGTGAACCCACACACTGCTGCCCACACAGCCCAAGGCACAGTCAGTAGCAACTCCACCAGCAGCCTTCCTCTTGTATAGCCTCTGACAGGTCAGGTTGTAGGGGGTGCAGGTCAGCCTCTAAGCACTTTCTGGGGCTCCTTACATAGACATCATTCCATCCCTGCCTAGGGGTGTCCACCAGGGCCTGGGTAAGGATTGTATGTCACTTTCTTCCAATCATGGCTGCTTTTTCAACACCACATGTAAGTGTGTTTTTAAATTAATGTAATTGCTTGTTCGCTCTCTGGTTCTGAATTAGTAAACGCTTTAGAATTAGCATCATTTGAAAGAGAACTAGCAGAATGGTGATCTTTGCCGGAGGCAGTGATGGCAATCTGGGAACCATGGTGAGGGTCTCTTCTGAGCCTGTCTGAATTTTCCATGGTTAAAATAACAACAAGTTTAAAAACAAGAATATGGTGACTCCCCACAAACTCCATTCACTTAGTTTCCAAATAATGAAGGTGTAGGCACCAGGTGAGGAAATGACACTCACTGGGACCTCACCAAAGATAGCAGCTCCCACACAGCTCTACACACCCCAGCGAATCACACAGTGGCCAGAGGGGATGTTCAAGTTCACACAGTGGAGCCTCTGACAGCCTACTTCAGGCTTGCCCATCACCTGCCCCTAGAACCTGTGCAGCGCTGACCTCTTCAGACATCTGAACACTAACAGAAGCCATTCGGAGATAAGATGGCTGGCTTATGTCCAGCATTCATCCTTGGATGAGACCCTGCCTGGCACTCACTGTACAGTCCTCAGGAAACATTTTGAAGTGTATACCAGTGAGGATTTTTTAGACTCAACTGATGATTCCTAATACATGATCACTCAATTAACCCCTCATACCACAGAGAATACAGTGCTGGAGAAAACAGCTGCCATGGTTCAAGGGTGAGTTTTCCAGCCCTTTGGCGGCTGCATTGCTTCAGACGGCAACAAGTCATCTTTGCAGACAGACATACCCTCCCCTGTGAGGAGGACATGGGTTAAGACACAATGCAAAGCATACTAAGAATTCCTGAAATGCCATATCACATGTGACCTCAACCATCATCCTCATGCCCCGCCCACCTCCACCATGACCAATCCAAATGCTCATAGAATATTCTGGAGTGGGCTACCCTACTTCTGGTTCTCTCCCACCTGCCACTTTCCAGAGTCCCTTGAACTTCCCCCACCTCTTGAGGGCAACGAGCATATAAAGCCTCTTCTAGGGGTTGCATGGTCATTCGGAGAATCCCAGATGCCTCTCTCCCATGGCGGGGGTGGGGGGGGTGGTTAAGATCCTCTGCTGCACAGGCAGGTAGACAGGGAAGGAAGCATCTCACAGTCCCAATTCTCATGGAAGAGCTGACTGCCAGCCATAGTCTAAGGAGCTCTAGATTTAGTGCTGTATCATGCAGATGGGCAGGGAAGGAGGGATACCCTCTAAGGAATTAAAAAATTATATAGTGTACTAAGAGCACACAGGTCCTGTTGCTGAGGGGCAGCACTAAAAGGACTTTATGCAGGATCAAGAGGTCAAGTGGGCCAGGAAAACCGATGGTCTAATGCTGGCTTGGGACCATGATACTGTTTAGACAGCAGGAGGTGACCTGGAGCTATGAACTGGCCATGTTCCTTGTTTAGGATGGACATGGCACACCTCCTCACTTGGAGACTACTGTGTAGCAAAAGTATCCTTTCTATCTATCAGAAGCATCATCAGGGCTCCAAGAAAGCAGAGACCACAACAGCCAGTGAGCGAGAACAATCAGGTGAGCTGAGAAAAGGGCACTCACTCCAGCTAGACCAGCAACACACTGTGTGTGAGTGCTGCCCCAGGCTGAGGCCACTCCTGAAGGCTGGAGCATCTCTTTCAGAAACACTATACTAAGTTTGTCAGATGCTCTGTGTTCTTAGGGTAAAAGTAACTCTGTCTTCAGCTCCAGAATTCCTCTGTGGGGCTCAGAGGCTGAAGTAGGACACACTACAGGTGGCTTCCCGTGCCCCTGACTCATCTTCTGCACACATCTACACACCCACGCATGGATACGTGCACAGACATGTGTGCACATGCCTGTGTTGAGGCTGAGGGTGTCGCTGACACTCACTCCTATATGCACACATACACACACACACATGAGTGTGCATGCATGTGAAGGTGGCCACGTTAGGTCAACACCCACAGTGTTGCACCCAGGGTCTCCTTAGTTCAGAACCCTGGGGTTCAAGCACCGTGACTCCAAGCTTTCTTCTTACTCCCACATAAAGGCAGAGCTAACACCAAACATGGACATCAAAGCAGGCTCTGCCCTTCTCCAGTCCAGGGGCAGATCATTCAGGGTCTAAGCCTCCTTCAGTCATGGCCTGGACTTCCATCCTCCTCCTGAAGCTGGTGCCTCAGCTTGGCACATAATAGGAGGGTGTGGCTCCTTAGCATAAGAACTCAGTAGGTCCCAGCACAACTGAGAAGAAGGCCATGGAAAACAGATGGTTAAAAAGATCAGAGGAAGAGTCTCAGTGAGGCAAGATGAGAGAAGGGATGTGCTGAAGGGGCAATTGCTGTGAGTGGGGACCACAAGACACAAGCCCATACTGGCCTTGGCTACGCAGTGGGAGATCCACTCATTTTTCCTCACTTCGTTCTCAGAGATCCTAGACCTAGTCATTGTCCTTGTGGCACGTTGTCCTCACATGGACACACACAATCTCACTGATCCAGATGAGGCCTAAGCTTGGACTCCTCATCCTACAGTGCAGACCATGGGAATGATCCAAGGTCATGGAAGTAGCAATGTCCAGGCTATCCTCCTTGGGATCAACATCCTCCTCCTGCTGATGCCCAAAGAAAATGCACTACAATATCCCTGTGGTCTGATCATGTGAACGTACAAGTGTGCAGACAGGCATGTTTGGATGTCATGTGTGTGTGCAAGAGTATATCCATTCCTAAATGTGTGTGTGTGTATACGTGGATATGAGGTTCTAGTGCAGGTGAACATGTATATACTGGTGTATGAGCACAGGTGGACAAGCATGAAGAGTGTAAGAGCATATATGGACAAATGTGTATGTGCATCGGGTGTCTCTAGTGTATGAGTGTGACTAAATTTGTGTTTGTCTTCCCATGTGCATAGGCACAGATGTAAAGGTGACTATGAGCTTGAGTGTGCATGTATGTAGGTGTATTTGTGTGGATGTGTGGGTGGGTATATAGGATAGTGGGTATGTCTACATGCAAACACAAGTGTGTCAGTGGGAGAATATGGCAAGGTGCACTTGAAGCATTTCTGTAGGTGCTTGCATGGGAGTGGGTGAGTGTGCTTCTGAGTGTGCATGTGCACGTGAGGGAGAACAGAGGAGGGGCGGGTATGATTCATGTCCCCAAACACAGTAAGACAGTGTCCTACAGAGCAGAAGTTCTTTCATTCAGCACCTGAGATGAAGACATGAGCCCACAGCTGTGAGAACAGTCTCCCTGACATACATGCAACCTCCTACACTGCAAGTCCTGGTTTCATAGTGGCCTCCCAGGCCAGGTGAAGGCTACAAGCCCCAGGCCATAGGGACACCACCCCACCACAGCCACATGGCCCTTCTGGCCACACCCAGCTTGTGCCATTGCAGTTGACAGAGAACATGCAGAGTGTCCTGTCATCTACACCCTAGGCGTTCCTTTCCATGTGTGATCTCAATACATTGAAAGCACCTCTCTCCAAAGTGAGCTTCACAAAGCTGGGAACAAACTAGCAGATCACTAACTTCAAGCAGCTGACTCCAGTGTCAACATCCATGTCACTGTCCAGATGGCTGGCAGGACAGGAACGCCTGCCAGACACAGTCCACACATGGTACCCAGAAAACACAGCTGTCCTATGACACTGTAGAAAAAAATTGCTGCTCTCATTGACAGTGGGGGAAACTGAGGATCAGAGATCATCCTGCATCCCAGCTCACAGGATTTTGCAAGCTCCCTTGACATACTTGAAGACCAATCGCTCTCAAGCCCACCTGCACCCATCTCAAGTAGCACCTCAGCCATCCTGCTCCATGCCCACAGCCACCTGTGCACCCAAGGAGCTCAGCCCCTACCTTGAGATGGCAGGGATGTTGCCAGAAAGAGACTGCATCTAAAGTCATCAGAGGCCAAGAGGGTGGTACCCAAAGCTTGGGCAACAGATGGAAACAAGAGCACACAAATTTCCGATTCCCATCACAGGCAACCAATAGAAACTGCACTCCATTTCCTCCACCCTGATAGGCAGCTAATTGAAAACACACAACGTACACATATTCAATAGGCTTGGGCTACTTCAAAGAGAAAAAAAAAAAATGGTAGCGGTAAAATGGATTCATCTGGGGCAAAAAAAAAAGCACAAGGACACCAGGTAAAGCTCAGAGCCAGTGGACACAGCTGTCTGCCTCCTCTCCTCCAGCCTCAGAAAAGGCGGGGCAGGAGACCACTGTGGGGTAGAGGCCTTGATCCAGGGGCTAGACCAACCCAGGCCCACTTTTCCCAAGAACACCCTCCCCTTAATAGCACACCAGCACAGTGATCATCTGCTCTCTTGCCTATACATCCCCAAAGCTCTAGGAACCTCCCTGAAGATGGGCAGGGGTTATGGAAGAGACTTACTCCCCTGCACAGAATAGGATCTGGAGCCCAAACCTCCATACAAAGTGTAGGTCTGAGCCTCTACCCTTGCCCGGAAGCTAAGCCTGAGATGGGTGTGTACACCTCACTCTGGTGCTTTTATAGGACTCAGCCCCCAAAGACTCCCGTGGAAACCTAACGCAGCATCTCCTATGCATACAGTGAGAGCCACCCTGCAGGATTTCCTCCATGGCTCATTCTTCCAGATTCTTCTGCAAGCTGCCCCATGCCTTCTTCTCCATTACCGCCTGCCTAGAATTAGGCGGAGCAGGCAAAGAGGCAGTGCCATCAGCAGAAGGCTGTACAGCAGAGGTAACAGGGTCTGAAGGGAGCCGGCAGTAAGGCAGTGAGGTGCACCAGCTCATCCTAATGCAAGTGCCACGTTCTTCACCTCGAACACTAAGTGACAGAGTTCACGGACAGGCGGCAAGGAGCCTGGAATTTTGTAATGGGAAGAAGCCATTTGAAATCCTTGGGGACTGCCAGCTCCCCATCAACACAGGTTTCCCTACTTGGATCCCCATTTATGTGTCAATATGGAACTTGAATCCGAATACTGTAGAGGATAAAATGCTTTAGAAATGGCAGAAAATTGCAACACATGCTTTCCTTATGGACATTTTACCTTCACGCTTGTCTCTATGGAAAGCAGCATCTTCCCCAGGGAGGGGGTGGAGGAGCTGAGTTCAGTGAGGGAGGGATTGTCATCAAATTGGAGGCTAGTCACTGGGAAACCTGGGTACCAGCTACAAAGAGCTTCCTTCCCCCACTGGAGTAACAAGGTCTCCTCTACCCCCTGAGGGAGGGGCACTGGTACCTTTGCAGACTCCTCCCTCTCTCCTTTTAAACCTTTTCTCTAAAAGGAATGCCTAGAGGCTGTGTAGGGGGAAAAAATTACCAGTTTAAAAAGGTAACAACACAGCCTTTTAAGGCGCGGAGAGAACCCACCATGGACCAGAACCCATATCTCTCATTAGCTCTACAATGCATGCTCAGCATTAGACCTGTATGTGTCACCATCGGCAAGTACACCACCTCTCTCTCACACACACACACATACACACACCAGTTATCCTCCCCCAGTTTGGATCCCAGGTCCAGCCTGCCCCACCTCCACTTCCCATGTGCTTGTGCTCCCAAGGCTACCTCCTTTCCTTATATGGGTTCCCCCCACCGATCTGTCTCTCAGCTTCTTTCTGCTGTTCTGTAGCTAGACCTAGAAACACAACCCTCTCTCAGCTGCCAAGCTTGGGCCAGACCAGCAGGGGAAGGTCCTATACTCCTGGGAACAGTCTCCTGGTCCACCCCCACCTGCTTGGGTGCTGTGGTCTGGGAGAACAGGTACCTCCAGAATCCTGGAGGAGCCTCAAGAGAAGTCCTATGCCCTTGTCCCAGCAGCCACCTCACCACCCGCCCAAGTTAAAAGAGACAAAGTTCCAGGCTTTGTGAAGCCACAGTCAGGGCTTCTGGGATCAGAGACTGTGCAGACAAGATTGTGAGTGACCTTGGCAAACTCCTCTCCTTCAGGGCAGGAGTCGGGTTCACAGCAGGGTAGTTAGCAATATTGGAGGGGTTCAAAGTCTTTTCCCTTTTACTAACTGCTCCCTCCGGTCCTTGCGGGATTGAAAAGCAAACCCCAGACGCGCTGCTGGCGATCTGGAGAAGAGCCCAGGGGCTGCGCGCTCCGCCAGACTGGAAACCTGGCCTCAAGACCGCGCATCCTCCCACTTCTCTTCCCTCTACGGAGATGGGTGCAACCCAAAGCAGTGGATCAGACTTGGGGCCCCGCTTGGTCACACAACTGCCTGACCTTGGGCCTGACACTACCACCACCATACACTCACAACGGTCTCGCGTCTCCACCCTAAAGACGCTATGGATTCTTATCTCAGAAAAAAACAAAAAACCAAGTGGTGGGTCCTAACCCTGACTGGACTCCCAGGCTGTTGAGTGACCTTGAACACTCGTTCCTCTCTTCAGAACCTCAGTTTCCCCACCCTCCCCCTAGGAAGAAAAATGTTAAACTCCTGGCACCACCAGTCCCGCTGGCAGGTGTGTCTCCAACCCAATGGGGGACGCACTTACCGTCCTCCAAAGACGTGGGCGCTTGGCAGGGACCAAGGCGGCTGTGACCAGTAAGTGAGAGGCAGCCACCACCAGCCCGAAGCCGATGGCCAGTAGGCTGCGCACGGGCAGCAAGGCATAGGACACGAAGGTGACCAAAAGGAGTTGCCAAACCCCCTGCTCAGCAACCGCGGATCCCACTGCGCCTCCCGCGGAGCCTCTCGCCGGGCCACCCAGCGCGAAGGGGCAGCAGAGGAGCGCGAAGGTGAGGCTGAAGAACAGCGCCAGCTGACCGACCTGCTGCAGCTGGGGCACCTGCAGGGATCGGACATTGGTGACCACGAACAGCGCCAGGAAGAGGATGCAGTGCACCGGGTGAGACCCCTTGGCGAGGCCAGGAGCGGGTCCCGGCGCGCCCAGCAGTTCGGCCAGCGCCAGGGCACCTGCCAGCAAGCTGAGGACTGCCAGCGCCTTCAGCGTGGCCGCCTGCTCCAGCCGCAGCGTGTAGCCGCGGAACAGCGCCTCCAGCTCGGGGCACGCGAACTCCTCGCCACACGCCCGAAGCCCGCGCCGGCCGCCCGGCCCGGCCGCCCGCTCTGCGCCCCCGGGCTCGCCCGCGCCTCCGCCGCCGCCTTGGCCGCGCGGCGCCCCCGCCATCTCAGCGCCATGCAGCGACCGCGGCTACGGGCGCGCCCCTCGCCGGCCCGGGGCGCCGGGGCGCGGGCGGCGGCGCCGGGGCGGGCGGGCGGCGAGGCGCCGGGGCGCGGGGCGGGCGGAGTTGGGGCGCCGGCTACCCAGCGCGCGCGCCCCGAGCGCGTCCCCTCCCGCCCGCCGCGCCTGCGCACTGGCTCCCGCCCGCGCCCCGGCAGTGGTCCTCCACGGCGATCGCTCTGCGACAGGCGAGTCCCACGAGCCCTGGTCCTGGGCAGGGAGAGTCCGCGCCCAACTCTGCACCCACGTCTCACACGCCCGAGGGGCCACGTGACCTTGAGTACCACTGGTGCTTCTCGGAGCCTCGATTTCCCCACCTATGCACAACGGAGCCCACCCAACCCCCCCATCCCCAAGGAGTCTTTTGAGGCGTTAAAAAAAAGAAAAAGAAAAAACCGATATTCCCAGTAGAGGGAGGAACAGCCCAGCCAGATGTGCATACCCTCCCCAAACAGAACCAGGTCATCTGAGAAGAGTCCTCATTCCTCTTGAGAGTCAGTGCCCACCAAGAAGCCCGGAGGATCCCTGGTCACACATGCAGGGCGCTCTAAGTGGTTGGTTTGCCCACCGCCGGGGTGGGTGGTGGAAGCTCTGCCTGTTGACCTAAACAATGTCCAGGGAAGCTGTGAGGTCTAAGTACAGAGATGGGTGAGAGCTGAAAAGAGAGTTTGTGTGGCCGTCTCCCTAAACAGGAGCTGGTCATGCAAATGATGGCAAGACATTTTTCTCCCAGCGGAACAAGTGGCACGGACAGATCCCCCGCTGATGTCTGATGTTTGCACCTAAGGACAACCATTCACTAATCGAAGGGACCTTGCAGAATTTCATTTGGTACTCAGGAGGACCCCCTGAGGTCGCTGCCTCTCTTCCCCGTTAGAGAGGGTCCCAGAGGGCCCAGACAGTAGGAAGGATGCAAAGAGTTCTTGCCACCTCCGGATCCTATGGGGTGCGCCAGGAACTATGCCCTTCACGAAATTTTGCACCCCAGACATTGGACCTACCACGGGAGGTCCTACTTCCAAATGCTTAGTTTCAGTCTCTCTTATCCTGTCCAAACTGTATTTTAGAAGACCCCCGGGGGTTCTCGGGGTAAGAGCCAGTGCCCTCCTATTATATAAGTGCAAGAATTAGAGTTTGAGGTGTTCTGGTTTTCTTTGAAATTGGTGTTAGTTGGAGCCACATGAACTTATCATTTTTACATGTTCCCACCCAACATCCCCAATAGTTGACAATGAAGATCTTCTGGAACCACTTGATAACCGGCTAATCCCTCTTCTTGGAGCAGACTCCCCAGCAAGACACCCCCAGGGCAGAACCTGCCTGGCACCAGCCTTCACCCAGGCTAATTGTTTTCACTCCAGTCCCTGCTCCTTCCATAAAGGTTCACACCTACTGCTCTGCAGCCTCATTTTCTGGTCATTTTTTCACTGTGTGTTCTTTTGGCTGAAACCCATGGAGAGCATCAGCTGATGCTGAGGAGATAGATAGATGGTCTGGATCCACCCTTAGGTCACTGCCTTGAAAAGCACTGTTGTTACCACCTGATTCCCAAATGTCTCTAAATACTAGTAAAATCTGCAAGATTTCTCAAGTATCTGCATCAAGTAGAATCTCTTGAAACTTAGTGTTGCATGGTTTTAAATCCTAATGATTCTTTTAAAGCAAAACTGAACAATATCCAAAAGTGAAGACTTGCAATTCTTTCTTCACTTTTTTTTTTTTTTTTTTTTTTTTTTTTTTTTTTTTTTTTTTTTTTTTTTTTTTTTTTTTTTTTTTTTTTTTTTTTTTTTTTTTTTTTTTTTTTTTTTTTTTTTTTTTTTTTTTTTTAATGGAGCCAAAGAGATCCTGGAGGAATCTATATTCTGGTTTGGAAAAAAGGTGAGTTATGGCGCGACCCTTTTGCTCACTGCCACAGCTGCCCATATTCTTATGTCTGTCTGTCACACCTTACTTAGCATCTTGGAAAACAGCCATTGTCATTTGTGTTTTGTTGAAGAACCATGCTCAGAGATGCTCAGTTGCTGGCTGGCTCTCAAAGTCTAGAGGGAGCATGAGGTTCCCCATTTCAAGCCTTGTTGCAAAACCTTAGAAGGCACAAGAGTCCATGATTGCTATTGTCTGTATGGGCTTGTACCCTGATATGCCAATGCTCTCACACTATGTGCCAGGTTCTTCAGTGAATAGTTTCCAGCCACAGACAAACAGGGTAAGCATATGTAATACAGTGGGAGCAAGGGTGGTGATACCTCCCATGTGACTGTTATCCTTATCCAAGGAGGAAATCTGAGCACAGATTCATACACAGAGAGATTCACACAGTTTCACAAGCCAAAGCTCTACTAGAGCGTCCAGAGAAAGGCCTAGAATAATCTCCCAGGGTCACAAAGGGAAAATAATCTCCTATGAAGTATCTGCCACTCCAAAAGATGTCAACAACTAGAGGGCAGCATGACAGTCATGGGTATGTATATATATGTTTGAGAAGCCAGACTCCCAATCACTACAGCATCTCTCTTCTCCATCATCTACCATATTCTCTTTCTAATAAATAACTAAATGTAATTTAAAAACTCACAGTACCATTTGAGCACTTTTGTTCAATGGGTGGGTTTCAGGCTCAGAGTCTTCTCTTTCATCACCGGCCATCCTGTGCTGGTTGTTCTTACAGAGCCTTCCTGTGTGTTTTTGTGTTGATGCTTTGAGACTGCATAGGATAAGCTCATTTATGTGATGCAGAGTGGGCCTGGCCTGAAGCCTCAGCCCATCTGACCCAGTCCCAGCTCATATTCACTCTAGCAAGTCATGAGGCATCATGGTTAAAAGAGTGTGAATGCCTGAATCACAGTACTGAGCTAACACTTCAGGGCTACCCATGCCAGCTGTATGACTTTAAGCAAGCTACTCACCATGTCTGGGTTCTGACTGTGAACTATGGATTTAATGCCTAGCAAAATGTGAGAAGAGGGAGCCATAGACACACTGGCTACCCTTCTTATGCACAAAATAAAGTTGATCTTGCTCTACCAATTCAGTGTGCATATATATATATATATATATATATATATATATATATATACACACACACAAATAGATCACTTAAAACTCTTGATTCAGCCATCTAGACAGGGGCCCTAATACAGAGAACTCACATGGTTCTGCTTTAGTTCACTGACTTCCACTGACTGCAGTCAGAGATCAGCATTTAGAAAAATATGTACCATAGTTTATTCCTATTCCACATTTGGAGACCAAGTTTCCCTGTAGGGAGATCAGTGTCTACTTTAATTGTCTTAACATGAGGAAAGAAGTTGCCAGCCCTGTGACTATAGGATGCTCAGTAAAGCTAATGTTGCCATACTAATTTTTTTTAAAACTTTATTTATTTATTTGCCTTGATGTTTTGCCTGGAACTGGAACTACAGACAGTTGTTAGCTGCCATGTGGGTGCTGGGAATCGAACCCAGGTCCTCTGGAAGAGCAGACGGTGCTCTTAACCGCTGAGCCATCTCTCCAGCCCCTGCCATGCTAATTTTTAAATGATCAAATGCACACACGAAGGTCTCAGATTGTGGAGCAATCAAAGCATTTGACCCACTAGGTCCAGCTTTAAGCAAGCTGATCCCTACTGTGGGTCCAATATGGTTTGTCTTCACCTAGATTTGGGGCTTAGTTAGTCCATACAGCAGCATTCAGAGGTAGGCTCTAGCAGGAGGTGTATGGATCATAGGTGAAGCCCTCATAAATGGACTGTGGGGACAGTTAGCAGGTCTGCTCCCCTTTCCAGCCTCTATGCACTCCACCATCCCCTCTGCCACTTTATAACCACGTGTAGATCAGCAGGAGACCTCCTCCAGAAGCTTAACAGAGTCCGGCATTGTGTCCTTAGATTTCCAGCTTTCAGAACTGTGTGTCAAACAGCCCCTTTTTCTTTATAAAGTCTTCATCCTTGGGCACTCTGTTATAGCAACAGAAAAGGGACTAGGGCAGGTTCTGGCTTGCTGAACCATCCCATTTCCCCCAGCTTCATCTAATATACACAGAGTGTCTTCCTTCTCCGTATTTTTTCGTGTGCTTCCTCCGAGCCATCAGACCACAGGAAGGGAGTTTCTACTTCACTTGACAACCATCAGAACCCATCTCATGCATCTGTTTAGGACTCTTCCTTTCAAAAGGATAAAAAGCCTTAGGCTGCCTTAATCCAATACAGAAAAGGGCTGGCTCTTGTGACTAAAGGTACTGGGTGGCCACAGCTGTGTCCATTCCAGAGCTCCAGAGCCTAGAAACACTACAGATGGGACTCCTGCCCCCACTACCACCTGCCAGGCCTGGACACGAGCAATGAGCAGGTGGAGAGTATGAGCTTTTATTTCTTTGCTCCTGTGGCTGGGGACAGTGCCCAGATAGCTGGAACTGAAAATAAAGTGCTCCGCACTACAGGCAGGGATGCAGCTGCACCAGGAGGCGTGGATAACAAGCAGCAGATGTCAGGGAGCACAGCAAGCAAGATCTGGACTCATTGACGAGGCACTAGGCGACCACTTCAAGCATCAGTGTCTTGCGGGGTTCCCTGTGTCACGGAAAGAGAGGAGATCAGCTATTGGTCAGTAAGGTTTATGTTTTGTCCTTAGTATATTCCAAGAACTTGTTATCTATTCCATGAACCTTCCACGGGAGACATGAACAAACAAACACCTAGTCACTGTGATAGGGTACCAATTTCAGACCAAAGAAACAACAGTCACACACAAACCCCACTTGGTAAGCCAGTGAATGTTTCCTGCTTACTTACAGAAGCATGGGTGACCCCACACTGCACCACTGCAAAGTCTCACCCAGCATGGATGATGATTTTTCCATAGTTGCAATGGATGGAGCTTCAGCTAACAGCCACCCTCTCTGCACTCAAGCACCAACAGCTACAGCTAGACGGAATTGACTACAGCTGGTTGAGAAGTGTAGAAGCAGGTGTGAAAGCTCAGGTGAGGGTCTAATGACTCTCTCCATCTCCTCCTTTTAGAAGGGAACACTGACAGACCCTTATCTTAACAGTCTCTTGAAGACCAAAGGGCTATTATGCTCAGGGGACCAGCTTAGGATCCACTGTTCACACCATCTCTTCACAGAATTATCATTCTTTGCCTAAAAAGTTTAAAACTGTCATATCTTGAGCATTTCCTTAGATTCCAGTCTAATGCTCATCTCTGTGTGCATGTGAGCTTCACAAATGTACACGGCTTTCATTGTTCTTAAATACAGCCAAGGAGTCTAGAGATAAAGGGGATGTAGGGAGTCCTCATCTCCTCTACAATGTCTGAAGATTTCTCTTGCCATGGTTCTCCGGGCCCCACGGTGAAATCTCCCACAAGCTGCTCTGACTCTTCCTCTCTTCCATCTTCTTTTCAGTCTAACTAATGTTCCAGCTTCTCGCCATGCAGCAAAAATTTCAGTCTCCATTGTTATCTGTACACAGTATTGTGGCCTGTCTGTCCTTCCCTACTCATGCTCTCAGAGACAGTGAGTCATTCCAGACACCTACACACACTAACTCACATTTTCCTAAGGAAGAGCCATCTTTCTGAATGTACATCACACACCCCACAAAACCCCAAGCTAGTGCATCCAAGTCCTGCATTTTTATTGCAATTTATTTCCACTAAATTCAACGCAATTAAAGTCATTGCAGTGTACTGGGATTACAGCATCACTTCCCTCTATTCTAATAGCAAAGGCCAGCTCCTGTGTGGTAGTCATGGTAGATGGGACATGTTCCATCTTTGCTAATCCCTCTGGAGCTCTTTGGCATATTCTAGGGGTGATGGGTATGGCTCTCCCAGAGATTTTGCTAGCTACTGTTGTCCAGGTCTGTCCTGGTGTGCTCCTTGCAACTTTCTCTCAGGGATCATGGCCTTCTGTCCTTGATCCAGATTACTTTTGGGGTGACTGTCAACTTTTTAAAGGGTGCCTAATTTTTTGCAACATGTTCTCATGGGGTATGTGCAAGAAGGTACTAGACCCTAGAATTTGGAGGCTAGAAGCAGCTGCCTCCAAGCTCCTCCTCTACTGAATGCAGTTTGGAACATTTGCATCCTAACTGCACCTGCCTTGCTTCCTTCCATCACTGCCTGCCCTCTACATTGTTCTCCTAAGACAGCTAGTATGTGGCGGTATCTGAAGTTTACTGGAAGGAGGATTATATGAGTCAGGACTTTGCAGAAAAACAGAAGCAACAAGATATATGTATTGCCTGTACACATACAGAGAGAGAGAGACAGACAGACAGACAGAGAGACAGAGAGATGGAGAGACAGAGGAGAGAGAGAGCATCTTCATGAAGAAAGGTATATTTTGCTCATGCAATGTTTGAGGCTGTTCAGGATCTGCAGAGCTGGTGAACAGCTAGAGACCCAGAAAAGACCTTCTGTTGTAGTGCAAACCCAGTGGTCATCAGTTTGAGAAGTCTTTATTCCTGGATGGAGGCCAGTCTTTTCTGTATTTTTTTTTTATCCAGGCTTAACTAATTGAAGAGGCTTAACTAATTGCATAAGGCCTAGCCACATTATAGAATATGATCTATTTGGCTCAGAATCCACTGGTGTGAGTGTAAATTTCACCCCAAAATCACCCTTATAGATGTAGATTCGAAATGATGTCAGGCTACCTTTCTAGGACCTGTGATCCAGCCAAGATAACACCTGAAATTAACCTCCCAGAGGAGTTGTCCCAAGTCACCAGTAACAAAGACTAGAGTGTGCTTATTTGTGGGGATCAATGGCAGGGCCACGTGGTCTGCAAGTACACAAACTAGAACCCGAACCCAGGACGCAAAGCTTGGGAAGCATGTGCGATGCTGGGCCAGGTTTCTGTCTTTTAGATTTTCTGCAAGTGCAAGAAGAAAAACAGAACCTCATTATGGGAGAGGCACATATTATTTTATAAAAATGAAGGCTATAGACAAAAAAAAAAAAAGCCATGGACAGGAAGCCCCATTCTGCCCTCTCTACCAATATCTACGGGTCACAGATTGCCACAAGATTGCAAAGGACAGAGAGACTCCAGAAACTGGTTCCACCTGTGGGCCCTTGTCACTCCCCCCAGATAAAATGAGATGTGTATTCTTCAAACAATGGTAGGATCAAGATCTTCCCAGCAGAAGCTTCTCTACGAAAAATCTATGTACTTTTCTGAAGCATCTTGTGTGTTTTCTGGAGTTACAAAAGTAGAGATCCCCACCCTGTTCCCAGGAGATCACAGTCTTGCATTTCCTGGGGTCAAGAGGGCAGTGGGAGAGCAGTCTCTGAGGTTAGTAGGCCCTTGAGGATCCAAAAAAAAAAAAAAAAAGAAAGGGCCTCTCCCACCAGGAAGCACCAAGGAAAGAGGAGGGTGTGACAGGAGTAACCTAAGACCAGCAAGGTCCTTTGGCTGAATATGAACAACAGGAAGGGATTCTCTAAATCCCCCTAGTGACTGCTGGGGTCAGCCTGTGCCCCTGCCTGCCTGTCCCCAGGTGATTCATCTTCACCAGAGCCCAGGTACTTCCCCAAAGCCGCCAGGACCCGATTATTTATAGCTACACAGGAGACCTAAGCTGATGAGCGCTAAATGGATTTGTGTAAACCATCCTGGAGCTGCAGATGGGGAGGAGGCCAGAGGGCTGGGTGAGCAGGCTTGCCCTGAAGTGAATAGGGAAAATATTGAAAATCAGGTCTGGCTCTGGAGAGCAGAGTGTGGTGAGAGTCAGTGCTGACAGCTGTGCTTGAAAGGCCCAAGGAGCTTCAGCCTGAGGATTTGTGCTAAAAATAGCATCACTGGCTTGTGGGTAGAGAATTTGACCCAATTAGAGATTACCAGTTTCAGGAATTACTGGAAAAGAAATCTCATTAAATAGGTTAAATATAGGAGCCAGAAGCTTAAAAGGCCATTTGGGACTAAAAGGAAACCCAAAACTCCAGATTTAAAAATAAATGTTGTTTCTCCTTTAAGAGCAGGGGTCTCAGTGGGCTACCCAAACACAGCCTCTGTCTGGAGGGTCCTGAGATGAGCTCTCAGGGCTTGGATTCACAGACAGGGACAGAGACTTCTCCAGAGCCACCCTGCAGCCCTGGACCCGAGCCCAGAGCCATCCCCTCTAGCTGCTATGGGAAGGTTAGCTGTTAAATGGCCATGCTCAAGAGTCAGGAGTGGGGAAGGGACTCTGATCACACGTGCCATGCACAGATGACAATACTGTCAGCATACAGTGATATGTGCCAGACTCCACCCATCCTGGAGTCTCCCTATCTCCATGCACCACCTAACCCAGCCAGGAACCCAGCAGCACACTCCTCACCTCCCTCGCCTCCCCACGGCCAATCTGTCACCAAGTCCTATGGATCCTGTCCCCAAAATAGCTTCCTCCTGTGCATCTCCACACTAGACCTGTCACTGCCTGAATTCAGGTCCTCAAAGATTGCTGCCAGGACCCTTAGAGATATCGCCCTCTGTTCTCTTTCTGCAGCTCCCACGTGCACCTGCTCAGGCCCCAGCACAGTGTTTGCTCTGAAATGCAAAAAGGATCTTGTCATTTTCTGGCTCTGAAAAACTCAGCAGCTTCCTAGTGTCTCAAAGCATCCCATACAGTGGGCTTTCACACTCCTATGTCCCAAGAAAAACCCTAAAATAATAAGTGAAATTCTTAAAAGAAAAAATTGGTGCCTTTGAACACACTCAGAAGTGACAAGCCAGAGCAGGCACACTTTCACTGAAGGCAGAACCTCCAGGTTCTCAGCAGAGATCACCCAAGGCTTCCCAAGAACAAGCCAGGCCAGCACAGCAGCCCAGGGCTCCCCTGGCTGTAGCTCCCTGACTCTCAGCACACCTTGCTGCCAGCCAGTCCCCTGCACTGCTCCCAGGGAGTCTCACCTATTCCTGTGTTTGTTTCTGTAGCCTGCCACTGTTCTTTTAGTCCTTACACCAACCTGGGTTCCTCCGTGTGAAGATCACAGGGAAGACCAACTGCCTTTCCAGTTCACATTCCATGCAGGACACTTCCAGTCACCCGACAATAAAGGGCTTCCCACACTAACTGAAACTGGCGGCAACTGGATATCCTGCAGTGTCACTCGGTTCTGACATTGCTACCAAAGGTAGGTCAGACCCTATAGCTTAGGGCTCAGATCCTCAGCTTCCTCTGCTTTGGCTGCCAGCTGAAGGCAGGAAGTCCCCAGGTCATCCACAACTCCTTCTAGACACAGCTACAAGTCAGAAGTTCTTGTAACCCGGTCTAAGTTTCCACCATTGATAAGACCAGCTCAAAAACTTCCAGAAAGGTGCTTTTGCTGGGTTAGCAGTTCATTACAAAGAGCATTAAAGGTCACAGTTGAACAACCACAGAAAGAGACACACAAAGGTTTAGCAAGGTCTCAAAGTACCAGCACTCCCAACTTTATAAAGTTGTGGGGTGTGTTACCAACCCAGCAGCTGGGTGTGCTAAATTCCACCCTCTGAGCTGTTTTAATCATTGATTATTAGTGATCAATTAAGACATCACCTCATTTTTCCTCTCCAAATGTCCACTGGTAAGACTAAAAGTTTCAACCCTAACTATCTCAAAGTTGATTTCCCCATCCTGAAGGTAGGTACTCACAATAGCAGTCAGTCAGCTCAACAACATACAAAAAAAAAAAGCTTCACTATGGAGACTCTGAGGGTTTTGGCGACTGTGTGCTGTGGAATGTGGTCAGAGAACGTGTATCCACATCATTCAGCCCTTTCTGTCCACCAGGTAGAAAACAAGCTTTTGGAAGTCCACATCCTCATCTTCATTCTAGGGTTTAAAAGGAAAAAGTCTTTTCCGGCATGCACCTCTAATCTGCAAGGGTCTCTCTGGTCCTGCTCTGGCCGCTTGCCTTCCATGGAGTAGCCCTATACCCTCCCCCAGGTTGGAAAGACATAGAGGGACATAGAGGAACTCAGGTCCATGAGAGCATGTTGGATGGGGAAGACCAGAATACTGCAGCAGTAAAGGAGGGCCAATTCTCACCAGCTGAGAAGGAACCCAACTGCTGACCCTGAAGAGCAGTCCCTCATTGCCCAGACAGGGCCACTGCCTTTACCTTCCCGCCAGCTGTATGTTTTGTTCACTTGACAAAAGCTAGATCCCTTTGGGAAGAGGGACCCTCAATTGAGGACATTCCTCCATTAGATTTAGCTGTGGGCAGGTCTATTGGGCATTTTTGTGTCTAATGATTGATGTGAGAAGGCCACGGCTCACATGGCGGGGTGAGGGGATGCTTGGGGGTAGTTGAGGGGCAGTGGGGCTTGGGAATTGGGAAGTGTGGGAGTGAGGATTGGCAGTCCCATCCCTGGTTTGGGTATAAGAACTCAGGCTGAGCAAGCCCGAATGGGTAAGGTAGTGAAGAGTGTTCCTCCACTGCCTCTGCTTCAGTCCCTGCCCAGACTTCCCTCCGTGATGGGCTGTTACCTGAAGTATAAGTTGAAATGAACCCTTTCCCACCAACCCTGCCAAGATGCTTTTAGTCATGACATTTCATCACAGCAACAGAAATCTAAGACAGAACCTGGGGCTGGGCTCATGGGGTTTTGCTCTTGTATAGACCTGTTGTTTAGAGGAATATTATGGACATGGTTGGAGCTTTGGTCAGAAGAAGCCATTGATGCCCAAAGGTCAAAGGGCTGCCATATAAGTTCTTATAAGGAACTTATAAAACAAGGCCAAGAGCAACACAGACAATGAAGGCCTGGCTTATAAAGTTTCAAAGGGAAGCTTAAGAGTCTCCCAAAGATTATATCAGGGCCATTTGTGTGCTACTTTGAATTAAACACCAGTAAAGTGGTGCTACTTTGAATTAAACACCAGTAAAGTGAAACATGTGCTTTGCTGAGATAGCCAATACTGGTCAGCTAGGGCTAAAAGGTAAGCTATGATTAAAAAAAAAAAAAAAAAAAAAAAAAAAAAAAAAAAAAAAAAAAAAAAAAAAAAAAAAAAAAAAAAAAAAAAAAAAAAAAAAAAAAAAAAAAAAAAAAAAAGATACCAGCATCAGCGAGGCAAAAATCTTCTGTGAAGTGTTCCCTCAGGGTCAGCAAAGAGAAACTATGGTGGAGGGACAAGGATGTACCTTGTGCTGAAGCTGAACTTGCTAATGTGTAAGAGTCCCCCCTCTTGTTTTGAAAGCAAAAAGGGGTCATGGAGAGCAGTTGCAGCCTTACACTTTGGAAGCTTTAGTGAAGGTACAGCCTCGGTTGCAAAAGGAACCCTGGGATTGAAGGGGTCATAGAAGTTGAGATTGGGGCACCATGTGGCAGGGATAGAGTCCCTAAAGAGATCCCAGAGGAGGATATTGGTGAAGACTCAGTCCAGCTGCAGTGGAGACCTCAGGGTACTGGAGGTACCAGTACAATAGGACAGTTGCCAAGGACATCAGCAGCTGTGAGGCCAAGGCAACCTGCATCCAAAGACAAGCTGTGTGTGCCCACGGATGGCAAGCAGGAGACATGGAGAGCTTTGGAGGAGCCCCAAAGACTGTGAGTAAATTCCAGATGTTGGACACTGAGCTTTTAACACTGCTAGACTTTGGTTTTGCTTTCCTTTGGTTGAGAAAACAGAACTGTCTTCCTTTTTGAAATAAAAAAGTGTATAATTTATTTTTATTTGACATGAGTCTACAGCTAATAGTCTGGAATTTCAGAGAGACTTTGGCTATATTAAAGAAACTTGGAGCTTTGAAAAAAGACTTTGGATATTTTAAGAGACTGAACCTTCAAAGTTTTGAATTTTAAAGACTGGGACTTTTAAAAATTAGAATGCTTTATATTGTGATCTTAACATTCACATGCTATCTTGGGTACAAACAAGAAAAGAAAAGTTATGGATTAATAAGTGGTATATTCATGTATCAAGTAGACGTGGGGTCAATTGTTCTGGTTAGTTTTATTTCAACTTGATAGGGGCCAAAGTTATTTAGGAATAGGAATTCCAATTGAGAAAACATCTCCATATCATTTACCTGTAGACAAGACTGTAATGCATTTTTTTAATTAATGATTGATGTGGAAAGACCCAGCTCACTGAGGGTGGTGCCAGTCCTGGGCAAGTTGTCCTGAATGGTATGAGATGTAGGTTGAGCAAGCCAGAGAAAACGAAGCAGTAAGCAGTATACTTCATTGTTTCTGCTTCAATTCTAGTCTCCAGGTTCCTGCCTTGAGTTCCTGTCCTGACTTCCTTCAGTCATAGAGTACAACCTGAGGGTTGTAATCTGAAGTAAAGCCTTTCCTCCCCAAGCTGTTTTTGGTTGTGGTGTTTGTTTTATCACAGCAGTAGAAACCTACTTAAGACTTACTATTCTATGCCATGATACTTACTTGAATGGGACCCACCAAAGTTCACATTTATCTGAAATATCAGAAAGGAGTCTTAGGGAATAGTGTTTGCAGATGTCATTTGCCATGAGCAAATGGTGCCATCAGAATAAACCAACACATCTATGTCTTTTCACAATTCCTGGAACTTATTGTGTGTCAATAGATTATAGATGACACGTTCCATTTGCCTTTTTCACCGGGTATTTTTCACTTTACTGAGTCAGGACCATGACAATCCAATCTTATAATTATTAGTATCAGTATCTATAACAGTCAAAACACACATTGTACTGCACACAATAATGTATAGATTCAAGGAAGTTGGAGTGGAGTAAAGAAACTATGAACTATGAAAGGCAATGGAAAGAATCAGTACAGCTGATCAGGTTAGGATGCAATAAATAGGTCACAGAGATATTGAGTTGAGGTATGTGTGTTGCATAAAAGTGTGGTGTCAGTATGAGGTTTGATTGTGTGGAACTGTGTCTGAGGATGGCTAGGAGCACCTCACCAGACAATTTCTTGGTCTGAGACTGGAATGAGCATGAAAACGTGGTCCTTTGGGGCTGGAGGATGCCTCATCATATAAGAGCACTTACCGATTCTTCGGAGGATTGTATTCAGTTGCCAGCACCCATGCGGACTGTCTATCACTTCAGTTCCAGGGGATGTGACACCTTCTTATGACCTCCATTCTCACTGGGCACATATGTGGTACACAGGCATATATGCCTGTAAAACATTCATACACATGAAGTAAAAATAAATCTTTAAAATAATAATCAGTAGTAACGTGCCTAGTTGACCCCTATGCTATACTGCAGGTTGAAGAGTCTCCTCTTATATGTTTCTGTGTCTCTGATCTAATCTGATAACTCTGATATGTTTGATGCATTCAACATTTGGTTGTTTCCCCACTGTTTGATGAAATGCTGTGAGTTTCAAAAACCCAGGAATGTTCACATGTCTGCTTTCTACAAATATCCAGAGGCTATTAAAGTGATAGGCCATCCCACTTTAACTGTGGGTCCCCACTGAAGTAATTGGCAAGGCATAGCTAACACAACTGGCTAGTGCTGCTGTGATGCTATTTGCTTCACCAGAAAGAAGTCATGGGAAAAACCAAGACAGGTCTCAGTGTGATTAGCACAAGGATCAAGGCAATCAAATCAAGTCCACCATACACACAGTCTCTTAGAAGTGATATGAGCCCTTTAAGTGGACCAATGAACCAAATTAACATGAGCCAGGGGAGGGAATGAACAAGGGGAGAGGCAGACATGTTTTATGAATTTTTTTACAGATATGGGGATCTCCACAGGAATATGAAGTCCAAAGGCATAATCAAAATGACGTATTTGATAGTTCCTCTACAAATGATGACCATGTTTGAAGGAAGAGCAGAGCAAATGCATCCCAAGACTAAGGTAATAAATTCTAGCACATGAATGAGAGACATATGCCTGCATGAACATGACAGAAGATGAAGGTCATGGCAGTGAGCATATTTGCTTAGTTGTATTGCAACTCCAACTTCCAATTCTGCTGATTAAAGCTATTTTCTTGCCTTTGGGGAGAGCAGGACACCCCTAAAGCAATCTTCATGGCTTGATGCACATGAAAAAAGATAGCCTGAGTGATCCTTTCTTAAGATAATAGCCAGTGACTTCAGTTTGAAATAATCAATATACCAATGATAGTGATGACATGTTTTTTAAATGTGGCAGATGTACCTGAAAGAATGTGTATTTTCCACTTATAGACAGCTTAGCTCCCCACACTCAACAAAACAAGTTTGTTAAGAATGTTCAAAGTTGCTCTTTACTAGGGTCTTGTTGCTTTCACCCATTAATAATCGAAAGAGACTGAAGTTGATTAAAGTCATCCAATCTGATAAGAAGCTCTCAGTGTCTTCTTATAAGTCTACCAGTTTTTAATTATATCTTCAGAATCTTTGCATCAATGAGCTCTTCCTGGTGAACAGGAGCTCTACTCTTCATGGTAGGATATTCTCTTTCCTATGTTTGGTGTTTAAGTTATCTTGCTTGGTTTTAATATTACCAGTCACCCCTCTGTCCAGCATTGACCTTGTTGGGCTGTCATGCTATGTCATTGTTTGTCATTATCTAAGTAGCACTAGTGAGTGGTTCATTAATTAGTGTTGTTGGTAGGTACTGCATTTGTCATTGAGCCAATTCTCCAGCTCATATCATCTCTCCCGGTTCATTTCATTCCCTCCTAGAATACTCCAGAAGCTTCTTTGAGTGGCTATTTGAGAGCTATCATACCTCTTGGTCTTTGGTTTTCTTAAACCATCTTCATTGTATCATCTTTCACAACATATATTATTATACAATGCTAGGATAGAAGTTAATGTTGGCCCAGTAGTTTAAAATTAAAATTCACATCTGCATTTCTCTTCCTGGCTGTATGAAGTCTGTTCTCAGAGCCCCTGTCCTGTACAGGTCAGCTCTTCCTTATCCTCCAGCAGCCCTCACTATCTTCCTTGACAATAGCCTGGTGCTCACTAAATTTGTAGCCACCCCGTTAGTTCCTTTAGGGCACAACCATGTCCTCAGGTGTCACCTGTTGGTTTTTTTACTGTCATTCTCAGCCTCCAGTGTCTTTGATCATCTGTAAGTGTGAGTCCAAGGCTTACTTTTTCCTAATCTGTGAAGAGGTGGGGACCTAAATTTCAAATGTTCTTCCACAGACAGTACTTAGGTCCCTTATGTCACTCAAGGAGACTTCTGCTGGGTCTTTCCTTTCTCACTCCTTATTTTCCTAGCTTTGATATTAAAACTCTCAAGTATGAAGAGGAATCGAAATTGTCTTTGATTTAGTTGAAGGACTGTTACAGACACGGCAGAACTTCATCCATTTTCTAAGAATGAAGTTTCTAGTTTTTTGTTATAGCTCCTAAGAAAATCAAGCCAGCCGGCCAATTAGTTATTTTCCTCATATTATGACAACCCCAACCACTTTACATTTTCTTCACTGTCTCCCAAACACCCTTCTGAGTATTTATTCTCTGAAGTAAAATCTAACCAAGGTTCATATGTTATAACCAATCAATATTTTTTTTTTTATTCTAGAACATTCCTCCTACCTTTGGTATATAAAATATTTCTTTTCTTTTTTTATAAGCATAACCATTCAAAGGGTCTGAGTGCACTAGAACCAGCTCACCCACTGGGTTGTCCTCATACCATCCCAGGAGATCACTCTTGTTACTTCTTCTCTTGGCCATCAGAGTGGAAGACTGCCTGTACCCCAACTCTACCTCTAAGGACTATCCTCTTTTCCTTCCCCTTTTCTCTTTGGGAGGGACAGACCTTTCTTTCTCTTTGATATGGTTCCTTTTCCAGCACAGAACTCTCTGATCACCTCCTTAAAAACAATCACCCCACTTGTTAGAATCATCTCCTCTATGCAGATGAAAATGTGGAGGCCTGGAGGCTGTTAACCCTGCAGGTGATCTCACCTACTAGCTGAAGCTATGTTAAAGGCAAGCAAAACCCTGAGGAGTGTGCCCAGCAAGATACTGAGCTTGGCAGAATTTTGCAAAGTGCTGCCATCATATCATATGACTTGCTCTATGGAACCACAATCAAGGTCCAGCATATCTATCAGTTGAAAAGCCTCTTCTCAGAAGTTGTTACTGTGGCATAACCTGGGGGAGGAGCCTTGTGAATCTTGCTAGTTTTAGGAACTTCCAGAGATTTGCGAGTTTCCTTACTTCTCAAGTGTTGGCAAGCCTCTTTCCATTATAGTACATTTCAGTTGGGAAGGAATAGCTACATACAACTCCATCCATTTCTCTAGCTCTTTCTGAAACCTCTTCCGTAATGTTTTCTGAACCTTGGGGGTGAAGGCTGCTATGGATGTCTGACCCACACAGCAAGTCACTTAGTCTCAGGAGCTGGACCAGTTGTGAGTCTATGCAGTATACCTCTCACTGCAAGTAAAGAAGTTTCGTTCTATAACAATGAGGCTGATAGCAAGTGATCCATGGGCTTAAACAGAAATGGCCAGAAGGCGTTTTGACCGGCACATCATATCCGTTTAACAAAACAATAGCATTAGCCTCCATATTGAAGCCTATGGGCTTTTGTGTAGGGCTCAGCATGACCCTTCTCTGCACTCTGAGCCATGAGGCAAGGTCTGTGGATTGTTGGCTGTACATTCTGTGCTTAACACCCAGTTCCGGTAAGTTTCTGGTTTCCTGCCTGGGGGGGGGGGCTAGAACAGGTAAGTTTAAGTTAGAACAGGTGAGCCTAAATTGTTTGCTACAAGTCAGTGATAGTCCAGCCACCTGGGGATAAGTTGTTCACCCCAAGTCAATGATTTAAAGCCACCTGGGGAATTTCCACCTGTGCTCTGTCCCAGGCTATTTAAGTCTGAGCCTGAATTCAACAAATGGCATTCAGCATTCTCCCTGCACAAATGACCCAAGAGTCTGTGTGTCTGTGTGTCTTCAGTCTCCAGCACTGAGCCTGACATGCCAATTTGGCTTTTGAATTGACTTAGAGTACTAAATGTAAAGCCCTTCCTGTGGTACAAGTTGAGTCTCTAACAGTCATGCACCATTGTACCCAAAGGCACATCTTACCTGGCATGTAGGTACTCTAGCATTCACATTCCACACCTGAATAGGACTGTTAGTAACACCCCACCCTTCCCCACCCCCCAGAAGCCCATATAATGCCTTTTAGTATTATGAAAACCAGCCAGCAGGGAAAGAACTTTCAGTTCAATCCTAGCCCTATAGCCAATGCAGTCAATGCCTTCAAAATAGTTCAGACATTCAACTGATAGTACTAGCAATGAGGGGTCTAAGGGACTTTTCTGACCAGTCATTTATACAGAATTAACATACCCTGGTACTGGGACTTTCAATCAACAACCATATGGCTCCTGGTGGACTTTTCCTACTTGTGACGAGTATCTTCATTCAGACAACTTACCCATTATCTCTTTCAAATGCTTTTTCATGTATGTATGACACCCAACAATACCTTTTAACAGATGGTGGACAGAATCTCTAAATGTTCACTACCACTGCAGCCCAAGTGCCAGTTTGGTCTTGGACAGTTAAAATACAAAATCAAATACAAACAAAGACCCCAGCCAGTTATCAACTTGAGATCTCATAACTGTTAGCAATTCTTTTATCAGAAGATCAGTATTTGTAATAGCAGCATATATGGGGAACATCACCTTATTTAATTTGAGATGTTACACAGACATTGTCCATAACCACTAGCCTCCCCATGCTGGGCTAATGCTGCATCCACTGACCACTGTGTATCTCCCATCCTGATGGTCTTGGTGTGGCTGGCTTGTGCTACTTAGCCCAACTTGGGTCCAAGGGCTGCATTCTAGCCTTCAGTGTCTGCCTGTAGAGCCAGGTCTTCATTTTCTTCTGGCTCTGGGCTGGATGACAGGCACTGGAGGACTTCTTACAGAATTCTGGGATGGTTGAACAATCTTTACTCCTAGAATACTTTATGTCATTCTCATCTCTTGGTTAAGCCTAATTCTTTTATCTATGCTATTTTATTATGTATGTCTTATGCTCAGACTTGAAAGCCTTCCAGAAGCTCACTAGTACAGCACTTGGCTTTTCCCCAGCTCTTCCCTGAGGACTCCAGCTAGACACACATCTGTTACCTTTGCCTTTGAGCGCCCCCAACAGCTCTTGTGTCTTCTTTGTCTATCTCCATCCCCTTTTAATCACTGTTGCATTCTATGACCCTGGCTTGTATACCAGTCATTCAGATTGACCAGAATGATGTGGGAATATCTTTCTGTATGCTGTGAAATAAAGGAACTGTTTTCAACTATATCAGGCTCCATAGAAGTAGGCAGGAAATCAGAGCATAGGTAGGAAAAGGAGGGTGGAGTCAAGACACACTACTCAGCTACCCATGAAGAAACAAGATGCAATGAAATAGGTAATCCATAGGCCATGTGGCAAAACAGAATAATGGAAATGTGTTGAACTGAGATGAAAGAGCTAGCTAATAATATGCCTGAGATATAGGCCAAAGAGCATGAAATTAATATAAGCATCTATGTTTTTCTTTGGGACTTTGGGGACACTGGTCCAGATAAGTGGCAGTGAACAGACCCAGACCTTGGGGTTAGGAGATGTGGGACTAGGCTGGCCAGAAACCTTTCTAACTAACTGCAAAAAGACAATTGGTTGCAAAGGCTGCTAAGTTAAACAAACATATATTTTAAAGGTATCTTGACTTTGAAATTTGTGTCTAAGGATATGTTGCTTTGGAAAAGAGGTTCTGCTTTTGTTTCCACAGAAGATGAGAACCTGTGTATTGCTTGCAGGCAAATATGGTTTAATCAACAAAGACCACCTGAAAATTCTCTGATGGGAAGAGATGGTCACATCCAGCTTCAAGGGTACAGACTGAGATGATCCAGCCTCAGGACCCTCAAAAGATTGCCAGCACCTCTTAATCAGCAGGAAGTAGTAACAGAAAGCTATGCCTAAATTCCCAAGATATTGTTTGTGTTTGTTTTCTTTATGAATGGTTAATGGACATAGTTAATTTCTTTCTAAAAAATGGGGGAATATGATATAGAAATTATTTAAAAAGATAGATTATTGAATTTAATCTAAAATTCAGATGTTAATCTCAAAATATTCTATATTGGTATAGATTTTGGTTTATTGATACAAATTTAAAGTCAATTTTGTCATGCTTTATGTATTTTTCTACTCTTGTTTAAGGTATAATGTTTATGTAACTCATTTAAAATCATAATGTATAATTGAGAAATGCAGATTAATAGTCATCTATGATAACCAAACTTATAGTCATGTTAGTTAGGTTTTTGTAGGTATACAAAAATATGTTTTAATTAGATAAGTAATCTTTAAACACATCAAAGACCTACAGAATATGGCATTTAAAATATTTTAAGAGTTTAGACTTTTTGGACAGTGAGACAGGTCTGCTTCTGGCAGTACCAATCTACTTCAAGAGAATAATGGGCATTAAAGAAAGTCTATATGGAGTTTACTTTGTTTGTGGAAATGGTTAGCCACTGGACAAGAAACTGTTCTTGTATTGACTGCTTGTCAGTATGCTGTATAATCTGAATATGCAGGACCCACAGGAAAGTGACCTCTGAACTTTGACAGAACAAGCCAAGATGGTCCTTCAGGTTCCTGCTTTGCAGAGAAAACTGCCAGATATTCTTCAGGACACAGGAGAAGCAATTAACAAACTATACCAGAATGGACAGAGCAGTCTTTCAAATTTCCTGCTTCACTGAAAGGTATGCCAGAGACACTAGGCCCGTAGGTTGAAGATGGATGCCCCAACATTACAAAGGAACTTTGGGTGACTGTCCAGGCAGCCAGATGTCATCTCTGTCATTTCTAGATTTTGAAAGTTGCTTTTACTTCCTATTTACTCTGGTAATATTATATCCTTCTGATATATATAGTTGAAGATTAGATATTTATAGGGATAGTTTTTCTTAGTTATTTTAAAAGGTATATTAGATATGAAACTTTAGACTCACAAGGATAAAGATGTTAGAATATTTTCTTTAATTTGTTAAATACAAATAGACTAGATATTGTAATTATAATTCTTTCTTGATAGCTGTTTTGTTATATGTAATTTTGCTATGTTGAAATTGAAACCTTCCTTTTTGATTAAACAGAAAAGGGGAAGCGATGTGGGAATGTCTTTCTGTATGCTGTGAAATAAAAAAACTGTTTTGGCCTATATCAGGTACCATAAAAGTAGGCAGGGGTAATCAGAGCATAGATAGGAGGAGGAGGAGCAAGAAGAGAGACATGATCCAGCTGCCCAAGAGTCAACATGTAAAGTAACACAGGTGAGCCACAGGCCATGTGGCAGGACAGATTAATGGAAATGGGTTGAATTAAGATGAAAGAGTTAGCTAGCAATATGCCTGAGCCATAGGCCAAGCAGCATGGAATTAATATAAGTGTCTGAGTCATTTTTTGGTAGACAGATCCAGACCATGAGGCTAGGTGGTCTGGGACTGCAAATCTGTGAGTCTGGACCTCTAACTGGATGGGGTCAGAAACCTCACATTACACCAGAATCTCTCCTATCTCATAAAGATGATATGCTGCCATGTAACTCAGCCAAACCATGAAAGTTTCTCCACCAGTCCTGAGGTCCCTGCTGAATCAACCTCTCTTTTAGCTCTCCTGTGAATTCAGTCCTACCTATCCCAGGAAGCTGGGCATCAAACACTGCTTCTGTAATAGCCAGTTCCTGTAGAGATGCCTCTCCTTCATCTGCTGCCCTCCAGGCCCAGAGAGTCACATCAGACAGCAATAACCAAGTGTCCCTAATGGCTTTCATAAGCTAGTCCATGAGGAACTGATTTCCGACAGACTGCCTCAAGTTATTTAGCCTTTGCCTCAAGAAGGAATGGGTGGTTTTATTTATCAGTTTCTCTGCTTTTGGGGCACTCAGATGGTTTCCACGCCATCTGCCATGTCCACAGCCTCATGATCCAGGCTGTGAGACTTTACATCTTGCGCTACAGTTCTTCTCAATCCAAGCAGTTTAGAGACAGAATATTTCCTATCACAGTTTCCTATGTTGGGCCATTATTTTTTTAAAACTCCTTTTTTATTTATTCTTTGGATCTTTCATATTATGCATCTCGATCCACTCTCTGCCCTTGCACACCTTCCCAAATAAATAAATAATATTTCAGAGGAAAAATGAAGAAAGGAAAAAATCTCATCATGGAAGCTCTAGTGTGACACAGTGAGTCACTCAGCAAACCCTTTTGTCCAAATATCTTTACTTGCAAGTGTCTATTGCAAAACGTTATTGGTGTGGTTTGAGGACTCTGGTTGCTGCTGCACTATCACTGCTGGGTCCTCACTGGGACTCCAGTTGTATATTGTTGCTGTCCTATGTCATGGAGATTCTGGAGCTTGGGGTCTGAAGGACCAGCCCCTTCATGTGCTCCCACAGATCATGGATCAGATAGACATTGGGTGGGCCAACTCATATCCCTAGCTCTGGGCCTGGGTAGTTGTAGGATTGGTCAGCCCTGCCGGCTATACCCTGTCCTCACCACCAGAATGAGCTCGGCAGAAAGGCCCTGGCTAGTTACCCCATGAGCAGAGCCAGTTCTCCTGATTTCATACCCTCAGGGCTGGCTCTCCCATGCCTACACCATCAGGGTGAGCTCTACTGTGTTGCCCAGGAGAGGTGTAGGGGATACTCTCCCTAGTGCTACAGCTGGGAAGGAGAAGGGACACTCTTCACTCTTAGGACATCAGGGCCAGCTCTCCTATCTGCCACAGGCAGCGAGCACCAGGCAGGTGGCGGCGGAGGGCATCTCTTCCTACCATGTTGGGCCATTATTATTTGAATGCTGGATTTTCCCTTCTTGTCTATTAAAGGGTATAATGTTTTGCCTAATAATGTTTCTGAGAGGCTCAGCTACTTGAACATGCGTTCCGCCTTTGGTGACACTGTTTGAGGAGGTTGTAGGACCTTTGAGAGGTGGAGCCTTCCTGGAGGACAAGCATCACTGGCAATGAGGGTAGGCTTTGAGTACTTACAATCTCTCCCTGCTTCCCATTTTTTCTCTGCTTTGGGCTTGTTATTCAGGATGTGAGTTCTCAGCTTCCGGCCCCAGCCATCATGTCTGCCGCTCCCTGCTGTGCTTCTCAGCATGACAGACTTGTACCCCCTACAGCCCTGAGCGAATACAAACTTTTCTAAAATTGCTTTGGGTCATGGCATTTCATCACAGAAACAGAAAAGTAACTAATACAAAGCTTACACCTAGCCAGGCATGGTGGCACGTGTCTTTAATCCCAGCACTAGGGAGGCAGAGGCAGGTGATTCTCCATGAATTTGAGGTCAGCCTGGTCTACAAAGCAAGTTCCAGGACAGCTAAAACTGTTACACAGAGAAACCTTGTCTTGAAAAACCCGGAAAAAGAAGGTTAAAATCTTCTACCACATTCTCGGCCTCCTCGCTATCTGATTTCATCCCATGGGTTCCAAGTTTCTGGATCACAGGAAAGACACTTCAGCACAGATCTAACCTTTACTCTTTCTCTTATATTCTGTCTGTTTAAATAATTGCAAGCCAACATCTTTGCTCCCTTGTCCCCTTTTCTCACCTTTCTTTCCAAAGCAGAGGCTAATTTAGAATACAGCAACCATGTGTATTTTCCCATTGTATTTACTCCTTTGCACAAGCACTTTCTCTGGCGACAGATAGCTGAGTATCTGTGTCATGTCTTAATAGCAACAACCAAAGCCATGAAAAAGCTGCTATAGGATACTGACCAGTATGTTTCACTTTCGGGGACAGTATTAAATCCCCTAGTCTATCAGGAGTTCAGGGCATCCCCCTGCTCATGGAATGAATGCCATTCATCAAGAAGATAAACTACACCATACCAAATAGAAGAATATGGCCACCCTAGGATTCTCCCCAAGGATGCTACATCCTTGGCTCTAGATCCTATAGCCTATCTTAGGAAGCATGTGCCATCAGTCTAGCAAGGAGCCATGACATCCCATACCACATAGGGAAAGCTAGTCTTATTAGAATTCCTAGCCTACATGGGCATTCTATCCTCACCCAGATCAGCATTGGTTACATAACTCAACACCCATTGAAGGGAGTCATACAACAACTCCCCCCAACTCATCCTATCAGTCTTTGTTCAGGTACCTATTGAGTTGTGACATGAACAAATGTCTATTCACCCCAGTTAGAGTACCAATAACAGACTAAAGAAACTATCCTACACTCTTAGAGAGCTAGTGAGTTTATTGAGGTTCCTTGTAGTATTATAGATGAGAGGTTATTAACAGGATGAGAGGTTATTAACATGGATGACTCAATGGCAGCTGTATCACCAGAAGTCCCACCCCAGCAAGGGTGATGAGTCACCAAAACTGCCTGGAACATCTCCAACAAGGTAACTCAGCTGGCTGGAGAGTCCGCTCCCCTAGCAATTGTTACAGGCATACAACCTTGAGTGAGTGGCCCTAACTTCCACTAACTAACTTGTAAATATCTGAGCCTAGTTCAGGTTTATTTACTTCCTTCATTTAACATCCCTCCCCCCTCAAGAATGGAAAACTTCATTTGGCAGGAGATTGCTGAGCCAATTTCTGTGGATACCAAGTAACTCTTTGCAGAATGTAGATACAGTATCCTGAAGCACCCCAAGGCCTGCAGAGCAGATGTAGGTTGGGCTCCCAAGAGTCTGGAGCTAAGTACAGGGGGGTGTGAGCTGATTTGAGGCACTCTTTTAGACACACTGAGGCATCTCCTTGGAGTTTCAATCCTCTTTTCCATGACTTCAGGAGCATTTTAACTCTGTTTCTTCCTGTGAATGATAGTTATTACTGTAAGTATTTACTCTCTACCTGTGTGAAGCTCCACATGCTAGCAGACAGGGGAGGAAAAACAAAGCTTTGCCAGAGAAAGAGCTTTTCTAAAACATTGCTGTTTTCTATTCTTAAAGGAGCATCTAGCAAAGTAAAATATGCATCACAAGACCCACTAGGGTGGGAGCAGAAGGCCTTGGTTTACAGACATATCTGAGTAGCCCTAGGGAGCTGAGTCCCAGCGGATTAATAATTGCATCTTCTTCTAGCGGGCTAGCATCAGGGACTTAGTGCTTGTGAGCTGAGTAAATTACCTGCCTTGCTTTTCTCTGTGGGTTTATAATTCATCATGCCCTGTAAAAGAAATAGCTCACAGTTCTAATATAGATGCCTCACCCTGTACATCCACCACATCCCCTTCTCATAGTCTCCTTTATTCACTCGGGTGCAGGGTAACCTGCCATGTGTCAAATTTCAAACCTTACCATATTAGGTTTCATTTTTTTCTGATTATAAAAATAGGTCCTAGAGAATTTCTAAGTCATAGAAGCAAATGTGGAAGAGGGCAGGTACCTGTAATCTCACACCTAAAGCTTCTGTAGCCCAATGGCTGGCTTCTTTATCATATATACCCATTGTTGGTGTCCTTGGCACCTTTGGGTACAGGTGACATTCTGGTGCCTCCTGACTCACAGACAAGAAGACGAGGTTGAGGAAATAGCTTTCTTGTGCTCAGAGGCCTTCTCTACTTGGAAACACTGGACAACCCCTTGTTGGACACATCCACCATCTCTAATCCAGTTAGATTTCCTGAGTTCCTGTACCATAGGCTGAATGCTGGAGTACTGTGAAAGATAAAAGTAGAAATAGCTGAATTCTCCAGGAACCACGAGAGTGCAATCCCGATGGTTACCACATAGGGTGAGTAGGTTTCATTTTTTGGTTTTTGTTTAGTTTTTCTCAACTTGGTATGAACTAGAGAGCATCTCAATGGAGAAATTTTCTCCATTTGATTGACTGTAGGCAAGTCAATGGGGGCATTTCCTTCATTCGTGATTAACATGAGAGGAGCCAGTCTCAGTGGACAATGTTATCCCTGGGCAGGTGGTTCTGGGTGTCATTAGAAAAGTAGCTGAACATCAGCCAGAGGAACAAACCTGTGCTTCAGCTCTGTGTCTGGGTTTCTGCCTAGCTTGCACTCTTGCTTTGGATGGCCTCAATGATGGGCTGTGATGGGACCATTAAGCCAAATAAACCTATTTATTTCCAAGTTGCTCTTGGTCACAGTCTTTATCTCAGCAATGGGAAACAAACCAGAACACCATTGAAGACCTGGGAGCATGTGGAGGAATCTTTCCTGCCTCTCTCTAGAACCTGTGGAAGGGGATCCTCCTTGCCTCTTGCAGCTGCGGGTATGAGATAATGACACCCATTCAGGGACCAGGGAGATGATCCAGTTGATGAAATGTTTACCAAGTAAGCATGCCAACCTGAGTTTGCATCTTCAACCCCCATGTGAAAGCCTGGTGCAACAATATCTGTCCTAGTTAGGGTCTCTATTGCTATGAAGAGACACCATGACCATAGCAACTCTTATAAAGGAAAACCGAAAACATTTAATTGGGGTGGCTCCCTTACAGTTCAGTGGTTTGGTCCATTCATCATGATGGGACATGGCAGAATATAGGCAGACATGGTACTGGAGAAGTAGCTAAAAGTCCTACATTTTGCAGGCAATAGAAAGTGGTCTGAGATACTGGGTGGTATCTTGAGCAAAGGAGACCTCAAAGCCTGCTCCACAGTGACACACTTCCTCCAACAAGACCATACCTACTTCCACCAAGCCTCATCTCCAAATAATGCCACTCCCTTTGAGGGCCATTTTCTTTCAAATCACCACACTGGCCATCTGTGACTCCAGCATCTGGGACATAAAGACTTATGGATTCTTGGAGTTCATTTGCCAACCAGCCTAGGCCAAACAGTGAGCTCCAAGTCACTTCTCACATCCTCATCCCTCCACATCCACGCCTCACCATTGTACTTGCCCTCCTCCAAAAGGAACCTCCTCCCACAAAAAAAAATTAAAAACAAAACAAAGCAAACAAACAACAAAAACTTCACTCTTCCAACTTTCCTGTCTCTCCCACACCTCTTCATTCATCCTAGTGACATTGGAAGCTATGATGTATCAGGCTTTACACCCTCATGTCCAGTCAGTCCCACCCACAACTGTTCATTGCCATGAGACATTGGTCTGTTTCAAGGCCTCTGGCACAGCATCATCACTGGACTCTCACCAAAACTCCTCTCAGACATCCTGTTGTTCTTGTCCCAAGTCATGTAGATCCTGTGACTATTGTTCTGAATGAACAGTCCTTTCACATACTCCAATAGGTCACAGATGGGGTAGATGTTAGTCTGGGCCAATCCAAGGCCCAGGATGTGAGTCTGAGAGGTAGCTAAAGTGGTCAGACTGGGCCACTGGGACTGCACCCCTCAGGCAAGGAGTGGAGCCAGCTGCCTAGGCCCATGCCATTGGGGCCAGCTGCCTAGGCCATGCCATTGGGGCCAGCTGTCCTAGCCTAGGCCATTGGGTCCAGCTATCCTAGCCCATGCCATTGGGGCCAGCTGTCCTAGACCCATGCCATTGGGGCCACCTACCTAGGCCCATGCCATTGAGGCCACCTACCTAGGCCCATGCCATTGGGGCCAGCTATCCTAGCCCATGCCATTGGGGCCAGCTGTCCTAAGCCCATGCCATTGGGGCCAGCTGTCCTAAGCCCATGCCATTGGGGCCAGCTGTCCTAAGCCCATGCCATTGGGGCCAGCTATCCTACTCCATGCCATTGGGGCCAGCTTTCCTAGTCCCATGCCATTGGGGCCAGTTTTCCTAGGCCCATGCCATTGGGGCCAGCTATCCTAGGCCCAGGCCATTGGGACCAGCTCTCCCACATCCATGCTGAGAGGTGGGCCAGCTTTCCCATTGCAGTGTCCAGCGAGGTGCAGGGCCAGCTATCCCAGGGCCAGGGAAGGACAGGATTGGCTCAGCATAGCCCTTAGATTTCAGCATACATTGTTCCTATGATCCCCTGTGGGACCATGAACATCAACACAGACCCCTGCTGCAGCAAGACCCAGACATGGCCTGCAGCATCAGTCATAGCTGGGAAAACACCATGGCCTTGTGTCAGTGCAGCCCACTCAGATCTGCATGGCCCCAGCCTCACATTCTTAATAGCTGGTTAACTTAAAGCTGGGAAGCTGATAAGCAGGATGAAGCTGTGAGCATACACTATGATTTTAGGAAAAAGTTGACTCAGCAGGGATTGTTTGCCAAATAGTAATTTTACAGCTTTTTGTAATGGTGGTTTTTTTTTTTTTTTTTTTTTTTTTTTTTTGCCTAATTTAATCATTGGATAGAAAAGAGTACATTTCTTTTACATTTCCCACACAGCAAGCAGGGAAATCTCTACTCTGGTGGTATTCTCAGCTCTTGGTTTGGGAGAAACTAGTGGTCTGCTAAGTTAATCTTCTAAAAAGTCTCACCTGAGAGCCAAAGGCTGCTAAGTCAGCCACAGAAGTGCTTGGCAAATGGCTATTTAGGGAAGTAAAAGGAGGTGAAGGTAATCTTGCTATCAGTCTGCATCATTCCAACCCTCCACAAAGTGGGGAACTAATTAGCCATTTGTAGGGGTGGCTTTTCGGGGATGTTATTCTCACCTTATCTCTCTTAGTGATGGTCTTTATTACCTTACTCTAGAGATCCCTCCGATCTGCCATTTCTTCACCGTTAGTTGTTCTTTGTTTAAGAAGTATCAGTGCAGCTTTTAGACTTCACTTTTTCTTGGCCTGCCTCATATGTTTAAAATTAATAAGATTCTATATTTTTAATTTGCTATTTAGCCATGTATTAATTGGGTTCCTACATCCAGTCAAAGAGCCCAAATAAGAACCATGGGGGATGAGATAGATCAGACCATCCCTTTCCTATAAGCAAATTTCAAAACTATTCAAAGACTCAAATTCATACAGACAGGTTATCCAGCAACAACAAAGTTAAGATATATGCACTGTTGAGAAAGAGTAGCAAGATTTCCCCACATATATATCCTTTCTAAAGTATTTGAGGAGTTGATAGTATAGCTCAGTTGTAGAGCCCTTGCCTAGGTGAGCCAAGATTATCTTGTAAAGGTTTGGTGGACAAACCTTAGTGCCAAAAACCAAATAAACATGCACTTCTGACTATAGCAGGATGCCAAATGAAACCATAGCAAACATTTGAATTTCTTAAAAGTAGACAGTGAAAATACAGCAGATCCATCTTTACAGGACACAAAGCAGCAATCAGAAAGTTAGGCCCTCTAAGTCTTAAATAGAAGAAGGAGGAGGAGGAGAAGAAGAAGAAGAAAAATGAGTGAAATGTTATAATCTAAAAATGCAACTATAAAATAAACTCAAATATCACAAGTGGATTTTTCTAGCAAAGAAACTCAAGGCATGCTGGCCCATACAGTCTCAGGAGGAGGCAACAGAGTCACAAGGTCAGCCTGACACACAGCAGAGGCTGCTTCAAAAAGCAACAGAGAGGAAGGGAGATACTGGTGTGATTGATGGAACAGCCAGTTCGCAGTAAAGTGTGTGCCATCCCAGATTCCATACCTTCTACAAATATATAATCTCCTCCCCCAACTTCATTGAAAAGTAAATAACAAATACATTTCCAAAATGTACAGGTATTATTTTGAGATTCAAACACGTCAGGAAACTATGGCCACCAGCTTGGTGACATGGCCACCATCTCAGACAGCTACCACTTTGTGTTGCAGGAACATTTGAAATCTGCTTGCTTAGCTAACGGCAAGTATATAAAACATCATTATTTCCAGATGTGGTGGTGCACATTTGTAATCCCAGTTCTTGGGAAGCTAAGGAAGGAGGATGGCTGTGAGTCTGAGGTTATTCCAGGCTACATGGTGAGACCCTGTCTGGAAGAGGGCCACATTGCTAATGATAGTTACCCAGTGTACACCAGGACTCTATTATTCATCTACAGAATAACAAATTCTCTCTCAGACTGGTAACAGACGGAATTCTCCACAGCTTTTTTATGAGCTGGTTTGCTTTGTAAGCATTAGGAAAACCTGTAAATATCTTTTTGCAAATTAACAGATTAATGAGGGGAAAACTACATACGAATTTCAAATGATGCAGTGAAATTGTTTGATAACACATTCATGATACGTGTTCTAATTAAATGCAAATGCAAGACAACTTGGTAAGCTGATAACATTTATCCATCAGACCTTTGGGGAGCCAGTGGTGGTAGCACATGCCTCTAATCCTAGCACTGGATAGGCTCCAGACAGGGGAATCGTGAGTTAAAAGGCCAGCCTGGGTTACCATAATGTTGAGGGATGCTATGCTGTCAGAACAGTGACAAAAGAAGCCAATGACAGCCAACCCTTTCCAGGGCTTATATATGTGAGGTTCCTGTGGTCCAAAGGCATGTTCTGTGGCCAGCATCTTTTCTGAGGTACACAGCAGTCTCTCCCTTATTGGGACCCTTTCTGAAAAGCATTCTGACATCCCTAGACACAAACAACATGGTCAATGGTCAGCAGCCCCCTTTACAAACAGTTTGGTCTGTAGCTGGTAACACACTGTTTCTGCCATCAGTAGATGCTTCCCTCACTGAGTCAAGGCCTGAGATCTCCTGCTGTAAGGAAATAATCCTGTTTTGAAACATGAAGACAAGCCTGAAGACAGAGGTGACAAGAAATATGATATCCTAAAGACATTATTAAAAAATGGGAAGAGGGACTGTGTCCTTAAGAACCCCACAGACCTCCAAAGCCCCTCCCTCCAGGCAGAGGCTTGCAGACACACTGCCTAGCCTGCCTGCTTCCTGAGTTCTACACTTTTCTCTTTCCCCCTCTTTCCACATCGCTGTCTGGACACCAACCAAACTCCCAAGCTGCTTGTCCTGACAGTCACTCTCTGCAGACACCTCACCCCAGCGGCGGCTGGCAGACTCCCACCGCTCTGCAGGCTTCTTGCTTCAGGCACAGGCAGTGAAGACAGCGTACCTGTCAGTTTCTCCTTTTCCGGATCCTTCTGTACAGCTGTTGAGATTTCCTGCTAGCCTACTCTAGGGTTTTCCTTCAGGTTTCAGTAAAGTTGTCCTGAAATTGTCTCTATTTCAAAGTTTTTGTCAATGAGATCAAGAACATGAAAAGTGGACTGAGTAATATTGTCAGACATTATAGATGTTAAAACTACAGATTGTTGGATGGATGAATAGATAATGGATAGATGGAAGTTCATTAGTAAATCTTCAGAAACATTTTCTTAAAAATGAGGAATATAGGAAGGAAGCCTACTTTCACATTCAGGATCACTGGAGGTCCTCATATAGTATAAAATATGCTTTACAACATAAAAAAATTTACTGGGGCTGGAGAGATGGCTCAGGGGTTAGGAGCACTGGCTGCTCTCCAAGAGGACCCGGGTTTAATTCTCAGCACCCACATGGCAGCTCACAACTGTCTGTAACTCCTGCTCCAGAGATCTGACACTTTCATAACAATGCACATAAATAAAGCTAAATAAATTTTTAAAAAATAGATGCTATATTGCTTTCTTTATAGAAACTACAACAAAATCACCAGGCATCATCAGGATGCTGAGATTTTAACAATATAAGTAAGTAGGATCAACATCACTCCTGAAAAATTATGACATAGAAATTTCTAAGACATTCCACTTACACTAAAAATATATATTATAAAATATTTAAAAATAAACCTAACCAAAGATTAAAAGTTTTTGTCCTGTAGAAATAAAATTATGATATTTTCCACATGTAACTGAAGAAAATTCACATAAAAAGATTTTCTATGAGTAAAAGAAGAATCTAATATATATGCATACATGTGTATATATGTATATTTGTATATATGTATATATACATATATGTGTGTATATATACTTTCTCTCCAAGGCGACTTGAAATTCCATTGAAACTGCAGCAGGTGTCCCAGGGGACTTTCTAAAAATAAGACTACAAGCTGATTCTAAAACATCTATGTGAAAGCAGAGACCTGAGGAGGGGTAATATCCCAGGCACTCTCACCAGGGATGCAGATGTGCCTTGTTCAGCCTTCATCAGAGATATTTTCTTCTGCTACGGAGGGGAGCAGATACAGAGACCCACACCCAGTTACTATGCAGAGTGAAAGACTTTGAAACACACAGCCCTAAGTGAGACTTCTCTATCAAATCCCTCCCCTCACTCCCCTCAGGGCTCAGGGAAGACAAGCAAACAAAGTCTAAAAGCCAGAGGAGATGGACGACACCAAGGAAACAAGACCCCCTAAATCCACAGCATCACAGACCATAGGAACTCAGAGAGTGAGGTGGCATGCACAGGGCCTGCACAGGTCTGCACCAGTTTCAGTCTTAGAGCTGAAAGAAGAAGTGGACACCGGCCCCCACCCCTAAACCAGAAGCCACCTCTAATTGATAATCGCTTACAAATGAAAATTTACTTTTCTCCAAGACATTTCTGGGGAAACACACTATTATGAAGGTCAGGCTGCAAGCCTGGCAGTAGATGTCAGCGGAAAATGAACTCAACAGCATCTTTGGAGGGTCCTTATCTCAAAACTCCATATAAGGGCTCTTTTAAAAAAAAATTCTATTTTTTATTCATATTTTTTCTTTGCTCTTTTCTCTACAGGTTCTTTGATGTATATATTATGAAATCTGTTTTAGTGATTTTATGAGACTCCTGAGTGTGTGAACAAGTGAGTCTCTGTTTCTGGTGCTTCCTTTTGGGGTCCTTTCCTTCTGTTTGTGTGTGTGTGTGTGTGTGTGTGTGTGTGTGTGTGTGTGTGTGTGTGTGCAGTTTTGATGCATTAGTTTTGCTTTATCTTATTATGTTTTCTATTATCTCACAGAAGCCTTTTGTTTTCTAACGGGACACAGGAAGGGGGTAGGAAGTCTGGATAGGAGGGAAGCTGGAGAAGCTGGGGGAGTAGAGGCTGGAAAGACAGTAATAAGGGCATATTATACGAGGAAAAAATCTGCTTTCAATAAGGAAGGGTTCAGGGGGAAGAGGAGAAATTACACAATGGGGCAAAATAATCTAATAATAGATCCACATGTATATGAAATTTGACAGAGATGGCATTACCGATTCCTGAGGAAATGATAGATGTTCAATAGAAAAAATGCTACAATAGAAGAAACTGCAGTCTGACTTGATACCAGATTCCAGTTAAAGGTGATGCTGATTCATATGTACGGGGAAGGAGACTGTTCTGGACTTCAAGGCAAGTGGACACCTGCCCCCACCACTAACCCAGAAGCTCCCTCCATAAGGTACCAAACGCCTTTAATCCCAGAGCTTGGGAAGCAGAGGTAGGTGGGTCTCTGAGTTCAGGGCTAGCTTGGTTTACAGAGTGAGTTCCAGGACAGCCATGGCTACACAGAAAAACCCTGTCTCAAAAATAAAACAAAGTAAACAACCCAATAGGTTTTCCCAACTTCTATAATAGGCTTCTCTACCACTGCAGTAAATCAGATCCAGCTGAATTAAATAGTAAAAGTCCAGGTTAGCAAAGCAACTCTCTGGTGATTCCTCCAGCCTCCAGTCAGGGAAAGGAGTGGATGAAACTCACATGGCCAATCTAAAGGAGGGAGCTGTGATACCCTGTATGTACTGTATGTTGTGTTATGTATGTCTCTTGTGACCATCACAAGCTGGGTTTGTGCCCATTTATAACGCTTTAGGCAGGGATTGGGCAGCTGGTAGCATCGGGAGGAGCTGCCTACCATTGCCAAGAATGCAGAACCACACTTTCTGGAGGATTTTTCTGAGAGGATTAGGTTTGGTGAGAGAGAAATGGAGTTGAGCTGGAGATTCAGCTGAACACAAACAACAAAGAAAGATACCAAAGGAAAGACACTTCCAGGATAGACTTTATGACAAGACTGGAGAATTTCTGTTTACCAAGATATCCTAAACATAAAAAGACAAGCGATAAAAGAAACAAAACTTTACCTCCAAAGCTGAGAGTGGATCTACTTCCCACTCATATTAAATTGACTGTCTCAATTTAATATTGCTCACAGATTGCTCATCCACAGACTTAACTGAAAAGCATAAGAGACCCTTAGATTTTTTTGTATGTGTGCATGGATTTAAGCTGAATACATTAGTCTTCATTATATGTGTGTGACATTGTGTTTTGTTTATTTATTGTAAGTGTTGCACATTGTACATGTATGCATGTGCATGTTGCATATAGGTATATATATTTACATGTCTCTGTGTGTGTTATGTATGTCTCTTGTAAGAAAGTTTGTATGTATTACGTGTAAGAGTATATTGTGTATATGTGTGCATATATGTATATGTTGTGTTTTTGCATGTATGTATATGTGTTATGTGTTCTTAGGTGTTTGTGAATAATTAAATATGTGTATTATTGTGTGTGTGCAAATATTTGCTTGTGTATGTTCTGTGTACATGTGTTCATGTGAGTAAACTATTGTGACTCTTTTGTATATGCTGCATTGTATAAATGTATATAGAGTATATGGATACATGTATGTAAGTGTGTGTTATATTGTAGCTCATGTTGATGTTTTGTTGGCCTGTATAAATAGGAATGTTGTTCTACATTTTTTTTTGCTATAAATTAGGGATTCTCAGACTTGCAATCCCCTTGAGAACTTAGGGAAGCTGAGGTTCTCTGTCTCCAGAGCCTCTGTTAGCTACATGGGGCCAGAGAATGTGTGATTTAGATGACACAGCTGCTGCTCAACTCGGTCCCACTATGAGAACACCTGCTTTGCTGTGACAAAGGCCCACACATGAGCATTCCTTTTAACAAAAGGGCCTAGATCCTCTGTTTTAAAATTAAAGGCATTATGTGACTGGAACTATGGCTCAGTGGTTAAGAGCACTGGCTACTTTTTCAGAAGTCTTTGGTTCAATTCCCAGTACCCGCATGGTGCTCACAACCACCTGTAACCCCAGTTCCAGAGTCTCCAATGCCCTTTTCTGGCCTCTGAGGACACTGCATGCAATGGAGCAAACATCCATGCAGGCAAAACAGCCATGCACACAAAATATAATAAATTAAGTTTTTAATTAAAAAAATTAAAAAGAAAAGATGCTGTGGCCTAACTGGAAAGTTAGCAAAAGAAATTTAAATCATGGAGCTTCACAGTTCCTGCTAAGTCAACAGGAAGAGGTTAACAATGCTATTTGAGCAGGTTGATGACGGTGGTGCAGGCCTGGAATCCCAGTACATGGGAGACAGGCAAGTGGTTCTCTGTGAGTTAGAGGCTGGTCTACTAAGCAAAGCTTACACAGAGAAACTCTGGCTCAAAACAACCAACCAACAAACAAAACTGCTGCTTGATAGACATGATCTCTTCTCTATAAGCTATAAAATTATAGAAGTAGAATCTCTCTTCTGGTTAACATTGCCCTCCAACCTATATACACATTCCCTTTCTGAGAAGGCCAACCATAAGATTGTCACCATTTTGCTCCTATCCTCATACAGGGCTACCAAGAAACAGACCACTCAGAGATTATGAGCACACCAATTTAAGAGCTTGAGCGAGGGTTTTCCAGTTTATCTAAGTGCTCAGGGAACTTTAAAGAGCCCATTGATTGTTCAAGTGTTTCTTCCAAAGAGCTGCCAGATAAACACAGTCTCCAGGGCAAAGTCAGTCCCTGCACTTTTTACTTCAGCTTTCAGTATCAACAGCCTTAAAACCAGTGACGGCACCGACAGGCTTTTACAAACTGATGTTAAATGGAAAAATCAAACATCAAAGTTGCAGTCAGCTGGACTTTGAGCGATTAAGAGATACTGGATAAAGAGGGTACCATTTCCATGGTTCCCATAGCACACATGTCCCTGGTGTTGGCCCACATACCCATGCCAAGCTCAGTGTGTATATTTTTGTTCCTGAAGTCAGGCAGGGACACTGAGACAGCACTATAAGTGACTTCCCCAGCATGAAGCACAACACTGGCCTCTTCCCAATTTAGGAGATTTTTTTAATAGCTAGTGAAGTAGAGGCCCTCCATTGCCTGGGGCATGAAAGGTCATATTGTTCATCTGTTTTTATGCCTCTGGCTGGAAAAGACCTGTCTTTGAGACAGATCCTAGAGTCAGCAAAGGGCCCTCAGCTCCTCAGTTCGGTGACAGGGGATCTTTTATGGAAGAAATCCGCTGAAAGCCTGCACTCGTATATGAGCTCAAAATGATACACCAGCACACCTCTGTCCATTCCTCACAGAAGTGCACGAACACACAAGCAGTAAACACACACACACACACACACACAGACTCACTCAGACAGAGCCACAGATTACAACCATATACTTTCTTGAGATGTCTCTCCTCTCAAATTTACCCTTCATTCCTTCCCGCCCTCCCTGCGATTTTCCATATGTCACATCTTGCTGAAGCCTTTATTGTCACCTTGTTTTTCTGCTCCTAGCTGGAGTTGGTGGCCCTGTCCTCCTTTTGTCTACTGAGTCTGTTGTTCCTACCCTCCCCTAGGCTCTCCTGTCACCTACAGAGTACATGCAATGGAATGTATCCCCATAGATCTGGAAAGCTCTACCCTACTTTCAAGCACAGTGGCTGTCTGGGTCTTCACCCTTCTCTGAAACCAGGTTTGGGCTTCACCTGAGCCTTCTCCCAGCAGTCTCTGTTCATGCCTGGTCTTGGCACCGGAGGCTTCTGCAATGGCTGGACTCAGGCCATGGCTACTGACAACAGGAATTCTGTTTGGAAAAACGAGTCCGGTGCTTCCTGAGGCAGGCGTTTGGGACCTGACTGAACTTGCTTTTATGTTATTCCCCAGGTGTTGCCATGTAGCTCTTGGTGAGCTACATCAAGAGCTGGGCCTCAGATTCCTTTACTCTGTTATATGATTAAAGGGAGCTTCATCTTATGTGCCTGCCATGTGTGCAGTCAGGGCATCAGAAATTCAAAAGTTCTCACCCACTGAGGCATAAGTTTCTAGACTATTCTCTAAGACCTTAGTTATTAGATATGTATTAGTTATTACGTTTTTATATATACCATATATTTTTACATTATGTTGTTTGATTATAATTTGTCTTTTTAGATTTCATGCATATATGTAATGTGTTTTTATCAAATCTACCCCAGGCTCCTCCTGCTCCAACTCATCCCATATCCCTGCTTCCAAGTTCAGGTATTCCTTGAAACCCACTAAAACTACATTGTGCGGCTGGTGTCCCCAGGGCTGTGTGGCCATCCATAGGAGAATGAGCAGTTCATCAGGGGTAGCATCTTTTTGGCGTAAGGTTTTGTTCTAAATATAGAAAATGAATACACTTGATAAAATATTAAAAACACAAAGAGCCGTAAGTCTAAAGCCACCAACGCCCTTAGAACTTGAGCTCATTTAGTAGTAGATGAAAGTCTGTTTCTCTGCCTTTTGTACTTCCTTTAATCTTACAGAGGCCGTTCTGTGTGGCCACGCCACTTGGAGATATTTCCATGGATATTTTTAAGATGGATTTCAGCAGTTCTGAATATGTTTAAGAATGCTAGCTTTTTGGTTTGTTGTGAATATTGCAAATAACTTTCTGTTTATCTGCCTGTTAATTTTACTTTGCCCTCACTTTCTTTACACAATTTGCATTAAGGTATATAATTCAGGGTGTTAGTTCATTATTAACATTGATTGTACAGTCACCACTCGCACCATATTTGTGTGCCCCTACCCAGTGCCCAACTAGACTTCTCTATTCTTTCCACCCTGAGTCCCGAATGACCACTGATGTACTTTTTGTCTCTTTGGACATTTCCTAGAAATTACAAAATTATTTTGAGATCTTTAGTGTCAAGCTTTTTCATTAAGATTTTCAAACTTCATCCAGACAGTCTCATGTATTATTATATCATTCGATTGTACATCAGAATAATGGTCTATCATAAGGATATAACATTTTATTCAATCATCCATCAGTGCATGAGTGTTTGAGTCATATACACATTTTGACTAGTGTAAAAAATCCTGCTATGAACATTTGCATGTGTGGACTTGTTCTGGGGCATTCATTTTGTAATTCTGTGTTTAGTATGTTCATGTGCTCCCAGGGTGATTTTGAAACTGTTTTAACCATTTCCAACTCTACTAACAGTAGAGATGGAAGTTTCACTTGTCCCCATCTCGTCCATACCTGTTGTGGCAGGCATCTTGGAGAGTGTGAGACTGTGGTATTACATGGCACTCCCCCAATGGCTAATGACAATAAACATGCACCTATTGACCATTTCCATATGTGTAGAAATATCTACTAAACCCAGTTAGCTGGATTTTTATGTGTCCACTTATTTCTTTTTGATCTTGTCCTTTAAGTTGGTGACTTGTAACGAGTATAAGACATATATCAGATAGATGATTGAAAACTGTGTCCTCCCATTCTATGAATTTTCTTTTTAATCTCTTTTTTTTATTAAGAATTTTATTTGATGTGTTGGTTTTTTTGCCTGTGTAAGTCTGTGTACCATGTGTGTGTCTGATGCCCTGGAGCCAAGAAGAAATTCAAATCTCCTGAATTAGCAGATATATGGTTGTGAGTTGCCATTTGGCTGCTAAGACTGAGACCCAGACCCTCTGGAAGAGCAGCCAGTGCTCTCTACTGCTAAACCATCTCTCTAGACCCCTCTTTTTAGTTTCTTAACAATGGGCCTTGATTTCACACATACACACACACACAAAATGGTCTTAATTTGAATTCCACTCAAATGATGCCATTTTTCCCCCTTTGGTTGCTTGTACTCTAAGGTGTCAGAAATGGAAAACTATTACCTAATTCAAGGTCATAAGATTTCAACCTGTGTTTTCTCCTAAAAGCTTCATTTTAAGCTCTTACTTAGATAATTAATTCTTTATTTCTTTTGCACTTAATTTTTGTAGAAAGTGTGAGTTGGAGCTTCAGATTATCCATAGCTGCCTAATTATCCCAGCAGCATTCTCTGAAAGAACTGTTACCCTGAATGAACTGCCCTGAGACACTGTTGAAACTGGTTAGTCGGAGAGTCGTGGACCGGCTTTCAGGCCTTCAACTCCTCCACTATTGATCTGCGTATCTTTGTGCTGGTGTCAGGATGTGCCGAGAACCATAGGCTTTAGCGAGCTTTTGAAGTGTGAAAATGTGTGTCAACCTTGTTCTTTGCACAGACTTCTTTTGAGCTATTTTGAGTCCTTGCATTTCCATATGAAATTTCAGATGGGACGACATCAAGTCTATAGAACATTTGGAAAGAATTGCCATCTTAACAGCATTAAGACTTCTAATCTCTGAACATGAGAAAGTTCCCGCTAAACTGGTTTTTGTATATTGTATCCTATAGGCTTGCATAATTATTTTTAGCTGTTAAGGGTTTTTTTCTTTCTTTGCTTTGATGTGTGCTTATTTATTCCTTGGGATTTTCTACATACAAGATCATATTGTCTATAACAAATATAGTATACATTCTTTTTCTCCCAATCAGAGACCTTTTGCTTGCTTTCTTTTTGTCCAATTCTCCTAACTAGACCCTCTGGTAGTTATGATTTGAACAGAAGTGGGATCACATGTTCTGGTTTTGCTCCTGTGTTTCCAGGAAAACATTTGGTTTTCAATTTCATGAACAGTTAGCTCTGCGTTTCTCGTAGACAGTCTTCACTCTGCTGAGGAAACACCCTTGATGTGGGATGTCATTCCATACACTGTGAATTATCATTGGATAATAAAGGAACTGTTTTGGCCTATGGCAAAGCATCTTAGAAGCAGGCAAGAAATCCGAGCATAGATAAAGGGGGGAAAGGGTGGAGTCAGGGAGAGACACTGTGAGATGCCCATGAGGGAGGAAGATGTAAAGGAATTTAGGTAAGCCACAGGTCACATGGCAAGACAGATTAGTAAAAATGGGTTAAGTTGTAAGCAAGCAATATGCCTGAGCCATAGGCCAACCAGCGTGTAATTAATATAAGCCTCTGTGTGATTATTTGGGACCAAGCAATGGTGGGCGGTCAATTTGGGGCTAATCTGGGCCAAAAACTTACTACACACCCTTCCAGTTCTGGCCTGTGTGATGCCTTTATTGTGAAAAGGTGCTGAGCTTGGTCGAATGCTTTCTCGATGTCTTTGATATGATTTTGTGTTCTCCTTCTTTCTTCTATAAATATCCACTCCATCCCATGTGGCTTTGGTCCCAGAAACCTGCCTAGGGCATTGAGAAAATGAAGAAAGAACAGATCCATGTACTGGAAAGCTGGGGTCAAGTGAGCTGTGCTCTGCACTTTGACAGGGTGCCTCCAACTACACAGTAATCAGAACTTCAGCGGTGTTGATTATGTGGGCAAATGGGGGGCTAGTCTCAGTAGGAGGTATTTGTGGGTGAGCATCCTCTGGGGTAAATATCCAGGAGGAGAACTCTGCAGTTGTTAGTTTTCCCACAGAGTTATCAAGCCCAGAAAGATTTTACTGATTCTGAGCCTGATTCAGACGGGGAAGGGTTTGCATTCCCATGGATCTGAGGCTTTGGGTCCTTGACATTGTTGTGCCCATCAGCAATACACATTCACTCAGGACTTCCTCAGTTCCCTACAAATATGGCATATTACGTTGTTTCGCTTTTTTAAAATGTTGAGCCATATATGCATTCCTAAACTAAATAAACCCCACTTGATTATTGTGTACAGTCTTTATTATGTGTTATTTGGTTCCATTTCTTGGTTTTAGACTGAAGATTTCAAACCTTATTCACAAGAGAAGTTGGTTTCAGTTTTCAATTTCTTTGTCTGATTTTGGAATCAAGCTAACACTGGCTTCATAGAAGAAGAAGTTGGAAATTATTCTTTCTTTTATGTTTGAACATTTGTGACATGCTTGTCTTAATTTTTCAAAAGTATTTAGTAGAATCCACCAATAAAGCCATCAGGATTCAGGATTTTCTTCATAGAAGGCCTTTTAAAAAATGACTAACCCAGTGACTTTACTGACTATGAATTGATTATAATTTTCCTTTTTTCTTGACTCCATTTGTGAATTTCTAGGAATTATGTCATCACACTTATCAAATGTATTGGCTTAGAATTAACCACAACATTTTATTAAAATTATTTGTATTTATGTTTGAGATCTGATCTGTGTGCACATGTGTCCATAGAAGCACGACATGTGTCTGTGCATGTATGTGGAGGCCGAAGGCCAGTCTCAGAGGTCATTCCTCAGGTTCTATCCATTTCATTCTCCTAAACAGTGTCTCTCACTGGGATCTGGGGTTGCTGAATCAGGCTAGGTTGGTCAGTAAGGCCCTGGGATCCCTCTATCTCTGCCTTTCCTT